>JAIVEN010000020.1:33027500-33435314 GCA_026686845.1 Adenanthera pavonina | reverse complement strand
AACCCTAAACCCTAAACCCTAAACCCTAAACCCTAAACCCTAAACCCTAAACCCTAAACCCTAAACCCTAAACCCTAAACCCTAAACCCTAAACCCTAAACCCTAAACCCTAAACCCTAAACCCTAAACCCTAAACCCTAAACCCTAAACCCTAAACCCTAAACCCTAAACCCTAAACCCTAAACCCTAAACCCTAAACCCTAAACCCTAAACCCTAAACCCTAAACCCTAAACCCTAAACCCTAAACCCTAAACCCTAAACCCTAAACCCTAAACCCTAAACCCTAAACCCTAAACCCTAAACCCTAAACCCTAAACCCTAAACCCTAAACCCTAAACCCTAAACCCTAAACCCTAAACCCTAAACCCTAAACCCTAAACCCTAAACCCTAAACCCTAAACCCTAAACCCTAAACCCTAAACCCTAAACCCTAAACCCTAAACCCTAAACCCTAAACCCTAAACCCTAAACCCTAAACCCTAAACCCTAAACCCTAAACCCTAAACCCTAAACCCTAAACCCTAAACCCTAAACCCTAAACCCTAAACCCTAAACCCTAAACCCTAAACCCTAAACCCTAAACCCTAAACCCTAAACCCTAAACCCTAAACCCTAAACCCTAAACCCTAAACCCTAAACCCTAAACCCTAAACCCTAAACCCTAAACCCTAAACCCTAAACCCTAAACCCTAAACCCTAAACCCTAAACCCTAAACCCTAAACCCTAAACCCTAAACCCTAAACCCTAAACCCTAAACCCTAAACCCTAAACCCTAAACCCTAAACCCTAAACCCTAAACCCTAAACCCTAAACCCTAAACCCTAAACCCTAAACCCGTAAACCCTAAACCCTAAACCCTAAACCCTAAACCCTAAACCCTAAACCCTAAACCCTAAACCCTAAACCCTAAACCCTAAACCCTAAACCCTAAACCCTAAACCCTAAACCCTAAACCCTAAACCCTAAACCCTAAACCCTAAACCCTAAACCCTAAACCCTAAACCCTAAACCCTAAACCCTAAACCCTAAACCCTAAACCCTAAACCCTAAACCCTAAACCCTAAACCCTAAACCCTAAACCCTAAACCCTAAACCCTAAACCCTAAACCCTAAACCCTAAACCCTAAACCCTAAACCCTAAACCCTAAACCCTAAACCCTAAACCCTAAACCCTAAACCCTAAACCCTAAACCCTAAACCCTAAACCCTAAACCCTAAACCCTAAACCCTAAACCCTAAACCCTAAACCCTAAACCCTAAACCCTAAACCCTAAACCCTAAACCCTAAACCCTAAACCCTAAACCCTAAACCCTAAACCCTAAACCCTAAACCCTAAACCCTAAACCCTAAACCCTAAACCCTAAACCCTAAACCCTAAACCCTAAACCCTAAACCCTAAACCCTAAACCCTAAACCCTAAACCCTAAACCCTAAACCCTAAACCCTAAACCCTAAACCCTAAACCCTAAACCCTAAACCCTAAACCCTAAACCCTAAACCCTAAACCCTAAACCCTAAACCCTAAACCCTAAACCCTAAACCCTAAACCCTAAACCCTAAACCCTAAACCCTAAACCCTAAACCCTAAACCCTAAACCCTAAACCCTAAACCCTAAACCCTAAACCCTAAACCCTAAACCCTAAACCCTAAACCCTAAACCCTAAACCCTAAACCCTAAACCCTAAACCCTAAACCCTAAACCCTAAACCCTAAACCCTAAACCCTAAACCCTAAACCCTAAACCCTAAACCCTAAACCCTAAACCCTAAACCCTAAACCCTAAACCCTAAACCCTAAACCCTAAACCCTAAACCCTAAACCCTAAACCCTAAACCCTAAACCCTAAACCCTAAACCCTAAACCCTAAACCCTAAACCCTAAACCCTAAACCCTAAACCCTAAACCCTAAACCCTAAACCCTAAACCCTAAACCCTAAACCCTAAACCCTAAACCCTAAACCCTAAACCCTAAACCCTAAACCCTAAACCCTAAACCCTAAACCCTAAACCCTAAACCCTAAACCCTAAACCCTAAACCCTAAACCCTAAACCCTAAACCCTAAACCCTAAACCCTAAACCCTAAACCCTAAACCCTAAACCCTAAACCCTAAACCCTAAACCCTAAACCCTAAACCCTAAACCCTAAACCCTAAACCCTAAACCCTAAACCCTAAACCCTAAACCCTAAACCCTAAACCCTAAACCCTAAACCCTAAACCCTAAACCCTAAACCCTAAACCCTAAACCCTAAACCCTAAACCCTAAACCCTAAACCCTAAACCCTAAACCCTAAACCCTAAACCCTAAACCCTAAACCCTAAACCCTAAACCCTAAACCCTAAACCCTAAACCCTAAACCCTAAACCCTAAACCCTAAACCCTAAACCCTAAACCCTAAACCCTAAACCCTAAACCCTAAACCCTAAACCCTAAACCCTAAACCCTAAACCCTAAACCCTAAACCCTAAACCCTAAACCCTAAACCCTAAACCCTAAACCCTAAACCCTAAACCCTAAACCCTAAACCCTAAACCCTAAACCCTAAACCCTAAACCCTAAACCCTAAACCCTAAACCCTAAACCCTAAACCCTAAACCCTAAACCCTAAACCCTAAACCCTAAACCCTAAACCCTAAACCCTAAACCCTAAACCCTAAACCCTAAACCCTAAACCCTAAACCCTAAACCCTAAACCCTAAACCCTAAACCCTAAACCCTAAACCCTAAACCCTAAACCCTAAACCCTAAACCCTAAACCCTAAACCCTAAACCCTAAACCCTAAACCCTAAACCCTAAACCCTAAACCCTAAACCCTAAACCCTAAACCCTAAACCCTAAACCCTAAACCCTAAACCCTAAACCCTAAACCCTAAACCCTAAACCCTAAACCCTAAACCCTAAACCCTAAACCCTAAACCCTAAACCCTAAACCCTAAACCCTAAACCCTAAACCCTAAACCCTAAACCCTAAACCCTAAACCCTAAACCCTAAACCCTAAACCCTAAACCCTAAACCCTAAACCCTAAACCCTAAACCCTAAACCCTAAACCCTAAACCCTAAACCCTAAACCCTAAACCCTAAACCCTAAACCCTAAACCCTAAACCCTAAACCCTAAACCCTAAACCCTAAACCCTAAACCCTAAACCCTAAACCCTAAACCCTAAACCCTAAACCCTAAACCCTAAACCCTAAACCCTAAACCCTAAACCCTAAACCCTAAACCCTAAACCCTAAACCCTAAACCCTAAACCCTAAACCCTAAACCCTAAACCCTAAACCCTAAACCCTAAACCCTAAACCCTAAACCCTAAACCCTAAACCCTAAACCCTAAACCCTAAACCCTAAACCCTAAACCCTAAACCCTAAACCCTAAACCCTAAACCCTAAACCCTAAACCCTAAACCCTAAACCCTAAACCCTAAACCCTAAACCCTAAACCCTAAACCCTAAACCCTAAACCCTAAACCCTAAACCCTAAACCCTAAACCCTAAACCCTAAACCCTAAACCCTAAACCCTAAACCCTAAACCCTAAACCCTAAACCCTAAACCCTAAACCCTAAACCCTAAACCCTAAACCCTAAACCCTAAACCCTAAACCCTAAACCCTAAACCCTAAACCCTAAACCCTAAACCCTAAACCCTAAACCCTAAACCCTAAACCCTAAACCCTAAACCCTAAACCCTAAACCCTAAACCCTAAACCCTAAACCCTAAACCCTAAACCCTAAACCCTAAACCCTAAACCCTAAACCCTAAACCCTAAACCCTAAACCCTAAACCCTAAACCCTAAACCCTAAACCCTAAACCCTAAACCCTAAACCCTAAACCCTAAACCCTAAACCCTAAACCCTAAACCCTAAACCCTAAACCCTAAACCCTAAACCCTAAACCCTAAACCCTAAACCCTAAACCCTAAACCCTAAACCCTAAACCCTAAACCCTAAACCCTAAACCCTAAACCCTAAACCCTAAACCCTAAACCCTAAACCCTAAACCCTAAACCCTAAACCCTAAACCCTAAACCCTAAACCCTAAACCCTAAACCCTAAACCCTAAACCCTAAACCCTAAACCCTAAACCCTAAACCCTAAACCCTAAACCCTAAACCCTAAACCCTAAACCCTAAACCCTAAACCCTAAACCCTAAACCCTAAACCCTAAACCCTAAACCCTAAACCCTAAACCCTAAACCCTAAACCCTAAACCCTAAACCCTAAACCCTAAACCCTAAACCCTAAACCCTAAACCCTAAACCCTAAACCCTAAACCCTAAACCCTAAACCCTAAACCCTAAACCCTAAACCCTAAACCCTAAACCCTAAACCCTAAACCCTAAACCCTAAACCCTAAACCCTAAACCCTAAACCCTAAACCCTAAACCCTAAACCCTAAACCCTAAACCCTAAACCCTAAACCCTAAACCCTAAACCCTAAACCCTAAACCCTAAACCCTAAACCCTAAACCCTAAACCCTAAACCCTAAACCCTAAACCCTAAACCCTAAACCCTAAACCCTAAACCCTAAACCCTAAACCCTAAACCCTAAACCCTAAACCCTAAACCCTAAACCCTAAACCCTAAACCCTAAACCCTAAACCCTAAACCCTAAACCCTAAACCCTAAACCCTAAACCCTAAACCCTAAACCCTAAACCCTAAACCCTAAACCCTAAACCCTAAACCCTAAACCCTAAACCCTAAACCCTAAACCCTAAACCCTAAACCCTAAACCCTAAACCCTAAACCCTAAACCCTAAACCCTAAACCCTAAACCCTAAACCCTAAACCCTAAACCCTAAACCCTAAACCCTAAACCCTAAACCCTAAACCCTAAACCCTAAACCCTAAACCCTAAACCCTAAACCCTAAACCCTAAACCCTAAACCCTAAACCCTAAACCCTAAACCCTAAACCCTAAACCCTAAACCCTAAACCCTAAACCCTAAACCCTAAACCCTAAACCCTAAACCCTAAACCCTAAACCCTAAACCCTAAACCCTAAACCCTAAACCCTAAACCCTAAACCCTAAACCCTAAACCCTAAACCCTAAACCCTAAACCCTAAACCCTAAACCCTAAACCCTAAACCCTAAACCCTAAACCCTAAACCCTAAACCCTAAACCCTAAACCCTAAACCCTAAACCCTAAACCCTAAACCCTAAACCCTAAACCCTAAACCCTAAACCCTAAACCCTAAACCCTAAACCCTAAACCCTAAACCCTAAACCCTAAACCCTAAACCCTAAACCCTAAACCCTAAACCCTAAACCCTAAACCCTAAACCCTAAACCCTAAACCCTAAACCCTAAACCCTAAACCCTAAACCCTAAACCCTAAACCCTAAACCCTAAACCCTAAACCCTAAACCCTAAACCCTAAACCCTAAACCCTAAACCCTAAACCCTAAACCCTAAACCCTAAACCCTAAACCCTAAACCCTAAACCCTAAACCCTAAACCCTAAACCCTAAACCCTAAACCCTAAACCCTAAACCCTAAACCCTAAACCCTAAACCCTAAACCCTAAACCCTAAACCCTAAACCCTAAACCCTAAACCCTAAACCCTAAACCCTAAACCCTAAACCCTAAACCCTAAACCCTAAACCCTAAACCCTAAACCCTAAACCCTAAACCCTAAACCCTAAACCCTAAACCCTAAACCCTAAACCCTAAACCCTAAACCCTAAACCCTAAACCCTAAACCCTAAACCCTAAACCCTAAACCCTAAACCCTAAACCCTAAACCCTAAACCCTAAACCCTAAACCCTAAACCCTAAACCCTAAACCCTAAACCCTAAACCCTAAACCCTAAACCCTAAACCCTAAACCCTAAACCCTAAACCCTAAACCCTAAACCCTAAACCCTAAACCCTAAACCCTAAACCCTAAACCCTAAACCCTAAACCCTAAACCCTAAACCCTAAACCCTAAACCCTAAACCCTAAACCCTAAACCCTAAACCCTAAACCCTAAACCCTAAACCCTAAACCCTAAACCCTAAACCCTAAACCCTAAACCCTAAACCCTAAACCCTAAACCCTAAACCCTAAACCCTAAACCCTAAACCCTAAACCCTAAACCCTAAACCCTAAACCCTAAACCCTAAACCCTAAACCCTAAACCCTAAACCCTAAACCCTAAACCCTAAACCCTAAACCCTAAACCCTAAACCCTAAACCCTAAACCCTAAACCCTAAACCCTAAACCCTAAACCCTAAACCCTAAACCCTAAACCCTAAACCCTAAACCCTAAACCCTAAACCCTAAACCCTAAACCCTAAACCCTAAACCCTAAACCCTAAACCCTAAACCCTAAACCCTAAACCCTAAACCCTAAACCCTAAACCCTAAACCCTAAACCCTAAACCCTAAACCCTAAACCCTAAACCCTAAACCCTAAACCCTAAACCCTAAACCCTAAACCCTAAACCCTAAACCCTAAACCCTAAACCCTAAACCCTAAACCCTAAACCCTAAACCCTAAACCCTAAACCCTAAACCCTAAACCCTAAACCCTAAACCCTAAACCCTAAACCCTAAACCCTAAACCCTAAACCCTAAACCCTAAACCCTAAACCCTAAACCCTAAACCCTAAACCCTAAACCCTAAACCCTAAACCCTAAACCCTAAACCCTAAACCCTAAACCCTAAACCCTAAACCCTAAACCCTAAACCCTAAACCCTAAACCCTAAACCCTAAACCCTAAACCCTAAACCCTAAACCCTAAACCCTAAACCCTAAACCCTAAACCCTAAACCCTAAACCCTAAACCCTAAACCCTAAACCCTAAACCCTAAACCCTAAACCCTAAACCCTAAACCCTAAACCCTAAACCCTAAACCCTAAACCCTAAACCCTAAACCCTAAACCCTAAACCCTAAACCCTAAACCCTAAACCCTAAACCCTAAACCCTAAACCCTAAACCCTAAACCCTAAACCCTAAACCCTAAACCCTAAACCCTAAACCCTAAACCCTAAACCCTAAACCCTAAACCCTAAACCCTAAACCCTAAACCCTAAACCCTAAACCCTAAACCCTAAACCCTAAACCCTAAACCCTAAACCCTAAACCCTAAACCCTAAACCCTAAACCCTAAACCCTAAACCCTAAACCCTAAACCCTAAACCCTAAACCCTAAACCCTAAACCCTAAACCCTAAACCCTAAACCCTAAACCCTAAACCCTAAACCCTAAACCCTAAACCCTAAACCCTAAACCCTAAACCCTAAACCCTAAACCCTAAACCCTAAACCCTAAACCCTAAACCCTAAACCCTAAACCCTAAACCCTAAACCCTAAACCCTAAACCCTAAACCCTAAACCCTAAACCCTAAACCCTAAACCCTAAACCCTAAACCCTAAACCCTAAACCCTAAACCCTAAACCCTAAACCCTAAACCCTAAACCCTAAACCCTAAACCCTAAACCCTAAACCCTAAACCCTAAACCCTAAACCCTAAACCCTAAACCCTAAACCCTAAACCCTAAACCCTAAACCCTAAACCCTAAACCCTAAACCCTAAACCCTAAACCCTAAACCCTAAACCCTAAACCCTAAACCCTAAACCCTAAACCCTAAACCCTAAACCCTAAACCCTAAACCCTAAACCCTAAACCCTAAACCCTAAACCCTAAACCCTAAACCCTAAACCCTAAACCCTAAACCCTAAACCCTAAACCCTAAACCCTAAACCCTAAACCCTAAACCCTAAACCCTAAACCCTAAACCCTAAACCCTAAACCCTAAACCCTAAACCCTAAACCCTAAACCCTAAACCCTAAACCCTAAACCCTAAACCCTAAACCCTAAACCCTAAACCCTAAACCCTAAACCCTAAACCCTAAACCCTAAACCCTAAACCCTAAACCCTAAACCCTAAACCCTAAACCCTAAACCCTAAACCCTAAACCCTAAACCCTAAACCCTAAACCCTAAACCCTAAACCCTAAACCCTAAACCCTAAACCCTAAACCCTAAACCCTAAACCCTAAACCCTAAACCCTAAACCCTAAACCCTAAACCCTAAACCCTAAACCCTAAACCCTAAACCCTAAACCCTAAACCCTAAACCCTAAACCCTAAACCCTAAACCCTAAACCCTAAACCCTAAACCCTAAACCCTAAACCCTAAACCCTAAACCCTAAACCCTAAACCCTAAACCCTAAACCCTAAACCCTAAACCCTAAACCCTAAACCCTAAACCCTAAACCCTAAACCCTAAACCCTAAACCCTAAACCCTAAACCCTAAACCCTAAACCCTAAACCCTAAACCCTAAACCCTAAACCCTAAACCCTAAACCCTAAACCCTAAACCCTAAACCCTAAACCCTAAACCCTAAACCCTAAACCCTAAACCCTAAACCCTAAACCCTAAACCCTAAACCCTAAACCCTAAACCCTAAACCCTAAACCCTAAACCCTAAACCCTAAACCCTAAACCCTAAACCCTAAACCCTAAACCCTAAACCCTAAACCCTAAACCCTAAACCCTAAACCCTAAACCCTAAACCCTAAACCCTAAACCCTAAACCCTAAACCCTAAACCCTAAACCCTAAACCCTAAACCCTAAACCCTAAACCCTAAACCCTAAACCCTAAACCCTAAACCCTAAACCCTAAACCCTAAACCCTAAACCCTAAACCCTAAACCCTAAACCCTAAACCCTAAACCCTAAACCCTAAACCCTAAACCCTAAACCCTAAACCCTAAACCCTAAACCCTAAACCCTAAACCCTAAACCCTAAACCCTAAACCCTAAACCCTAAACCCTAAACCCTAAACCCTAAACCCTAAACCCTAAACCCTAAACCCTAAACCCTAAACCCTAAACCCTAAACCCTAAACCCTAAACCCTAAACCCTAAACCCTAAACCCTAAACCCTAAACCCTAAACCCTAAACCCTAAACCCTAAACCCTAAACCCTAAACCCTAAACCCTAAACCCTAAACCCTAAACCCTAAACCCTAAACCCTAAACCCTAAACCCTAAACCCTAAACCCTAAACCCTAAACCCTAAACCCTAAACCCTAAACCCTAAACCCTAAACCCTAAACCCTAAACCCTAAACCCTAAACCCTAAACCCTAAACCCTAAACCCTAAACCCTAAACCCTAAACCCTAAACCCTAAACCCTAAACCCTAAACCCTAAACCCTAAACCCTAAACCCTAAACCCTAAACCCTAAACCCTAAACCCTAAACCCTAAACCCTAAACCCTAAACCCTAAACCCTAAACCCTAAACCCTAAACCCTAAACCCTAAACCCTAAACCCTAAACCCTAAACCCTAAACCCTAAACCCTAAACCCTAAACCCTAAACCCTAAACCCTAAACCCTAAACCCTAAACCCTAAACCCTAAACCCTAAACCCTAAACCCTAAACCCTAAACCCTAAACCCTAAACCCTAAACCCTAAACCCTAAACCCTAAACCCTAAACCCTAAACCCTAAACCCTAAACCCTAAACCCTAAACCCTAAACCCTAAACCCTAAACCCTAAACCCTAAACCCTAAACCCTAAACCCTAAACCCTAAACCCTAAACCCTAAACCCTAAACCCTAAACCCTAAACCCTAAACCCTAAACCCTAAACCCTAAACCCTAAACCCTAAACCCTAAACCCTAAACCCTAAACCCTAAACCCTAAACCCTAAACCCTAAACCCTAAACCCTAAACCCTAAACCCTAAACCCTAAACCCTAAACCCTAAACCCTAAACCCTAAACCCTAAACCCTAAACCCTAAACCCTAAACCCTAAACCCTAAACCCTAAACCCTAAACCCTAAACCCTAAACCCTAAACCCTAAACCCTAAACCCTAAACCCTAAACCCTAAACCCTAAACCCTAAACCCTAAACCCTAAACCCTAAACCCTAAACCCTAAACCCTAAACCCTAAACCCTAAACCCTAAACCCTAAACCCTAAACCCTAAACCCTAAACCCTAAACCCTAAACCCTAAACCCTAAACCCTAAACCCTAAACCCTAAACCCTAAACCCTAAACCCTAAACCCTAAACCCTAAACCCTAAACCCTAAACCCTAAACCCTAAACCCTAAACCCTAAACCCTAAACCCTAAACCCTAAACCCTAAACCCTAAACCCTAAACCCTAAACCCTAAACCCTAAACCCTAAACCCTAAACCCTAAACCCTAAACCCTAAACCCTAAACCCTAAACCCTAAACCCTAAACCCTAAACCCTAAACCCTAAACCCTAAACCCTAAACCCTAAACCCTAAACCCTAAACCCTAAACCCTAAACCCTAAACCCTAAACCCTAAACCCTAAACCCTAAACCCTAAACCCTAAACCCTAAACCCTAAACCCTAAACCCTAAACCCTAAACCCTAAACCCTAAACCCTAAACCCTAAACCCTAAACCCTAAACCCTAAACCCTAAACCCTAAACCCTAAACCCTAAACCCTAAACCCTAAACCCTAAACCCTAAACCCTAAACCCTAAACCCTAAACCCTAAACCCTAAACCCTAAACCCTAAACCCTAAACCCTAAACCCTAAACCCTAAACCCTAAACCCTAAACCCTAAACCCTAAACCCTAAACCCTAAACCCTAAACCCTAAACCCTAAACCCTAAACCCTAAACCCTAAACCCTAAACCCTAAACCCTAAACCCTAAACCCTAAACCCTAAACCCTAAACCCTAAACCCTAAACCCTAAACCCTAAACCCTAAACCCTAAACCCTAAACCCTAAACCCTAAACCCTAAACCCTAAACCCTAAACCCTAAACCCTAAACCCTAAACCCTAAACCCTAAACCCTAAACCCTAAACCCTAAACCCTAAACCCTAAACCCTAAACCCTAAACCCTAAACCCTAAACCCTAAACCCTAAACCCTAAACCCTAAACCCTAAACCCTAAACCCTAAACCCTAAACCCTAAACCCTAAACCCTAAACCCTAAACCCTAAACCCTAAACCCTAAACCCTAAACCCTAAACCCTAAACCCTAAACCCTAAACCCTAAACCCTAAACCCTAAACCCTAAACCCTAAACCCTAAACCCTAAACCCTAAACCCTAAACCCTAAACCCTAAACCCTAAACCCTAAACCCTAAACCCTAAACCCTAAACCCTAAACCCTAAACCCTAAACCCTAAACCCTAAACCCTAAACCCTAAACCCTAAACCCTAAACCCTAAACCCTAAACCCTAAACCCTAAACCCTAAACCCTAAACCCTAAACCCTAAACCCTAAACCCTAAACCCTAAACCCTAAACCCTAAACCCTAAACCCTAAACCCTAAACCCTAAACCCTAAACCCTAAACCCTAAACCCTAAACCCTAAACCCTAAACCCTAAACCCTAAACCCTAAACCCTAAACCCTAAACCCTAAACCCTAAACCCTAAACCCTAAACCCTAAACCCTAAACCCTAAACCCTAAACCCTAAACCCTAAACCCTAAACCCTAAACCCTAAACCCTAAACCCTAAACCCTAAACCCTAAACCCTAAACCCTAAACCCTAAACCCTAAACCCTAAACCCTAAACCCTAAACCCTAAACCCTAAACCCTAAACCCTAAACCCTAAACCCTAAACCCTAAACCCTAAACCCTAAACCCTAAACCCTAAACCCTAAACCCTAAACCCTAAACCCTAAACCCTAAACCCTAAACCCTAAACCCTAAACCCTAAACCCTAAACCCTAAACCCTAAACCCTAAACCCTAAACCCTAAACCCTAAACCCTAAACCCTAAACCCTAAACCCTAAACCCTAAACCCTAAACCCTAAACCCTAAACCCTAAACCCTAAACCCTAAACCCTAAACCCTAAACCCTAAACCCTAAACCCTAAACCCTAAACCCTAAACCCTAAACCCTAAACCCTAAACCCTAAACCCTAAACCCTAAACCCTAAACCCTAAACCCTAAACCCTAAACCCTAAACCCTAAACCCTAAACCCTAAACCCTAAACCCTAAACCCTAAACCCTAAACCCTAAACCCTAAACCCTAAACCCTAAACCCTAAACCCTAAACCCTAAACCCTAAACCCTAAACCCTAAACCCTAAACCCTAAACCCTAAACCCTAAACCCTAAACCCTAAACCCTAAACCCTAAACCCTAAACCCTAAACCCTAAACCCTAAACCCTAAACCCTAAACCCTAAACCCTAAACCCTAAACCCTAAACCCTAAACCCTAAACCCTAAACCCTAAACCCTAAACCCTAAACCCTAAACCCTAAACCCTAAACCCTAAACCCTAAACCCTAAACCCTAAACCCTAAACCCTAAACCCTAAACCCTAAACCCTAAACCCTAAACCCTAAACCCTAAACCCTAAACCCTAAACCCTAAACCCTAAACCCTAAACCCTAAACCCTAAACCCTAAACCCTAAACCCTAAACCCTAAACCCTAAACCCTAAACCCTAAACCCTAAACCCTAAACCCTAAACCCTAAACCCTAAACCCTAAACCCTAAACCCTAAACCCTAAACCCTAAACCCTAAACCCTAAACCCTAAACCCTAAACCCTAAACCCTAAACCCTAAACCCTAAACCCTAAACCCTAAACCCTAAACCCTAAACCCTAAACCCTAAACCCTAAACCCTAAACCCTAAACCCTAAACCCTAAACCCTAAACCCTAAACCCTAAACCCTAAACCCTAAACCCTAAACCCTAAACCCTAAACCCTAAACCCTAAACCCTAAACCCTAAACCCTAAACCCTAAACCCTAAACCCTAAACCCTAAACCCTAAACCCTAAACCCTAAACCCTAAACCCTAAACCCTAAACCCTAAACCCTAAACCCTAAACCCTAAACCCTAAACCCTAAACCCTAAACCCTAAACCCTAAACCCTAAACCCTAAACCCTAAACCCTAAACCCTAAACCCTAAACCCTAAACCCTAAACCCTAAACCCTAAACCCTAAACCCTAAACCCTAAACCCTAAACCCTAAACCCTAAACCCTAAACCCTAAACCCTAAACCCTAAACCCTAAACCCTAAACCCTAAACCCTAAACCCTAAACCCTAAACCCTAAACCCTAAACCCTAAACCCTAAACCCTAAACCCTAAACCCTAAACCCTAAACCCTAAACCCTAAACCCTAAACCCTAAACCCTAAACCCTAAACCCTAAACCCTAAACCCTAAACCCTAAACCCTAAACCCTAAACCCTAAACCCTAAACCCTAAACCCTAAACCCTAAACCCTAAACCCTAAACCCTAAACCCTAAACCCTAAACCCTAAACCCTAAACCCTAAACCCTAAACCCTAAACCCTAAACCCTAAACCCTAAACCCTAAACCCTAAACCCTAAACCCTAAACCCTAAACCCTAAACCCTAAACCCTAAACCCTAAACCCTAAACCCTAAACCCTAAACCCTAAACCCTAAACCCTAAACCCTAAACCCTAAACCCTAAACCCTAAACCCTAAACCCTAAACCCTAAACCCTAAACCCTAAACCCTAAACCCTAAACCCTAAACCCTAAACCCTAAACCCTAAACCCTAAACCCTAAACCCTAAACCCTAAACCCTAAACCCTAAACCCTAAACCCTAAACCCTAAACCCTAAACCCTAAACCCTAAACCCTAAACCCTAAACCCTAAACCCTAAACCCTAAACCCTAAACCCTAAACCCTAAACCCTAAACCCTAAACCCTAAACCCTAAACCCTAAACCCTAAACCCTAAACCCTAAACCCTAAACCCTAAACCCTAAACCCTAAACCCTAAACCCTAAACCCTAAACCCTAAACCCTAAACCCTAAACCCTAAACCCTAAACCCTAAACCCTAAACCCTAAACCCTAAACCCTAAACCCTAAACCCTAAACCCTAAACCCTAAACCCTAAACCCTAAACCCTAAACCCTAAACCCTAAACCCTAAACCCTAAACCCTAAACCCTAAACCCTAAACCCTAAACCCTAAACCCTAAACCCTAAACCCTAAACCCTAAACCCTAAACCCTAAACCCTAAACCCTAAACCCTAAACCCTAAACCCTAAACCCTAAACCCTAAACCCTAAACCCTAAACCCTAAACCCTAAACCCTAAACCCTAAACCCTAAACCCTAAACCCTAAACCCTAAACCCTAAACCCTAAACCCTAAACCCTAAACCCTAAACCCTAAACCCTAAACCCTAAACCCTAAACCCTAAACCCTAAACCCTAAACCCTAAACCCTAAACCCTAAACCCTAAACCCTAAACCCTAAACCCTAAACCCTAAACCCTAAACCCTAAACCCTAAACCCTAAACCCTAAACCCTAAACCCTAAACCCTAAACCCTAAACCCTAAACCCTAAACCCTAAACCCTAAACCCTAAACCCTAAACCCTAAACCCTAAACCCTAAACCCTAAACCCTAAACCCTAAACCCTAAACCCTAAACCCTAAACCCTAAACCCTAAACCCTAAACCCTAAACCCTAAACCCTAAACCCTAAACCCTAAACCCTAAACCCTAAACCCTAAACCCTAAACCCTAAACCCTAAACCCTAAACCCTAAACCCTAAACCCTAAACCCTAAACCCTAAACCCTAAACCCTAAACCCTAAACCCTAAACCCTAAACCCTAAACCCTAAACCCTAAACCCTAAACCCTAAACCCTAAACCCTAAACCCTAAACCCTAAACCCTAAACCCTAAACCCTAAACCCTAAACCCTAAACCCTAAACCCTAAACCCTAAACCCTAAACCCTAAACCCTAAACCCTAAACCCTAAACCCTAAACCCTAAACCCTAAACCCTAAACCCTAAACCCTAAACCCTAAACCCTAAACCCTAAACCCTAAACCCTAAACCCTAAACCCTAAACCCTAAACCCTAAACCCTAAACCCTAAACCCTAAACCCTAAACCCTAAACCCTAAACCCTAAACCCTAAACCCTAAACCCTAAACCCTAAACCCTAAACCCTAAACCCTAAACCCTAAACCCTAAACCCTAAACCCTAAACCCTAAACCCTAAACCCTAAACCCTAAACCCTAAACCCTAAACCCTAAACCCTAAACCCTAAACCCTAAACCCTAAACCCTAAACCCTAAACCCTAAACCCTAAACCCTAAACCCTAAACCCTAAACCCTAAACCCTAAACCCTAAACCCTAAACCCTAAACCCTAAACCCTAAACCCTAAACCCTAAACCCTAAACCCTAAACCCTAAACCCTAAACCCTAAACCCTAAACCCTAAACCCTAAACCCTAAACCCTAAACCCTAAACCCTAAACCCTAAACCCTAAACCCTAAACCCTAAACCCTAAACCCTAAACCCTAAACCCTAAACCCTAAACCCTAAACCCTAAACCCTAAACCCTAAACCCTAAACCCTAAACCCTAAACCCTAAACCCTAAACCCTAAACCCTAAACCCTAAACCCTAAACCCTAAACCCTAAACCCTAAACCCTAAACCCTAAACCCTAAACCCTAAACCCTAAACCCTAAACCCTAAACCCTAAACCCTAAACCCTAAACCCTAAACCCTAAACCCTAAACCCTAAACCCTAAACCCTAAACCCTAAACCCTAAACCCTAAACCCTAAACCCTAAACCCTAAACCCTAAACCCTAAACCCTAAACCCTAAACCCTAAACCCTAAACCCTAAACCCTAAACCCTAAACCCTAAACCCTAAACCCTAAACCCTAAACCCTAAACCCTAAACCCTAAACCCTAAACCCTAAACCCTAAACCCTAAACCCTAAACCCTAAACCCTAAACCCTAAACCCTAAACCCTAAACCCTAAACCCTAAACCCTAAACCCTAAACCCTAAACCCTAAACCCTAAACCCTAAACCCTAAACCCTAAACCCTAAACCCTAAACCCTAAACCCTAAACCCTAAACCCTAAACCCTAAACCCTAAACCCTAAACCCTAAACCCTAAACCCTAAACCCTAAACCCTAAACCCTAAACCCTAAACCCTAAACCCTAAACCCTAAACCCTAAACCCTAAACCCTAAACCCTAAACCCTAAACCCTAAACCCTAAACCCTAAACCCTAAACCCTAAACCCTAAACCCTAAACCCTAAACCCTAAACCCTAAACCCTAAACCCTAAACCCTAAACCCTAAACCCTAAACCCTAAACCCTAAACCCTAAACCCTAAACCCTAAACCCTAAACCCTAAACCCTAAACCCTAAACCCTAAACCCTAAACCCTAAACCCTAAACCCTAAACCCTAAAACCCTAAAACCCTAAACCCTAAACCCTAAACCCTAAAACCCTAAAACCCTAAACCCTAAACCCTAAACCCTAAACCCTAAACCCTAAACCCTAAACCCTAAACCCTAAAACTCTAAACCCTAAACCCTAAAACCCTAAACCCTAAACCCTAAACCCTAAACCCTAAAACCCTAAAACCCTAAACCCTAAACCCTAAAACCCTAAACCCTAAATCCTAAAACCCTAAACCCTAAAATCCATAAGAACCATAAAAACCCTAAAAACCCTAAACCCTAAACCCTAAACCTTACACCTTCCCCATAACGTAATAAACTCCCGAGCCTTTTATGTTTTGTAGACCCTTTTTTTAAAGTTTTCCCCAAATTTATGTGAACACCCCATTTTGTCCGGGTATTTAAAAAAAAAACAAAACAAAACAAAAACAAAAATAAAATAAAATAAGAAAAATAACAAATAATAAATAATAATATAAAAAAACAGAAAAAAAAACACAAAAAATAAAAAAAAACAAAAAACAAAAGAAAATCATAATCAAAATCAAAAAATGAAAAACAAAAAAAACAAAAAACATATATGTAAACAAAAAAAAAGAAGAAGAAAGGCTGCAGGACCCGAAGACCAAAAAGAAAAAGAAAAGCAGAGGGGGTAGTCTGAAGAAATGAAACAGAAGGAGACGTGCACGATTGGTAGACTAAAGAGAAGCACGCGAAGAGGTAAGGCCACGCAGACTGAAAAAAGGCAGAGGGCACCCGAGAAAAAACAAGGACACGAGCACAGAGGGAGGCAAAAAAACTCAAAAGAAAAAACTGAGGGGAGACCAGAAGGACAGCCACAGACCGAAAAAGACGAGAGAGACCGGAGGAGAGAAGACTGAACCAAGAGAGAGGGAGCTGCTGGCCGAAAAAAAAGGGCAGACACGCAAGGCCGAGCACGAAACTGGAAAAGACTAAAGAAAAAACTGAGAGAAGCACGCATGAGGGAGCCAAAACTGAAGGGGAAGAACAGAGGGACGTGCATGAAGAAAAAGCATTAACAGAAGGAGACGAGACAGTAAAAGACAGAAGAAAAGAAGCAGGAAAAACAAAAAACAGAGGGAGCCAAGGAGACGCACACGAGAACTGGGAGAGAGGCAGGGTGAAAGAGAAAAGCCGAGGGAGCAAAAACAGAGAAACCGAAGAGAGAGGGACTGAAAGCTGAATGAGAGCAGAGGGATGCCGAGCAAGAAGAAGAACACAGAGGGATGCCGAGCACGAGGGGGCAAGAACAGAGGGACGCCGAGCACAAGGAAGAAAACAGAGGGATGCCGAGCACGAGGGGGTAGACAGAAGGAATCGAGACACGAAGATAAGAGGAGTGGAAGTTGTTCATGGTTTCCATTATTGAATCATCCATATAGGTAATGATTTCGCTCTTAATCTTTGCTATAGCTGGTATCTTGGAACAATATGGAGTGGTTAAACACTTTGGGGTTAGCTATATATATATATATATGTATGATTTAGAGTTTTGGTATATACGTGCTCCGGTTGTGTGTAGAGCATGTTGATTTTGCATCTACTTTTCTGAATGAGAAAGGATGTCATATTCTACATGCCTACAAGGTGTTCGAGAAAATGCTTGAATGGGGTTTGTTTGTTTAGGTTGTGGTAGTGGTCATGGATGTAGACACGAATATAGAATATTTGGGGGTTCAGGTTTATTTAGCATCTCTGTTAATCTCATAGGTAATGCACTAAGTGTTGTATTATTCGTGTGTCTCCTTTTGCATTAGTCTGCTACTACTATACACTTCGGATCGTTGATGCTTCCCGCATATCATGGCTTAGCTTATAAAAAAATATTGTCGTTCTAGTGAGCTTTAAAAAGAATGATGATCAAGTGTGTTTTGAAATCAAAATTGGGTCTTACGAACTTGGCTAGGTTGAGGACGCTTGAAGTTAATCATTGTACTTTAGTTCTATTGAGGAGTTGATTTGTAATGATTGATTCTTGATCCCTCTGACTCTATAAACTTGGCATTTTGTTTGAGAGCTAAAATGTTTTAAGGTTTACATTTAGGAATTTGGATTAATTAAAGAAGCTAAAATCTCCTTTTGCCCATGTCATGTGAAGATGATAATTTGGATCCAAGACGTGAGGGAAGATGGTTAGACCTTGAGTTTTGATTTTATCATACGTCTTGCCATTGAGATAATTTTATTTATCTGTGAACAATATTAGTGGGATATGACATTGATCGTATTTTGGGTTGAATTGCTCTTCAAGTGAATTTCTAATATATTATTTTTATGTGACTTTTAATGCATGTGGGATCATTTGGTCGAGATGCATGAGCTGATCAAAGCAAGGACGAAAGTGGAGTATAAAGCAAAATAGTTCGACCCTCTTTCCTACCTTTTATACAACTTTTTCATTATTTGGAGTAAACTATTACTTGAGTCTACACATGAACACATACCATCACAAAGTCTTACATGTTTGTAGATATTTTCCATGATGTATTTTTTGTTTGCTTTTAAAATTGGTCACGAAGGTTTTTGAGCTTTCGCAGACCCCTAAAACAATTATACAGTGTGAGCTTATGGGGTTGCACGAGTGTATTATGAAGATATATTTATAATTGGTCCCAATGACCTTTCCCTTCAAAATGTTATTTTCTAAAAAAAATATATAATAATAAAACGAATACATAAATAATTGGCATAATAATTACTCCACATGAGTTTTTGGAACCCACACAGGTATTTAAGTTTACTGAGTTATCGCGTGAGATTGTGAATCCACGTAGATATATCAGTTAAATGACTCTTTTTAAGAAAATAATTGTATTTCAAAAAAAATAAATTATGATATCTTAACAAGTTTTTCCCAGTTTTATCTAAAAATATATAATAAAATTTTCATTTGAAAATAAAAATAAAAAAGTAAAAATAAATAGTAGTATTTTCTAAAGTTTTGCTTTAAAGGTACAATAAAACCTTTATACCGTGAGGTTTAAAATTTCTGCAGGTAATTAAGGAATAGATCTATAGGGTATAACTGCGAGTCTGCAATAGATGAATTGGTTTTCTTTTTTAAACAAGAAAAATTCTCAAAAGTACAAAAATATGTTATTTCAAAAGTCAAAAATTAAATAAAAGTATTTTTAAAAATCCAAAAAATAAAAAAAATGTTTTCAAGACAAAATAAAATAAGAGTAAGTAAGCGGAATTAAATTATCTTTTGCAAATTAAAATACACCAACTCAATTCCAGAAAATTGTTTTGTTTGCAAAAAGGTAAATTATTTTCAATCAACTTTCTCTTATTACAAAATTACACAAAAATTAACATAAAAAAAATAATTTTATAATTAAAAAATATCAACCAACTGACACGCATTTTTAGTCCTACACTACGTGGACTTTGATCCCTATCACAGGGTACGTAGGTCCCAGACTCTAATCCTAGGTCAAGTCTGCCTTTTGTAAATAAATAAATATTTTCCAATTTATTTGATTTTTTTCCTTAATTTAATAAATATTTCCCAATTTAATTTTCTTAATTTCCTTTTTGTCATTTCGTTTATTTTAATTTCTTTGATATCTACCCTTAATTTCACATGTGAATAATTAAAGAAAAACTAAAATATTTTTAAAACCATATTAATTTGTACAATCAACGTAAGGTAACCGTCCCTAAGGACGGGTGTCGTGGGGTGCCTAACACCTTCCCCACACACAATCGACTCCCGAATCCAACTCTGATTACGCAGACCATCCTTTTCCTCTTTAATTCGGTTTCCCAAGGTTTTCTCTCAAAATTTTAGTTGCGACTCCTCACAAGTCGGTTTTCACTAGAAAACTCGATTTGTTCTCTTTTTTTTCCTTCCGTCGCATTTTTCTAGGTGCGACAATTTCTTTTTTAAAAAATTTTGGTGGTGACTCTGCTTTTATTTTAGTTTTTCGTTTTTGAAAATTTAAAAGTTGAGTGCGAGTTGTAGGAGCAAAAAAAGAAAAAAAGTGAAAAGCCTTGGGAGAGGAAAAGAGAGAGTGAATTTACCTGTTTATAATTTTTAGATTTCATTATTTTTCTTTTCTTCTCCTTTATATTCTCTTTATTATAAGTTATATTTTGAGATGACTTCTCATATTCATGAGTATCTTTAATAGAGAAAGGGACATACTTTATATGTTTGAAAAAGAATCATTCTTATTTATTTTAATTTACTTTTTTATTATTATCGGCACCAATAAAAACAAAAAAATGAAAGAGAAAAATAAATAAGGGGAAATCTCTGTTCAGGATCAAAATCTCAAGTTTATTAAATTTCAAGACTAAGAAATTATGAAATTAGAAAAAGAAACTTTGGGTCCTTAAAACAAATTAAATCAAAATCAACATTACCAAAATACCCATAATAAAATTCGAAACATAAGTTGCAAACTTAGAACAACGAAGTTACAAAATTGGAAAAAAAAAAGTTACAAATCCCTGGAGCCGCTTTGATGATTATAAAGTTGAAATCTTATTTTTTTATGTTAAAATTCGAAACATTAGCTGCAAAATTAGAACAATAAAGTTGCAAAATTAGAATAAAAAGTTGCAAATCCCTGTAGCTACTTTGATGATTATAAAGCTGAAATCTGATTCTTCTATGTTAAAATTGGAAACATAAGTTGTAAAATTAGAATAACGAATTTACAAAATATTAGTAAGAAGTTGCAAATCTCTAGAACCACTTTGATGATTATAAAGTTGAAATATGATTCTTTCGTGTTAAAATTTAAAACATAGGTTGTAAAATTAGAATGTGGAAGTTGTAAAATATGAAGTAAAAGTTGTAAATCCTTGGAGTCACTTTGATGCTTTTAAAATTGAAATATGATTCTTCCGTGTTAAAATTTGAAACATAAGTTGTAAAATTAAAACAACAAAGTTACAAAATTGGAATAAGAAATTACAAATTCCTGGAGCGATTTTGATAATTACAAAGTTGAAATCTGATTCTTCTGTGTTAAAATTAGAAACATAAATTACAAAATTAGAATAACTAAGTTGCAAAATAGGATAAGGGTATTTTGGTAATGTGGAATTTGATTTAATTTACTTTAAGGATCCAAGGTCTCTTTTTCTAATTTTATAATTTCTTGGTCCTAAAAGTTAATAAATTGAGGATCTTGGTCCTATACTGTAATTCCCCCAATAAAGAATAAGAGATATGATAGAAGAGATCTAAACGAACTTACTTGAATCTTTAGTTTGAACCAAAGCTCTTGTATATGGAACCTTGGAGGTTGCTAATTGTAACACCTTAATTGTAGGTCTTATTTTTCATATATTAAAACTTATTTATAGTCTATTTATCATATTTAATAGCTTGAATCACTTAAAGGGTTAAAACAGAACATTTCTAAATTTCGGTTACTATTCATATGGTAAATCCATTTCACCAACTAAATTTTTAAAAATTCATAACTAATTATAGAAAAATCAAATTAATGTGATTTAGTCTCTAAAAATAGCTTAAAATCTTGTGGACATGGAAAAAATATGAAAATGATCATTTTTTGTGCCAATTTGTACAGAAAATTACGTGAAATTTACTGTTCATTTGGTCATTTTTTGTTTGTTCAATTTTTTAGCACTAAATTTGAAAAATCATAATAAATCACACACATATCCAATTTAGGTGCTCTTTAGTTTTATAGAAATCTTATTCTATCTACTTTCTAGGTATATATAATACATAATCCTCTATTTCATCCAAATAGTAGCTATATTACTATCATGGTATCAAAATGACCATTTACATACATATACTTTGTAAAATAAAATCCATAACATTTTTACATAATAATTTCTTGTCCCAAATTTGTACCATACATCATGTGAGACCTAAAAGGACATTTTAACCTCAAAATACAGATTTAAAACTACACACGAGTTTATGTAAAAAGTTCAAAATAAAACAACATCAAGGATTGTCATTTCAATCATCAACTTCTTCTTCCTTTCCTTACTCCTTCTTGAAGGCCTTGTCATAACTTATCCCTGAGCATATTAGTCATTTGAAATAATAAGATTCAAAAAATCCCAGTAGCAATCTCAATTTAAACATGCATGTTATCATATAAGTCACATAATCATCAAGTAAACATGCTAAAGCATAATGTGCCATATTAGGTCATAAAAATTTTGACAAAGTTAAAACCCTCACATGTACTTAGCCAAAAGAATCACAAATCATCAAAATAGCAATATGGCTATTCACAAATCATCAAAGAGACATTATAAGACAATATTATGCAATAAAAGGAAAATTGCTACCTTGGTGATTCCTTACTTTTTCCCTTGGTTTCACTTCTTCCTATGACTTCCACAAGATTTTTTTAACCCAAATACAACATTGAATAGTCACTTAGGCCACTGGTTCAAGTGTTTCCTTTATAAAGTTTCCATAAAACCCTAATATTCTATATAGTTTATCTTAAGTTCTATTATAAAACTAATGCTTGTTCTGAAGTTTTTTACCATGGGGAATCTATTTTTTGCATTAAATCCATGAAATTCCTACTCTAACTCACTCCCCCCCTTCTGGCCGAAATCTATCTCTAAGGAGGAAGAAATGGTTTTCATACAATTTATCTCAAACCTTTGCAAAAAGCTTGTTTTCTCAACTATATCATGGTTTCTATTATGTTTCTTGCATGAAATTTCACTTCTTTCACTATCTTACTCTTGGCTGAAATCAAAACTAGAGAGGGAGAAGAAGAAAACTACATAAAATCATATTAAACTACTTGAAGAACTAGTTTGAAGTGGTAGAACATATTACCTTAACCTTGAATCCTCAAGTCTTCAAGCTTTGCTCTCTCTTTTCCTCTCTTCTTTCTCATGCCTCTTGCTCTCCTCCTTGTGCAAAATTGAGCTTCCTAACTCTCTTATGCAGCCACTAGTTCGTACAAGAAGAGAGATATCAAATAAGAGCACTAATCATAATTAATTAACTTAAGCCTTGATTGGTTAGGTTAACTTTAACCTTGGTTTAGTTAAGACAAAACTTCTTGATTAAGTTTCCTAAAAAAAATACTATAAAATTCCAATTCCCATGTGCTCCAAGGTGACCCCACTTTTAGGGGAAAATATCTCCAAGATACTGCATGTTTTTCCTAGTCTAGATATATCATGTGTTGATTATTTTATGTCTAGGCCAATAAATTTACTTTTGTAGTATTTTATTACTTTATGAGTACATAATTAAACTACGTTAAAACTTGTGTATACTTTATTATCATGTTCCAAAAAGTATCTGTGTGGAGTTCATATGCTTTTCTTTTTTCTTTTTCAACTTTTTGTGGGTTCACAGTATCTTTTTTTTTATACTGTTACTTTTACTATATTCAACAATCAATTTTTCTTCAAATTGATTCCATTAAGCTCAATACACTATTCTATTGGGTTCAATATATCATAGGCTTCCGTTTGATATAAATTTTTAATATTTATGAAATTGCCATTGGATCGAGATAAAAATGCAAATATTTATTCTTTCGAGTTCTTTTTTATAATTTTCCCCATGGACCAAACTACATATAATTTTTCCTTGTAGGGACAAAATTGCAATTTCATTTTTAATATTACCTTGGAATGCAAAATTGTCATTTCACTTCTTTCTCCATCTACATCATGCATATCAAGCTAATTATCATATATTTACGCTATAACATTATGTTTACACAAAATACCCAGAAAATCAGGAATATTACACTAATGACATTGAAAAAAGAAAGGAAGAGAGGATGCGAAGTTGAAGATATCACTACTACAAATTAAAAAAGGAAATAGATTGAAGAGTTGTTCTCATAGAGAAAAAACCTATGAAGAAAGAAGAGTAAAATGACACCAAGTTTCTTCTAAGAATGAAGAAGGGAAGAATAGAAGAACTTTAAGAAATTTGGAGAAGAAGATGACTAGATGAGATGTGATAATGTCACATCCTATATTTTAGCACCTTTCCCATGAAAAACTTCCTTACTTAGATGCAGTAAAAAAGTTTATGAGACCTTGAACCAATAGAAAACTCAAAACTGTAAAACTTGTTTTATTAGTATTGTTTCTTTAATTGTGAAGTAAACTTTGAAAAATCATAACTAAATACACAAAAATTATTTCGTAGTAGTTCAAATCTCTAAAAATCATTTACATCTTGATCTCATGGTGAAAATATAAAACTGAAATTTGGACATAATAATTTATATAGTTTATTTGTCCCAGTTTATTGTTCATTTTCAGCTTCTAGTTTTTATGCATTTTCTAAGCTATAATTTTGGGCATTCATTTCCCATAATATATAGAGTCAATTCATATATTCTCTATATCATTAGATAGCTCTACATGTCTATCTTCTAAACATATAAACATTTTACATTTCTTATACACATATTGGACATGATACTATTATAAACCATCAAGAGTCAAATATAACCTTTACTAGAATAGTTTTGAGAAAACATGCATAACTCTCAATATATAATTTCAATTACATTTAAACTAGTGTCATATTGTTCATAAAACATAACTCTACTCATCCATTAAATATCTAAATTTTTGGGGTATTGTACAATTTTATACATTCTTACCAAGTCAAACAATATTTACAATAAAAATACAATTTTCGGCAATAGTCCAATTTTTGACCCTTAACTTCCTTAAACTATAACTCATGTCATACGTAGCCAAATCATACCAAATCTATCTTGGCTTAAAACTTTTCATGTCCTCTAATTAGAGAAATCTTAACTTTGATACATTTCCTTTACCATAACATACTTAGACTTCCTTAAACATTAACATACCATAACTTTCCAATAAAAGAAACATACATAACTTTTTCAATCTCAACTTCATTCCATTACTTAACTAAGTTGAGTATACATTTTCATACATCATAAGGCATATTGCTTGACATATTATACTTGTCAATTTAGCCATACAATACTTTGACATAACATGCTTTATGAGCAAAATATCATTGACAATCATAAATATTAACTTGCTTTCCTTCAATTCTCCTTCCTTGAGCTTTCAATCATTGCATCATATTTTCCTAGCATAGTTAATAACTTGAGATTGGAAAATCTCAGCAGGAAACTTGTATACTCTAATAAATCATCACATTACATTAAAACATTAATAATATTGCACAATATTGTTAAACATACATAAATATCATGTTGACTAATAAAATTTTAGTAGCATTTCGACTTATAAACAAGACATATCAGACTTCTCCCTCATCAAATAAATAGTCATTCAATCAAGAACACAGTCACAATAACAACATGACAACATTATTATAACATAAAATATATATAAATATTATTATGCAAAACATAAAAGTAAAGCAAGTTACTACCTGAAAACTTTAATATTTTCTCTTCAAACTTAAATTTAACTTACTTAAATCATTTCCCAATCACTCTCTCGCAACTTCCTAAACCTAGAAACAATAAGATAAACATCCCACATCAACTAATTCTTCATAAACTTTCATAAAGTTCACTTTAAATCCTAAAAATTCATATTTCTCATTTTAAATTTATTCTTGAAAACCTAAATTGGTTTTTATTAATTCATGCATGTTATTATTGGGTTCATGAAATTTCAACTCCTTCCTCACCTTTTCTCTTGGCCAAAATTACCTCTCTTGAAAACAAATGATAGAATTTCATGATTCTCTCGTAAAATCTCATGCACACTTATTTTCTTGCATAATCTACAACATCACACTTATTTTCCCAATGACTCCCCATTGGAAAAGGAATGAAAGAAAGACGAGCTCAAATTATCTAGCGTACGAGTTGGAGGCGTACGATAGAGCCCGAGAGAGAGAGGGGATTCTAATGGCGGCAGCGGGAGGAGACATATGGAAGGCTCATTCGGCCATGGCGCTTACGCAGATTCTCTATGGAGGCTACCACGTCGTCACCAAATTGGCTCTCGACGACGGGATCAACCAGTTAGTCTTCTGCGTCTTCCGCGACCTACTTGCTCTTGTTTTTCTCGCTCCCATCGCTATTTTTCGTGAGAAGTATGTGCTTTCTTTCTTTTCTTCGTTGCATAGTTAGTATTGTGCTGAGTTGCAATCGCTATGCCAAATGCCCTTGAAATTTTCTTATATGGTGCAATTGAATGATTCGGAAGACAATTCAGCGAATCCTCATTGGCAACCTGATTGAATTTCTTCTCATTAATATGCGGTTGAATTGGATGCTCGTGCACCTTTTCACATTTCCCAAATCACAATTTGGAAGCGGCAGGCTTCTTTCGTTACTAATTTATCTCAACTCTCTTGCTTTTTATATGTTCATGTTATACCTTGTGGAAATGGGTTGGTCTATGTTAATCATTTCTCATTCTGCAAGAATCTACCCGTAGTTTTAAAAAAAAAAAACTCATTCTTGAGTTTTGAAATGGACCAAGAGCAAACATAGCAAGCAGAAGCACTAGAAGGCTGTAGTGGTGGAGCCGTGTAAGTAACAATGTAATAACAGTTTAATATTCAAAAGATCTTTGGCTAGATATTACTACTGGACAAAATATCTTCTAGCACAAACCCTTTTTTGGTGTTTCTTAAATTACTGATCAAAAATTCTAAATTATCCCAATTATCCAATTGCAAATCCTTAAATCGTAAAAGATAATTGTATAATGATATAGTAAAATAAATCATATTTTATCATCTTGCATGACCATGTTTAGTGCCACATTATCATTTTCTTCTTATTCATAACTTTGATGGAGTGTTTATTTTTTGTTGTGTGTTATATATACTGATATAAGGAACGAAATTATAAGGAATAACATCTTGATAAATGATTTATCTAAGGAGATGGTGTTTGATAGAGTCAATTGGCGTCGTATGATCTATGTAGCCAACCACACATTAGTGGAATAAGGTTAATATTATTGTTGTTGTTGTATATACTGATATGCTCTTTTTATGACCTACAAATTTCTAACCCTTGTAGTCTGGATTGCAGAGTGTGCCTTATTGCCTAAAAATGTGTATTTAAATTTATTGATATCTTGTGCAGTGGAGCTTTTTTCTGCTAATTATCTCAAGTCAGGTTATATAAATGCTTTATTTATTACTGATTTTTGTTAGTAGTTCCTATTTTCTTTGGAGTTCCAGTGTTTCTATGAGCATTGTCTGTGACGATGATTTCTTTTTCATTTATTGGTTAAATGAACATACCAGCTTTGAATATTGACTGTCCCACACATTCAAACTTTAGAAATAAAATTTTAGATCACAGTTTATTTTACCCTCTTAGCCACTGTTTGATTTCTCAGTTACAAGTGTTCTAACCATACCATTCTATGTTGAGAGTAGACGGTTGCGACCACCCTTGACTATGCACCTCCTTTTGTCATTCTTCTCTCTTGGATTTATGGGGTAAGGTGCTTCATGTGGTCACATCTTTACTGATTTATTTTATAAGTGAGGCAGTATGCTATTAATTTAACTGGCGTTTTTGCTTCTTTTTATGACAATCAGGATATTCGGCAACCAGCTTTTGTTTCTTCTTGGTTTAAGCTATACTAATCCAACTTATGCTGCTGCCACGCAACCAGCCATTCCAGTCTTTACATTTCTTTTGAGTGTGATGATGGGGTAAGTTCTGCACTTCTAATTTCTACTTGATTAGTGTGGTTTAAATTACTCAATTCTATTAAGCTATTAATTTGTAGAAGACATACACAAACATGGAACACTCTTGATTGTAGATCTCAAGTGCACATTGGTGAGCTTATCCAGATACGCCAGAACATAAACTCGTGTGTTCTCTAATTAATTTATTCTTGCAGTACAGAAAGAGTGAACTTGCTCCGATATGAAGGTCTAGCAAAGGTTGGAGGAACTTTTGTTTGTGTTTCTGGTGCCATATTTATGGCTTTGTGTCGTGGTCCCACACTAATAGGTTATACAGAAACAGATATTATAGCCCAAAGTGAAGTGAGCGTCAAAGGTCAACCTGAGCCACCTGGAAGGTTGATTGGTGGTTTGCTGGGCCTTGGGTTAGACCAATTTCACATTGGACTTATGTGCTTGATAGGAAACTGCATGTGCATGGCTGCTTTTATAGCCATTCAGGTACATATCTTTTAATTTTTTTAAAATATATTCTATGATGATAGTTGATTATTACATTAAGGAAAAATTTGTTGGTTATTACCCTAAAAGCTACAACTTCTTTGTGTTACACCTGGGACGACTCCAAGGAAAAGGGACAGATGACTTTTGGCACTTATAGCTCTTCCTTCTATTGTAAACACTTAATTCATTTCCTAATTTGTTCTCAAAACAGGATTTGGTTTTCTGTAGCCGATTGCTTTTGGAATATTTTTTTCCTAAATTTTAATTTTTTTACTTTTTAATGGTTTAGGGTGTTGTCGACCTATCATTCAAACAAAAATATATAATTCATTGTTTGATTTTACTTTTTTTAATTAATTTTTAAGTATCTCTGTGCAACTCTTTATGCAGAATATATGGAATAGGTTATCTAGAATTCCGGTCAGCGATGGATTTCCCATAACTTGTGTAGGAATTGTCTTCTCTTTTTCTTTGGTGACTCAAAAGTTAAAATAAATGTAAAATTCTTTGGGTTTGTACTTAATTTGCAGTATAATAGCATCTTTGAACGGAAAGAAAGACTAAGATCATAATAGTGTAGGTCTTCCAACTTAATCACTTTAAGATGGTGCCTGTGGGTTGAAATTTTAACCCCACTTGTTGACTTTGTTGGCACAGTTTGTTATTACATTGGACATGATGAGAAAAATGTGGGATTCATTCTTATATGTGAAATTATTGGTATTTACTAATCTGGCTTCCATGAATAACTTTCAGGCTTCTGTTTTAGTAAAGTATCCTGCCAACCTATCTGTAACAGCATATTCATACTTATTTGGAGCTTTTCTAATGGTGATAACAGCATTCTTCACAGCTCATGAGTCAACAGATTGGAGATTGACAGAGTCAGAAATATTTGCTGTTATTTACGCTGTGAGCTGCTTAGACTTTTGCCCCTATTTGTTGTTATAACTGTTTTATGCATGAGCACATCATATGTCCTAATAACTGTTCGTGCATGCTAATTGGAAAAAAAAAAATTCTTTTAAGTGGAAGCTATCCTTAATTGAGTAGTACATGGATGTGGCAGTAGATGATGATATGGCCCTGTTTTGTTGGTCATGCTACTTCAATTTTGGGCCCTTGGTGTTATAAACGTGGGGTAAAAAGGAATCACTTTATTCTTTTTCCAAGTTTTCCTTTGGATTTTGCTTTTATTTTTTATTTTCAATTTGAAAAATTGTCCTGTACCAATTGGCAACTAATGAGTGACTTTGATGGGCCCGTAATTAATGGGCCAAAGCTAAGTCATGTGAGGTGTGAGGTGTGTGAGATAGAGAGTGAGATATATATTGTGGGTTTTGGGGTCAGAAGTAGGTAGGCATTTAGTGAATATGAAGTTAGGGAGAGTCTCTGGTCTCTCGAATACCAGAGGAGGGAGTGTCTGTGTTGGTGTGTATGTTCATGTGTTTTCTGCTCATTTCAGTATTTCTAGAGGTGGATAACTTGTTTTGATTTCAATTTCAAGTTTGGTTCCATCATTTGGTATTAGGGTGGTTCAATCTTGGTGAAAAAAGCATTTTGCTGGAAGAACTTCAAGGAGGATTTGCGAAAAATGCAACTAGAACACAGAAAGTGTCTAAGACACAGATTGGATAATAGAGAAATCGGAGCATGTCGATGAATTGATAACACTGATGAAAGAAGCTATAAAAGATACTAAAGAAGAGTAAAGAAAAGATAAAGAAGAGAAAGAAACCGATAGAGAGGTGGATAATGAGGAAGAAATTGGCAAGAAATCGGATGAAGGCAGGGTTACGGATCACTCAAATGAAGCGGCCGATTGTGAGAGCAAGACAAAAAGAGATGATGAAGTTGGCAACTGAAGAATTTCCTGAACCAAAAAATCTTTAACAGGTTGAAGGATCATTGTTGATCAAAGAAATTCAGCGAGAGGATGGAGAGAAAACAGCCCCTGTTGCAATTTCAGTGCCAGACAAATTACTGGGCTTTCATATACCATTCAAAACTGAATAGACTAGGACAAGGATTAGAAGTATAACTGTATTGCAAAGAGAGGTTTGGCAAAACTTAGGGGTGATAGTCAACAATGCAGAACTCTCTCAACGACAAAGAGAGACGATGACAACAGCAGCAACCTAAAGACGTTTAATTGGGTTTTGAATTAAGTCAAAAAAATCAGATGGTGTAAGAGCCCTAAAATTCGTTGAATTGGCAAATTTTATGGGCCCATTTACAATATACAGTTGACCTAGTTGCTTGCCCCATCCAAGCAACCCAATACACCATTGGAAAGGAAATCAATGAAGACGCACACATCCCTTTCATCAACATGCTTCAAAGTTGGAGTTTTGGAGCGACCTCAAATTAAAGTTGAAGCAGTGAAGAGCAAGGGGGTGGTTTTTTTACCTGCAGTGTCAAGCATGCCAGGGGAAGAGCAAAAGCAAGTAACCATTGGGGCAGAGACAAAAAAACAACAACAACAACATTAGTGTTATCCCACTATATGGGGTCGGCTACACGGATCATATGACGTCAATGAACTCTATCAAACACCATCTTCTCAGATAGATCATTTCTCAAAAGGTCATTCCTTATAACTTTTCTTAATGTCCTTTTTGGTCTTCCTCTATGCCTTTTGATAGAGCTCCAAACCATTTGATCAACTCTTCTCACTGGCTCCTCTTGCCCTATTCTTTGTACATGCCCAAACCACTTTAAACGATTTTCCATCATTTTCTCCTCGATAGGTGCTACTCCAACTTTCCTTCATATACAGTCATTTCGTATTTTATCCAATTTTGTATGACCACACATCCATCTCAACATCCTCATCTCTACTACTCTTATCTTGTGCTCTTGTTGTCATTTCAAAACCTAACATTCACTACCATATAACATCGTTGGCCTTATAGCTGTTCGATAAAACTTTCCTTTAAGCTTAGTAGGTACCTTGCAGTCACAAATAACTCTTGATGCTTTCCTTCACATTAACCACCCAGCTTGTATCCTATGCACAACATCCCCATCAATTTCCCCATCACTCTATAAAATCGACCCCAAATATCTAAACTTTGACACTTCTGGAATGGTTTACTCTCCAATTTTTACCTCTAAATCATTTCTAATTGGCCTCTTATTAAATTTGCAATACATATATTCCGTTTTGCTTTTACTCAAACGGAAACCTTTTGATTTCAAAGTGTGTCTCCATAAATCAAGTTAAGAGTTGACATCTTCTCTTGAGTTCTCAATTAAACTATATTATCTACGAAAAGCATATATTTTGAATTTTTTTCCTATATATGTTCAGTTAGAACATCTATAACCAGATCAAACAGGTATGGACTCAAGGAAAATCCTTGATGTAAGTCTATCGTTAGAGGAAAGTCCTTTGTTACACCTCCAGGGGTTCTTACTCTTGTTGTTGCCCCCTCATACATATCCTTTATGGCTCGAATATAAGTCACACGTACACCTTTCTTTTTCATTACTTTCCACAATACATCTCTTGGTTCTCTATCATATGCTTTTTCCAAATCAATGAAAGACATATGCAAGTCTCTCTTTTTATTTCGGTATCTTTCAATCAAACCCCTTAATAAATAAATAGCCTCTGTTATAGACCGTCCTGGTATAGATCCAAATTGGTTTTCCTAAATACGAGACTCATTTCTAAGTCTATGTTCAATCACTCTTTCCCAAAGTTTTGCATCTGGGCTATCATGATTTTTGGGGTGATGCACAAGAGAAAGACCAAGCATGTGCAATTTGCAGCAAAAACATGGGAAAGAAGAGAACTGGACATTTTGGACAATAATTCACGATCTATTGGGATGTCCATGCCAAACTATATAAACTCAGGACAAATGACTCTTCTACATGACAAGCTATGCTGTGCATTGGCTCTTATTGTCCTTGTTAAGTGTTCTGCTGCTAATTAGAGCAAACAAAATGAAATTTCTATTTATGATGGTCCTTCTGAGCCTCCTGACCCTTACTATGGGATCTTAGCAATATTGGAGATTGACTCAACAAATTTGACAATAGCAAATGGTGTGGATTCCTGTAATTTTAAGGGTTTAAAAGTGGTTCTCTTAGAAGGCGAAGGCCAAGTGTGTTTAATAGCCACATGCTCGTGGGCTTTGATTCCATCCTTGGAGAAGGTGATAAGCAAGCCTCTTGGGCTAAGAATAATTACTGATATATTGAACCATGCATCATGAGTAGATATCAAATTTGTGATGCAGGAAAATGCAACAGACTGGGAAGATCATTTTAATGTACAATTTTGGAGGTTATTGCGAACATCTTAAAGTGGCACAATTCGCATTGCTTTTTTGAGAATACATTTGTGATTTGTGATTTGTGATTATTACTGCAACACTATGGCCAATGAACGTATCTCTTACAATGGTTGATAGTGGAAATCTGGTTCAAGATGTTAAAGGAGGATCTGTCAATATGCTAGATACGTTTGGCCTTGAATCATTTAATGGAAATAGTCTTGAGCAGTTTGGTATCACTGATGCAAATGAAGGATGGCAGCAATATTTCAATTGTCATCTATTCCAGCCAGAACATAAGTAATTTTTGCTAGATGGCATTGATTGGATGAAAGTTGAACTTGGAGATAAGAAAGACTGCTTTAATATTTTAGAAGTGGATGACAAAGTAGTCTTAAATTGCTGGAGAATTGATTCTATGGTCTACTAATTGTGGCATTTTCTTATTTACCCAGATTCTGACTTTGTTGTTCTAGCTTATGTGAGCACACTTATACTAGGATATGTAGGGAAGAAGCTGCAGGTCTTAACTTCTAATTCTCACCTTGAGGGCAAGGTGAAACTTCTCAAGGGCCAGGAAATGATGAGCCCCATAACTAATGGGCCAAAGTTGAGTCACATGAGGTGTGAGGTGTGAGAGAGAGAGAGTAAGGTATATATTGTGGGTTTTGGGGTTAGAAGGAGGTAGGCATTTAGTGAATGTGACCAAAAGTTTTTTTTGGCTGCAGGGGGCAGCCCACGTGGAGGGGGGGGGGCGTGGGGGGGCGAGGTGTGGGGGGGGGGGTGTGTGTGTGTTTTTCTGCTCATTTCGGTATTTCCATCTGTGGATAACTTGTTTTTTTATTTCAATTTCAAGCTTAGTTCCATCAGACTTGTGAAAAGTTTAACTTAAGCTTATCCAAAAATCTAGTTGCATTTAATAATTGACAAGAATATTAGCCCCTAGAAAAAAAAATAATTGACAAGAGTATTTAAGCTCTTTGTTTCTTTCCTCTTTATTGTATAAATTGTTGACTTTCACTAGTTGTTAAAGCAAATCAAATATTTATTTACAATATGCATGTTACTATGTCATTATCATAATCCTTAATTTATGTCTAGAATCATCAGTCTAAATTGATCAACAACAATAATTTTTACCCACTAAGTGAGGTCGGCTATCACACAACATAGCTCTATAAAAAACTAACTCCTCAAATAAATCAATAATTAGGAGATCTTCCTTAAGTGTTCTTCTAGATCTCCCTTTACGCCTTTTCATAGGATTATAGGTCATCCAATCAACTCTCCTCACTGGCTTCTCTGATAACTTTTTTTTGCATATGACTAAACTACCCCAATCAATTTTCTACCATTTTCTTCTCGGTAGGCGTTACATCAACTTTTCCTCAAATACAATTATTTCAAATCTTGTCCTTTCTTATATTTCAACAGCTTCATGTTAATATTCTCATCTCAGTTATCCCTCTCTTTTGCTTATGTTGTCCCTTTAATGGCCAACATTTAGGGTGTGTATGGGCCGAATCGGGCTTGGGCTAGTGCCAACTTGCATCCCGGCCAAAGCTCCATTGCACTGGTCTAAGTTGATTATTGGGTTTACCCGGCTAACCATCAAAGTTAGTGCAAATCAATTGAGAAAGATTGAAGAAGAATAGCTACAGAGCCGCCACTCCAAAGTCATTCCATAGAAAGCAAGTAATAGAAGAAGAAGAAACAAAAAGATCTACCACAAATAAAGCAACTATTACCAAAGATCTACAAAAAGATCGAAAACAAACCTAGATAATCGATCTTCAGCAATGCTAAGCAATGTTAAACAAGGAATAAAAACGCAAGGGAAGAATGGAAAGGTCTTCAATGCTCCATCACGAACATAGAGGAAGGAAGACTGGAAGATCTTCATTGCGAAGGCATGGCAAGAGATCTACGATGTAGAGGTAGCGACAGAGGCATAGATTTGTGACACAAGGAGTAAAGGCGCCAAAGAAGAGGTGAAGGGGTCTTTATAACAGCGGCAATGGTGGTCATGATAAAGGAACATTTGAGCAGTAAGGATGGTAGAGTTGAGAGGAGAGCTTGAGAGACGCTAAAAGATTGTGTAGATAGGGGCTGAGATGAGATAGATGTTCTAGAGAAATAGAAGAGATGCTAAGAACTATGACTTTTCAATGGTCTTTTTTTTTCTTTCAAACGTATGTATTAAAAAGCATACAGGCCGGTCTAGATCGTTTAAACCCATTACCTCACCCCAGACCAACCCAATTGTTTTTAACCCAATAAGCATTTCGCTAGGCCGGTTTGATCGGGCCTGTCGGGCCTTGCTCACCCTTACCAATAATAGCATTGTTACTCTTATAGTAGTTCGATAAAACTTCCCTTTAAGCTTAATAGGTAGTTTACGGTTGCAAATGACTTTTGATGCTTTTATCTACTTTAACCATCCAACTTGTATCACATGTATGACATTTCCATCATTTCACTGTCACTTTGTATTATTGATCCAAAATATCTAAACTTTGACACTTGTGGTATGGGTTGTTCTCCAATTCTTACCTCCATATTATTTCTAACTTGCCTCTTATTAAACTTGTAATGCATATACTCTGCCTTGCTTTTACTCAAATGGAAATGATTCCAATGTCCATCTTCATAACTGAAGTTTAGATTTAACTTGTTCTCTTGACTCTTCAATCAAGGTTATGGAATACCTAATAGAGTGTGTATACTCTATAAATCTTTATATGCTTTAAAGCAATCTTCATGTGCATGGTTTGAGAAGTTTGCAAAGTTTATAAAAATGATTTGTTTTATGCAATGTGAAATGCATCATACCCTATTCGTGAGACATTGTAATGGAAAAATCACAGTTCTCATTGTTTGTTGATCATGTGATATTGATTGGTGATGACTATGATGGAATTCAAAGTCTCAAGCGTGAGTTAGCTCAAAAATTTAAGGTGAAAGACCTAAGAAAACGGTGATATTTCTTAGGTATGGAAGTGGCTAGATCTCATAAGGGCATTATAGTCTCACAAAGGAATACTAGGGATTTGCTAAAAGAAACCGGTATGCTTGGGGCAAAGCCTTCATATGTTCCTATGGATACAGTCACTAAACTATGTCAAAAGGAGGATGGAGTTTCAGTTAATAAAGGGAGATATCAAAGATTTATTTGAAGATTAATATATCACTCACATACAAGACCTGATATTAATTTCTCTATGAGTGTTGTAAGTCAATTTATGAGTTGTCCACTGGAGGAGCACATGGAGGCGGCTCATAAAATTCTGTGCTATCTAAAAATGATTCCTAGGAAGGGGTTTATTTTGGGAAGAACAACTGATGAGTAGAAATCTTCGCAGATGCAAATTGGGAAGGATCTACAGTTGATAGAAGATCTAGAAGAAGTTATTATTCATGTGTTAGGCAATTTAGCCACTTGGAGGACCAAGAAGTAATTTGTGGTTGCTAGAAGTAGTGCAAAGGCTAAGTATGGAGCTCTATCTTTGGGAATTTGTGAAGGGATATGGCTTCTCCAATTGCTAAATGAACTTAAGCTTGTGGCAAATATACCTATGAAAGCATGGTGTGACAATAAAGCTGCTGTAGAGATTGTAAACAATCCCATCACCATGGTCATACTAAACATGCAGAGTTAGATAGGCACTTCATAACCGAAGCGCTTTCAACAGCTAGATTTGATGAACTTAGTAGCATGCTGGAAATGATTAATATCTATTCACCAACTTGAGAGGAAGTGTTGGAGCTGAGAGCATCTTTGACACAATCTTTGTTTATTAAGTCTATTTTTGTTCCTTATTTTGTGGGATTGTATCTCCCATTTTTATTAGGCTTTTATTAGCTTGATTTTATCTCTTTCAACAACAACATTAGCCTTATCCCACTATGTGAGGTCGGCTACATGGATCATATGACGCCAATGGACTCTATCAAAGACCATCTCTTTAAATAAATCATTTCTCAAAAGTTCGTTCCTTATAACTTTCCTAAGTATCATTTTTGGTCTTCCTTTATGCCTTTTGATAAGGCTCCAAGCCATTTGATCAACTCTCCTCACCAGCTCCTCTTGCCCTTTTCTTTGTACATGCCCAAACCACCTTAAACGATTTTCCACCATTTTCTCTGTGATAGGTGCTACTCCAACTTTTCTTCATAAATAGTCATTTCGTATTTTATCCAATTTTGTATGATCACACATCTATCTCAACATTCTTATCCCTGCTACTCTCATTTTATGCTCTTGTTGTCCTTTTAAAGTCCAACATTCACTATCATATAATATCGCTGACCTTATAGAGTCCTTGGTATCATAAATAACTTTTAATGTTTTTCTCCACTTTAGCCACTCAATTTGTATTATATGCATAACATCCCCATCAATTTCACTATTACTCTGTAAAATCAACCTCAAATATCTGAACTTTAACATTTCTAGAATGATTTATTCTCCAATTTTTACCTCTAAATCATTTCTAATTGATTTCTTATTAAATTTACAATGCATATATTTCGTTTTACTTCTATTGAAATGGAAACCTTTTGATTCCAAAGTGTGTCTTCATAACTCAAATTTAAAGTTGACCTCTTCTCTTGAGTCCTCAATTAAAACTATATCATCCGCAAAGAGCATACACTTTGGAATTTCCTCCTGTATATATTCTGTTAGAACATCCAGAACCAAATCAAACAGGTATGGACTCAAGGAAGATCCTTGATGTAAGTCTATCCTTATAGGGAAGTCCTTTGTTTCACTTCCAGGGGTTCTCACACTTGTTGTTACTCCTTCATACATATCCTTTTTGGCTTGAATATAAACCACACAAACACATTTCTTCTCTATTACTCTTCACAACACATCTCTTAGTATTCTATTATTGGCTTTTTCCAAATCAATTAAAACAATATGCAGGTCTCTCTCTTTACTCCGATATTTTTCAATCAAACCCCTTAATAAATAAATAGTCTCTGTTGTAGACTGTCGTGGCATAAATCCAAATTAATTTTCCAAAATATGAGACTCTTTTCTGAGTCTATGCTCATTCACTCTTTCCCAAAGTTTCATGATGTGACTCATGAGTTTTATCCCCCAATAATTTGCACAATTCTGAATATCCCCCTTGTTCTTGTATATAAGCACTAGAATGCTTTTTCTCCATTCCTCTGACATTTTCTTGGACCTTAAAATCTTGTTAAATAACTGAGTGAGCCACAAAATCCCCTTCTCTCCTAAGCATTTCCAAATTTCAATAGGAATACCATTGGGACCAATAGATTTACCATTATCCATTCTTTTAAAAGCTTCTTTTACCTCTCCAACTCGAATCCTACTATAGAAATTCAAATTGAGATCATCTTCATCAGATGTTAATTCTTCGATATCAATAATCATACCCAATCCATTATTGAAAAACTTATAATAGTGGCTCTCCCATCTTTCTTTGATATCATCATCTAGAACCAAAATTTTTCCTTCCTCATCCTTGATACATCTTACTTGGTCCAAATCTCTAGACTTTCTTTCCCTTCTCTCGGTAATTTTGTAAATTTTATATTCACTATTCTTCGTTCCTAAATCCTGGTAGAATTCTTCAAAAGCTTTAAATCTAGCCTCGCTCACTACTTTCTTAGTCTCCTTTTTAGCCAACCGATAACATTTCCAATTTTCATTGTTATTGCACAAATGCAAGGCTCTGAAACACTATTTCTTATATTTGACTTTCTCTTGTACACTCTCATTCCACCACCAAAATTCTTTATCTTTAGGTTCAAAACTTTTAGATTCACCTAAGACTGCTTTAGCGGTATCCTTAATCCTATTAACCATCTCATCCCATAAGATGTTAGCATTTCTTAGTGAGTCCCAGTTACCTTCCTCCATAACTTTTCTCATGAAGGTCAATTGTTTCTCACCTTTTAGTTGCCACCACTTAATCCTAGGATTTAATGCTTTTCGACTTTTCAGCTTACGGTTCTTAACCAGCACATCAAAGACCAAGACCCAATGTTGTGAAGTTAAGCTCTCACCAGGAATTACTTTGCAGTCTTTATAAGCTCTTCTATCTAAGTTCCTTAATCCTTACTAAAAAGAAGTCAATTTGTGACCTTTGGACTCCACTCTTATATGTGATTAAGTGCTTCTCCCGTTTCTTGAAACAAGTATTTACAATCGTGAGATTGTAAGCCATTAAAAAATCAAGAATGGAACGCCCCTACTCATTTACTTCTCCAAAACCATAACCATCATAATCTCCCATATATTGCTTTGTCTCTTTTCCCACATGACCATTAAGGTCCCCCCCAATGAAGATCTTTTCCTCTTGTAGGATAGGATATCTTGAACCAAGCCCTTCAAATCTTCCCAAAACTTTTCCTTAATGTATACTTCTGGCCCTACTTGAGGTGTATAAGCACCAATAATATTGAGAATATCGTGCCCAATAGTTAACTTTAAGGATAAGATCCTATCTCCAATCCTTTTGACTCCTACCACATTCTTTTTCCAATCTTTGTCCACAATAATACCAACTCCATTCTTTGCTTTAACCTTCCCTACGTACCAAAATTTAAAATCAGTAGTGTTTAACTCCTTAGCCTTTTCTCCCACCCATTTAATTTCTTGAAGACATAAGATGTTAATTCTTTTTCGAATCATATCATCCACCACCTCCATAAATTTACCTGTTAAAGTACCAATATTCCAAGAACCAAATCGAATCTTGCTCTTCTGGGCTAACTTCTTTACCCACATTTGTCCAGAATGATGTAGGAACTCTTGCTCATTTAACACTACACCCGGGTGTCGATGTAGTGGTTTTAACTCATCTGACACTGCATTCGAGTCATACAGCGCGTTACTTCTGGGCAACGACCTAGTTTTAGCACAAATACGTCTCTGATCCATGTCATAAAGATTCGACAAATTTTTACGATGGCTGTCGAGAACCTAACACAACCTTCCTCCTTTATCGGACTTGGGACCAACTATGATATTACGTAGGCATAGTTTTGATTTTATCTCTTTATTGTAGAATATTTTCAAGGGAATTTGGTGGCTATTTTCTTGGCCTCTCAATCCCAATATGATGTAACATTTCTATTGTTGGAATAACACAAGTTTTTTAGTCTTCCTACACTTCTCTTCACATTTGAAACAGCACCCAAGATCCCTTCTATTGATTTTTGTTAGAAGTGTTAGAAATGTTAAAATTACAAATTATAAATCATAAAATGTATTAATTGTTAGTTATTTCTATTTCTGTTATTTTATTAGTATTTCATGTCCTTAATTGCAATTTGTCCTAGTAGTAACCCTTATTGTCTATAAACACTCATGTAATGCCTTATTCTAAATAATAAAGTTGGAAATTTCCATACTCTTTGTTGACATGATATTTGAACTAGTTATAGAGAGAAAAGAGCTTGGTTAAAGAGATACACTCTAACAGTTTTTTCAGGGTTGGATCTTTGCCCACATGTTTAGCACTTTAGTCCATTTGCTTCCTCCATTCCAATCACTATATGGAACTTGCCTTCTATTTCTCCCTTTCAAACCCCCTTGACTTGCTGCCAATTATAATCTCAATACTTCTATTCCTTTGTTTTTTATCTTCATCAATTGCTAGTAGCAAAAACTCCCTTCCTTCTCGTTGACAAAAGCATTATTTTCTATTATCCTAACCCTTTTTTTGGCATTTTTTGAGCTCTATTTGACCCAAACATCCAAGGAACCACCACAGAACTTCTTGACCAACCATACACAAGTGATCATACCTTCATCATATTTCTCATGTGTAGACACACACAACCCAAAACTTGAGGACCAACTATACCCAAGTGAAAAGACCGTACCACAAGCATCAAAGATTATACGTTTGGGATCAATATTACAATGTAATGATGAAATTGATGGAAATGTTATGCATGGGATACAAACTGGGCATTTAAAGTAGAGAAAAGTATCAGGAGTTATTTGTGGCTGCAAAGTATTTACCAAGCTTAAAGGAATGTTTTATTGAACTATTATAAGACCAATAATCCTATATGATAGTGAATGTTAGGCTTTGAAAGGACAATAACAGCATAAGATGGAGATAACAGAGATGAGAATGTTAAGATAGATGTATGGTTATATAAAAAAAGACAAATAAAAAATAATTGCATACAAGGAAAAGTTGGCTTTGCACCTATTGAGGCTAAAATGATAGAAAATCGATTAAGGGGTATACAAAGAAGATCACCGAAGGGGCTAGTGAGAAAGGTTGGTCAGATGGTCATTAGGCCTATGAAAAGGTGTAGAAGAAGATCGATAACGACACTGAGAGAGGTTATAAAGTGGGTCTTTTGGTAAATGATATATTTGAAGAGATGAATTTTGATAAAGCATAGTGACATTGTGTGATCCATGTAGCTGACCTTATTTAATGGGATAAAGATAAAGATATTTTATGCACACACTAGTTGTGATGGTATGTGGCTCTTGCTCTCCAACCACCATTGCCACATAACTACTCGTAAGCCTTTTTCCTTCAAGCTTAGCCTTGATCTTTTCCTATTTGAGCCTTCGTTAGGTTTTACTCATTATCTTGTTTTGATTCATCCTTAAATCTCAATGATAGATGCAATTTGGTTTTTGTTAAGGCCATTTTATCTTGCCTTTGGTTCTGCTCAGGCCCTTAGTGATGGAGATTAAGGAGACGTCTTAACAATCCTTAAGCACCATCCGCATAATCATTTACAATGACTTTTTAAATCCTTTTTATTTAGATAATTTTGTTTATTTATTTATTTTTAATGGTTTTCAATTTGTATTTTCTTGAGGTCAAAGTCATTAGTTAAATTTAAAGTATGATAAATAAGATCTATTAGATAAGCTTGATTCTTAAATTAAAAAGATGTTCTAGAATTAATAAGATTATCTACTAGTGTTAGGATTATAATATTAATTTATTATTTTTCTTTGAATTTTCGTTTTTATGATTAAGTTTTTTCATAATTAGTTATATTTCTTAAATTTTCTAGATCTAATAGGACTACTTGAGTCCCAGGTATTTCTAGTTGCTTTACAATTAGATTTTTCTTATTTTACCTATATAAAGGCTCCTATGTGATACATTTTCTTTAGAAAAAGTAAAATAATATTATTATGTGTTTTCAGTAAAAATTTACTAAGTTTTTACTTTTCTCCCTTTTATTTTCTATCTCTCTCCCCCCATTTCCTCTTATCTTCATGTTTTCTTAAGAATACATCTAACCTACTATAAAGAGTAATCAATCTTGTGAGTGTTGTTATAGTTAGGAATCTAAAGACGAGTTTCTCTAGGGTTCTAATTGATCATTTTCTGAATTTCCTAAATTAGGTTCTTCCGCTACTCTGTATTTTCTGAGTTACTCAAGCAAAGTCTTTAGGGAGTCCATATCAGCTAGCATCAGAGCTCAATTTCGAAATTCAAGTTTATCCATTGTATTTTGTGTTCTTCCATCTTCTTCTTGGTTATTCTTCTCTTGTGTCCATCTTCATCTTCTTTGTCTTCCACCTTCTTGTGTCTTGTTTTATATTGTTTCTTATCCTCTCATCACTTTCTCCTTCTCCATCTCCACATCTTGTTCTCCTTGTTTTCTTCCATCTGTTTTTGTGAAGTTATTTAAAAAAAGAAAAGAAAAACAGAAAAAATCTGTGGAAAAAAAAAAGAAGACAGCACATTGGAAAGAGATAAGAAGTGCTGGAACAAAGTTATTAAAAAAATGAGTGTTTTCATTTTAGGTACAAAATGATGCAAAAGCGACCATAGGGGTTAAAACAAAACAAGCAAGTTCAAGTTAGCCCTAAAGTGACGAAGATTCGAGGATGAATTTTTTCAAGGAAAGGGGAAATGATGGAGATAAAGGAGATGTCTCAAAGATTCTTAAGCGCTATTCATGTAATCCTTTACAATGAATTTTTAGGTCCTTTTTGTTTAGATAATTTTGTTTATTTATTTATTTTTGTTGGTTTTGAATTTATATTTCCTTGGGGTCAAAGTCATTAGTTAGATTTAAATTAAGATTAAAAAAACCTATTAGACAAGCTTGATTCTCAAATTAAGGATATTTTCTAGATTTAAGGAGATTTTTTAATATTGTTAGAATTAGAATATTAATTTTATTATTTTTCTTTGAATTTTCGTTTTTATTATTAAGTTTTGTCACAATTAGTTATATTTCTTAAATTTCCTTGATCTAATAGGATTACTTAAATTTCAAGTATTCCTAGTTGCTTTAGAATTAGAATTTTCTTATTTTGCCTATATAAAGCCTCTATATAATGCGTTTTCTTCAGAAATAGTAGAATAATATTATTGTGTGTTTTTAGTAAGAATTTTCTAAGTTCTTCCTTTTTTTTCCCCTCTTATATTCCATCTCTCTCTCCCTTTTTCTCTTATCTTTGTATTCTTTCAAGAATACATTTGACTTATTGTGAGGGGTGATCAATCTTGTGAGTGTCATTATAGTTAGGAATCTAGAGACGAGTTCCTCTAGGGTTCTAACTGGTCATTTTTTGGATCTCGAGTCATGTTCTTTCATTACTCTATTTTTTAGGTTACTTAAGACAAGTCTTTAAGGGGTCCATATCACTTAGTCTATCATTTATAGTGGTGTTCTTGCTATAAGAGGTTATTTTCTGGTCTGCTTGGTATCCAGTGCTTCCAACCATCAGTGTGGTCCTATTTAGGTTCTAGCCAGTACATTCTAGTGCTATACGAGCCTTCTTTCATTGCCTCAACCGTCTCTATTTATTGCTTCTCTTATTCACCATCTCTCTTGTTCCTTTTAACCTTCTATTAGCTTGTTTATCATCTTTTCTCTTATCTCCCCTTGAGCTAAGAGTGAGGATTTAGGTTCAGTTTTCTTTATTGTCATTGGACATTTTTTATATGTTCATAGCCTTCATTGCTAGTGAGACAACCCTTTCACCAGTTGACCTTCATTGTCGTGTTTCCTTTCTAAGTTGTGACCATCATTGTCACTGGACATTATATCTATCTGTCGCCTTTGTTGCCATTAAGATACGGCATTTTTTACTATTCATGGCCTTCATTGCCATTTTTCACTTTCAGCCTTGACCTTTAATGTCACTAGGCATTTTCGTATTATTTGTAGCCTTCATTGCTACTGGGACCTGATCATTTACCATTTATGGCCTTTATAGCCGTGACATTCATTTTCACTTGGCATTTTATTGCATGTAACCTTCATTGCTACTTGAACGCAATCTTTTGCATTTATAAACTTCATTGCCATGATTTCTTCTGTGAACCAACTTGAAGATGTACTAGGATTAGCTAGTATCATTCAGCACTTAATCCTTGGTATCATCTTTAAGTACTTCATCTTCAAGCTTGGCATGCAGAATATCCATTCACCACTTTTAGGGTGGGTGTTAGAAGTGCTAGAAACGTTAAAATTAAAAATTATGAAATGTAATAGTTATTTTAGTTATTTACATTTTTGTTATTTTATTAGTGTTTCATGTCCTTGATTGTAATTTGTCCAATGAGTAGCCCCTCGTGTGTCTATAAATACTGATGTAATGTGTTACAGGGGAGGTTAGTAATCTGTCAATTAGTTAAAAGGGGACTCTCTATAAATATAGTATATTGGTGTAATGTGTGTGATATGGATTCAGTATTAGTCTAAAGTCAATAAAAAAACGTTTACCATGCATCAAATGGTACCCTTCTCATTGTACGTATTAGTTATTAGATAGAATTTTTTCCTAATGACAGAAGCTCAGGATGCAGTGGGACAAGGCTGTTGTTGTTATTGTTGATAGAAGCGCTGGATGCATATTTGAGAATAAAATGGGGTTTTCTAATATTGGTTTACTGGTTTTATCTGGCTGCTGAAGAGTGTTAAAGATGAATAGATGTCAAAGGATTAACAAAATTCATCAACTACTGAAGTAAAGTAATTGGGATGTGTTTACTTGAGCAAGCAAGGACTGCAAGTATACTATGTTCCTGATTCTTCTGTAGTTCAGCAGTCTTTATATCAGTCTTTTGGTTGCATTTCTTAGATTACTTTTAACATGTAGATTTTGATCAATATTTTCCTCTTTAATTCAGGGAACAATTACGTCTGCCCTTTGTTATGGACTATTGACATGGTCCAACAAGATCTTGGGGCCAGCTATGGTTGCCCTTTATTATCCAGTTCAACCTGCAGCTTCTGCCCTCTTGTCACGAATTTTCCTTGGAAGCCCAATCTATATGGGGAGGTATAGCTCCTATTACTTCCAGTATAATTTGATGCATTCATTTTCAAGAGATTCCTAAATTGAGCTAGTCTACAAAAGATAAATATAACAAATTAATTATACAAGACATTTAAGCATGCCAGATGTGGATCCATTTGAAATGTTTACTTGACCTGTTTACATTTAATAATTGGCTGGTCTTACCTAGTTTTTATGGTTTTTGTTAGGTAGGCGGTACCTACTACTCCATCTGTGAACCACGTTTACAAAGTTAAAAACAGTCAATAAAAAATACTTTAAGCCCCCTTGAACGTTGCTTGGCAAACTCATTTATAAATATGGTCCATAGATGACATGGTAGGCATATCAATCCCATGAATGTCTCATCTTTTGCAGATGAGGTCTATCTAAAATCTCATCTTCATTTTAATTGCCTATTGAAAATTTTTTCTTGGATACTGATTTGGCGGCTATTGGCCCGAACTACTAACCGAAAAATCCAGTTATCCAATTTACTTTAGGACAAACTTTCAGTGGTTTAGACTTAATTTTATATCTTATTCAGTTGAACTTACCGGCGTTCCCTCTATTTCTGTATCAACTAGATGTGGCACTCTAATATAAATATATTAATATGCCTTATTGGATTCCGGTTATCCTTATTTGCGCTTCAATTACAACAGTGTCATAGGGGGATCTTTGATTATTGTTGGACTGTATACCGTTACTTGGGCATCTTCTAGAGAAAGACAGGCAGGTCATGGAGTTATTCCTCATGATCCTCATGTCTCTTCGGTCTCTGAACCACTTATTCATAGAGATGATCTACTCAACAAGAATTCGTATTCAGGAGACGCATCACCAAAGCCTTCATATTAAAGGAGTTGGATTTTGGAATGCCTTCCTTGTATTGTTGTCTCAGAGTCTACAATTATTGGGTGAATGTGTATGTGAAATGTTAATTGAGAACCAGTTGTCAACTTCTTTTCTGGTACGCAGAGTAAGTTGTTAATATAAGATGTTGTTTCCAAATCTAAAATTGTACCTGAATTGTAAAATGTAATTTTTTGTCTCTATTTAACTAAGGTGTCTGTCCTTGTTAGCAAAACTGTTATGTTGCCATTTCATCGTGTTTGAAACCATGTCTATAATCTCTAGTATTTGGTGGTCATTGTTGCTGACATTTTGCCGTTGGGATTTGTTGGCACAGTGAAGCGAGGAAACTAATTATGAAACCATGTCTATGATAAAAAGCTAGAGTCAACCAAAAGCGGATTTGCAGCGTCGGTTTTCCGAGAATGCTAAACTAAATGAAAATCAAATAATTCCACGACACAAAATAAAATGCCAGCAGCCGACTGTCTTGTGTTACCCATAGCAACAGTCGACCGGTCTGCATGGAACACTGGACTGATGCCTCAATATGAAGAAGTTGACTATTTTAAGAGTCAGTTTGGTTCAATTACTAAGAAGTTAAAAGACGTAGTAGAAAGAAATGTAAAGAAATGTAATGTAAATAAAATATATGAGAATTTGTTTGGTAAAATATTTAAAAAATGAGAAAGATTTATTTTTTATGTTTAATTAACCACAAATAAAATTGAAAAGACTAAAATGCCCCTATGGTAAAAAAATTCCTTTCTTTCATCTTTCTTCTTCTCGTCACCACCATCGTCCATAACATTGGCATCCTCATCGTCAGTGAGCTCATCTCACCACCAAAACAAAAAAATCGACAAGACAACACGTTCAAACCTTATTCCTTCTTCAATCTAGTGACGACGTGATCTATGATGACTATTTGGTGACGACGCGATCTAGAAATGATGATGCATGTGATGACGTAGAGATATGGTTCATCCAAACAAGATGATGGAAAATCAGATGAAGCTGTCCGAGAAGGAAATCTGGTAAGTGTGGCTTGAATCAAATCCAAAGTTGGCTCGACATTAGGGCTTGACTTGAAACAAATTTGAAGCAAACCTACATTTGATCTAGATGGATGTCCAGTGGAAGTTCGACACACTGGCTTGACATTAGGGCTTGGGATAAGAGTCTCCAGTGGAGGTTTGGTCAATTTGGATAGAGATGGTATGATTAGGGTTTTATTTTTTCATAGAAGCAATATGGTCTTTTAATCACAATTACAGCTATGTAATGTCTAATACATTGCTTCTGGAGAGGTTTGTTATTAATATTCCAAGGAGTATTTAGCTTTATGGGTGTAATTCTATATCCATGTAATTCGGCCAATAAAATGGAGCTACACATGTAATGTAGCCCCATTTACATTACATTACCTCCCTAAATTTGAACCAAACAGGCTATGAAGAGAATGAATTGCTCTTATGCTTGTTGAATTTCCTTTGATACCTTTGCTACTTTAGGCAATCAACATATTTTTACTAATCTTGAGTTGAAAATGGATTTTGAAAATTTTACCCTTGCATTTTACATCTTATATCAGTACTTGGCAAATCCAAGTCTTAATGTGTATTAAATGTAACGGTGTTATAGAACTCCTCTGAACACCTCACGCTAGGTCCAATTCGTCCCCACCTTTGAACGCCTTTTTTACCTGAAATCCACTGACCTCCACCTTTATCAACCTCATCACCTCTACCTGCATCTTCGAACAACATCATCGTTTCCTCCTTTCCTCCTTTCCTCTTCGTCGTCAACCTCATATCCAGATCTAGTTCACATATCGCACATGTTCAGTGACCTCATAGTCTACTATGTGTGGGCCTTGATGATGATGTCGTCCTTCTCCAATGTGAAGGACTGGTGCCCCACACTTGACTGAGAGATGGTTGCACCACCATAACCGACAAGACTTCCCATACTTTGTATGTCTAAATTTTTCTTCTTCTTCCGACATAATCCTCTCCATTTAGAATTTTATTTGCTCATTGGTTGCTGGGTCAATAATTCTAGATTGATTTTAAAGATGACTATGAATATTATTTTGATTTAGATGTGGAGAAACGATTTTGGTAGTGAAATTTGGGGAGAAGAAAAGAGGGCAGGGTTTTTTTTTGGTATTTTTATTTTTATTTATATTTAACTAAATATAAAATTGTTTATTTGGGAAAATGACATATAAGGACCAAGAAAAAAAAACTTAATTACAAAAAGATTATCCGAATTTACCTATTTCTAATTGACAACCAAAGTTTCAAAATCGAATTAGGATTTGACGTGAATTGATGAAATTGCCCGTGGATGCATGAAATGAAATAGTCAGTCCCCTCGTCTCGCGCACTTGTCTTCTTTTCCTCTCCACCATCTTCGACGTCTCCCTCACTTTTCTTCACCTGCACCTACATTGGACTTATTGCTGATAAGCATCTCTGGTCTTCTCTCTTCCTCTCCACCATCTTTGTGAAAAGCATCTCTCTCCTGCTACTATATTGTCTTTTTTCTATTTTGTGGGTATGAATGCTTTTGGGGTCAACAATTTCAAGGTGGACTAAATGTTGTGGGCATGAAAATAGTAGTATTTAGCTTGAACAATGATTTTGCCAATAAAAACGAGGACCTTTTGGGGCAAACAGAGAATAGGTTTTGAGAAGGGAAAATGCTCTACACGTTTCTTCCTTCACGTTATATATGAATGGATGTTGCTTAATGTGTTGAGCTTCAAATATCCATGAAAGGTTATTGCTTTATGCGTATGTGACACCTGGTTCATTGAAAATATCATGCTTTAGTGAAACATATAATTTGAATATAGGATGCTGGTTCATTAAAAGCATCATGTTTTGTTTTTGTGCCCTGGAAGTTATTCATTTTGGATGATGATGCTTTTTTAAGTAGGGGTTGTTTCAACTAATAAGGCTTAATGTCACATGTTGAAGCATAGTTGCTAATATGTTCATTGTAATTTTTATAGTTAAGTTTAAATGTCCATGGCAAGTTTATTGTCTAAATGTGTATTTTGTTATTTTTATATAAGTGGTCAGTAAGCTAACATCATTTTTCACAAATACTTTAAAGAAATTAAATATGCCTATATCTAGGCCAACATAGGTTGGGCTATATCTTTGCCCAATATTCAACTCCGCTCAAACTACTAGCCCAATTTAATATTGAATAATATTTTCCTTTTTTAATTTAGGTCCAACCTGGTACATCTTATATTTCACTACATTTCCCATGTAAATTGCTTATTTAGATGTAATAAAAACACTTTTGAAAACTTGAACCAATTAAAAACTTAAAATTGTTAAAAACTATGTTTGTGCACTGTTCATATTATTACACAACAAACTATGAAAAATCATAACAAAATGCACAAAAATCATTTTTCTGTGGTCCAGCCCCCAAAAACCATTTACATCTTGAAAATCATGGGAAAAATATAAAATTGAAAAGTTATCACTTAGATTCATACCGTTTATTCATTAAACTTTACTATTCAATTTCAGCTTCAAATTTCTATCCAAATTCTGGACCATAATTTTAGGCATTCATTTCCCATTATATACTTAATCAATTTGCATGTATTTGACATCATTAGAAAGCTTTGTATATCTAGTTTCTAAACCTATAAGCCACTTATGGTTTTCACGTGCTTACTGGTGAGTATAACAACATGATCCTTTAATGTACCAAAATAACTAATGATGGAACAATTTTGGAAAATAATTCATAACTTCCATTATACGACTCCAAATGGAATCAAACTAGTGCCAAAATATTCACAAGACATAGTTTTAAAGATCCATATAAAACCCTGAATTTTTGGATCAATACATGAATTTATATAGTGTTCCAAAATAGACAATAAATATAGTAAAAAATAGTTTCCAGCAAAATGTCTGGCATTATCATTCTTCCATGTCATTGTTCTTTCCTTTGCTACAACTTGGCCCTATCATTGAGGAACTAAGGGGCTGAGATAGGAAAATCTCAATAGTAAACTTGTATATGTAATTACATCATTACAACACATTTAAAACATTGAAAACACCATCGAACGCTTAGATCAACTGACAAAAGTCGTTTTAACTTAACCACAGATCTAGGGTTCAAGACATGGGAATGCAGTAGCGTAGAGTGGTAGGGGCTTCCCACCCTTGTGGTGCCTCCCTGACCCTGAATCCGGATTAATCTAGGCCTATTGAAGTCCTCTCAGCTCGAGAGAGATAACCCAGAATACCGGGTGTACACCACAAAAAAAAACATTGAAAACATTGCATAACTCTTAAAAGCACATAAACATTCTGTGTTGTCTAACAAAAATTTGACAACAGTTAGGCTTAAAAACATGACATCTCACTCTTAACCTTTATCAAATAAATAGCCAACTAGTCAAGAAAATAGTTACAACAACAACATGGCAACATTTTTATAACACATAAACATCATTGTGTAATAACATAAAAAGCACTATAAGTTACTACATGGAAGTTTTACACATTTTAACTTCAAACTTGAATTCAACTTGTTTGAATCCCTTTCTTGATTTGTTGTGAGCCTATCAACATCACAAATAGCTCACTAAACAACTTGCTACACAACTTAAATCCAAGTATGCATAATTGGTCCTAAACTTTGATATTTTACAAACCAACTTTAATCATTAACCTCTTGCTCTTTGTTAGCTAATTTAGACTCAAGGGATTCATTGGTATCATTAGAATCATCAAAACTCAACCTTAAGGTCATATACTCTCCTTGGGTAAGACATGCTTCACATAAACCCAAATTTGCAAACTTCATTCTTCGATCATTCAAGCATGCATTCTAGATATTACTCAACATCATAAACTTATTCCTACATTTGTCTTTATGAAACACAAACCTTTGCCCCTTGGAGCTTACTTGGCCGAGACATACATGGCCATGGGAGGAAGGAAGAAATTCTCAAAACCCTAACTCAACCTATATTAGATGATAAGGAAAGGAAACTATAAGAGATTAGGGGAAGAACCTTTACCTTTGAACCTTCTTCCTTGCTTTCCTTTTCCTCTCCTTTCTCTTCCTCTTCCTTCCTTCTTCTTCTCCTTGGCTTCCCTCTCTTTCTCTCTCTCTAACCTTCTCAAGCTTGGAAGCCAATGATCAAAATGGGAGGAGTCATGCCTGTCTACAGGCAAAGAGAAATAACCTTGGCCCCCGGTTTTTACTTTGATCCAATGGCTATAAATTATTATTCATTAATTTATAAAAATTTTCCATCCATACCCCTTGCTTTTTATTCCTTTGTGAGAGAGAGAAGAGAGAGAAATTTTTCCTCCAATTGCCCTTACTTTTCGAATTCCAAGGGGATAGGAGAGAGAAATTACTTTGTGACGTTTTTATAGATTCAATTGCCTCCATGCTATGTATTTTTATTTGGATTTTATTATATATCTTGTATTTTTTTTATTTATTTTATTTGTGGAACCCACTATCTTTTTCCTTTGACTTTTTCATGTAAGGTTCACTTGTTTTGATTACTTTTCACTATTCATTTATGCGATCGGCATTTACTATTCAAGTAAAACCCGCATACTGTTATACTTGCATTTTTTCCCTCCAAGCCCACATATCCTATATCCAATGCACTTTCTATTCTGGACCGGAGTAATAAAATATTACTTTTTCTCTCTGCTTTTTAAAAATTACCATTTTGCCCTTACTCTTAACAAAATTACTATTTTACCCTTTTTAGCCTCTTTTTGGCATTATTATGCTCTTTTAAGCCCTTATCCTATTTGTTTATACTTTTAAACATCCCTAAATAACACATTGCATTCTAGAATAATTTCATATCATTTTTTAATATCATTTAATCATTCAATGTATGTAAAAATCAATATATAATTAAAAAGAGAATGGAATCGCACTGTGCATTAGGCAAACAGTGCAGCTCCACCCTCTTGGGCTTCGTACCCTTTTTTTCTGTGTTTTCTATTTTTTTTCTATTTAAGTGAATTCCATTTTTCCTCATTTATTCTTTTTTTCTTTTACAATTGGGTCCATCTTTTTTCAATTTTATTAGGTGGGCCCACATTCTTTCTTTTTTTGGTGAATTTCAGCCTCTTTTAATTATAAAATCTATATTAATTTTAATTAATATTATTTAATATCTTTTTTTAGGTAGGAGAAATTAGTAATAAGATTCTTTTTTAATTCAATATATTTTAGAAATAAATAAACATCCATGTGTTCATCTGTGCATAGCGTGGGAAGAGAAATCTAGTTTAAGAATATTACACAACCTGTCTCCAACATATCAAGGAGGACCAGGTTGATTAGGTGAGACATGCATATTTTAGAAATATAAACATATTTTATCTAATGAACAACTCTACCAAACACACATATATTTTATAACTTATGAACTTTAATAAGTAAAATGTTCAATATTCAATGGACAAAGTGGAACAAAATAAAATAAATAAATAAATAAATATTATAAATAAAAATATTTTATAGCTAATTTTAAAATAAAAGTAATTAAATAATGATTTTAGAAATATAATAAAATTTTGTGTCTTTTCCATTAAATAACCAAAGACAACTTTAAATGTAAGCTAATAAAATGAAAAAAGACATTTTGTAAATTAAATAAAAAAGCTAACTTTGCTTCTAATAAATTTCACTTAGATAAAAAAATGTTGGATAGTAATTACAAAATTATAATAGATATTGTAATGTTCTCTCAATCTTTTTTTATTGGCAAGCCAAACATGGCCTTGGTTTCCAATGAGATCTGAACTCAGCGATAAAGTTAAAATGATCAACTCAACCATGAGAACCGCTGAGATCCTTTTATTGGTAAAATGTAAATATTGGAAAGGCTCGGTGAGGCTACATATCTATCTATTATATATATATAAATAAAATCAAAAGTTGAAACCTCAAGCCTCCACATTAGCATTTTAGAAAAAATTAGTAAAATTTAAGTTATTACTTTTAAGATTTTATATTAAATATTTATTATTATATTTTAAAAGCAGTTAAGATATTAGGATTTACACTTTTAGATATTATTATAAATCAATAGTTTATATCCATTCATAAATTAATTTGTGAGATTATATTGTTAGTTATTTACTATTGGCAAAAAAATATTTTTGGTCCCTTAATTTTATACCAAGTTTCATTTTAGTCCTTTAACTTTATTTTATTTCTTTTTAGTCCTTTAACTTTTAAAATATAATCAAAAGTTTCTCTATTTCTAACACAATTAAATATATTAGTAAAAAATATTGACAAATCATTCCTAAATGTTGACAAAACACTTTTTAATTCTTAGATATTTATTTAACTTATTTTTTATGACAAAAAAATTTAAGATTAAAGTTTTATTTAGAAGTTTATTAGTTGTAATTATTTATTTTTAATCTTTTAATTTAATTAAAAAATATTTTAAACTCAATATTAATGAGAAATATTGATGACTTGGGAGTAAAAATTGACATGTCAATATTGAATAATATTTTATTAGTATTTTCTGTTAACAAAGATAACAGTGATAGTAATAGGGAAACTTTTGATAATATTTTGAAAATTCAATAATTAAAAAGAAATAAAATAAAGTTAAGGAATCAAAATGAAATCTACTATAAAGTTAACAGATCAAAAGTCTGCTTTTGCCTTTATTATTATATCTTAAGAGCACTTAAGATATGAGATTTAGAAATTGTTATGACAATTTTTTTTCTTTTGGTTGACATACATTTATTTATGAACATATTATATTTATTTTGTGTTTTATCCTATTTTTTATTTTATTTATAATGTATAATGGTTAAACTATTTGCTTTTAAGTTGTTTTTGTTTGTTGAATGATATTTAGGAAATGTTATGATATAATTGCAATCGAAATTGATTCTTTTTTTATTATTGTGATGTAGTATTTTTTTCTATAAAATTAGCATTCCTATTTGGCTCCATACCACAATTTTCATCATACCTCAAGTAGTTATTGTCATAATTTATTTTTTTTATTGTTTCTTCATGTCTAGGAACATTGTAAGATGTCTTATGGTACTGTAAGGGCTATCAATTCTCCGAGATATGATTGACGAGTTAAAGTTATACTGTTATGAAAGATGTCCTCACATCATTCACTAAATGATTATAACTCAATTAAGTTAGTTTTGTAAGATGCCGATATAAGTTTTAATGTATAGCGTATATATTGTTTTATAGTGGTTATATTATTGTCTCTAACTTTTTTATTTTTTATGTTAAATTAGGGTGATCATATTCATGGAGTGATCAAAAAAGTATTCTTCTTCAAGTTTAAGGATATATTGAAGGAGGGCAAAGTATATATTATAAAGACATTTGGTGTTGGAAATAATACCGGTTCATACTACATCACTAACCATGAATTCAAATTACATTTCCATTATTCAACCTATGTGCAATCACAAATTGATAATGGAGACATACATCCGTATAATTTTTTGTTTACTTCTTCTAATGAAATCCTATGATTCATATGATCGTTTCTTAGTTTGTATGAATAATTTTAATTATATTCAATTTTACGTTTTAGTTAGTGATATGTATAAATTCATTTATCACTAGCCAATTTGTTATAGATGTCATTCGCAAGTTAAGTGGGATTTGAGAGATTAAGCAGCTGGGGATGATAGGCAACAAAAGAGGATGGAGATAATAATTGAAGATAATGAATATGTGTGTTTAAAGTTATTATATTGAAATTTATCTTTTTATTTTATTATTATTAATTGACTATATATATATCTTATTTGTATATATTCATTTGTATTTTATTGTCACGTGTCATTTGTATAGCCCTTTAAGTGATAAAATAAAAAAATGTTAATTTTAAATAGTTAAGATTCTTCAAGAATTTGAAAAGATTGTTATAAAAATATTTCTGAAATTTAATATATAAAAATAGTTTTTTTATTATTTAATATTATATATGATATTGTAAACTTCTTGGTAGCATATATCTACTATATAAATATCATTAAGTTTTTTTTTATAGGATGAGCATTTAAATGATAGAATTTGTAAAATATGAAATACATGAAACTTTTGAGTTTCTTTATTAACTTTTTTAATTGGATACATTCAATCATTAAAATAATAAAATTAATTAGATATGGCTAAATACTTTTGGTTTTATTTTTTCATATAATCATTAATTTTTTATTATTATAAAATTTTAAATAGAAAGAATTATCGAGATATGGTAGAAATTTAGTAGTAATAAATATAGTTTAATTAGTCAATAATAATATTATTCTTTTAACAAATGATATTAGCAGATTTGGTGGTAACAAATTAGTATAAATAGATTAATAGATTATGATTATTATTATTTTTCACCTTCATATCAACATGTCATTAAAATAAATGGAAATTAAGATAGTTAACTACCAATTTTCAAGTTAAGTAACTCAAAATTTTCAATTAATAAATTATATAATTAATACAATATAATAGATTTTTTGTTAATGATGTGTTCAATACATTAATTTTGTATATATAATAGATTAAAATGAAACTATCTTTAGCAAATCAATTTACATTTAATGTAATTTTAGATTTCAACTTAATTCAATTTTATAGATTATGATATTTCTAATAAATGTTTTTTTCATATCATATGCTATATACATAGATAAATTGCTACAAATCCATCTTAGACCATAAAATCAATTCTATAAATAGATTTTTTTTTGGTAGTATCCTAGGTATTAAGGGTAAAGATTGATTATTTAATCTATGACAATTTGAGTTCAAATTTTAAAATTTAAGAATCCATCTAATTAAATTATCATTTCAAACTAAATAAAATCAAGGAAAACATAATCTATAGCTTCAATAAAATCTATAATTTTTTGAAAAAAAAAAGTGATTTGATATAGATTGATGGTTATTCATGATTGTACAATATATTTTTTATTTATTTAGATTTGATTTTATTCATACATTTTAAAAAAAATTACTATCATCAAAGAAAAAGCCAACATCTCTATAATTTTTAAAACAATTTTTTTATGAATAACACAATTTAACTTCTACATATATTTTACAAAAATATATATTATATATAAAAAAATATAACAAAAAGTTAGAAGCCCATCCTACCAAGTCAGTTTTTCAAAAAAAAAAAAGAAAATTCTGAATTTTAAAGCTTATATGTTAAATGACATTTAATTTTTTTCAACAACTTTCAATATTAATTGAGGTTTCCAATTAATTTATTAGTATTGTATAAATTGATGATCATCAATCTTAAATTTGATATTATTATATTAATTATTTTTTATTTACTATTATCTTCAAATAATAATTAAAATATAAGAATTTACAGTTTGAAAAAGTAATTTTAATGAATATCATCTTTATAACAAATAATAAAATCAAGCAGGCAAAAAATAAAAAATAATAATAAATCAACATATCATTAATTGAACGGTGAGAAAATAAATTACGGCTATGTTTTTCTTAATTTTCATATGTTTTACATGATTATATATTAAATTTATAATTTTTAAATTAGTTGTAAGTGATTTATTTTTATCCAAAAATACCATTTATAAGAGGCTATTATGATATTATATGATTACAATTAAAATTAAATTATTTTTATTAATTGAATCATGAATTTTTGTCTATAAATACATTTACAAATGTATCATCAAAAATATATTTCAATCAAAATAGGAAAATCAATTAATTTTAAACTAACTATAATATAAAATATAGAAAACATAAAAAGATAATAGATTTAAAATCATAAATAAAAAATGTATAAATTCTCAAAAGATAATATATTATTATCTTTAACTAATTCATGATATTTATGCCATTATTTAAATTTAAATTATACTATTATTCAGATAATTTATATACATGTATATATATTAAACCATTTGTTAAATTTAATTAATAGTTATATTTCAATTAAAATAGTTTTTCATTATTATTTGTAAATGATTTAATTTAAGAATTTTTGTGATTGTTTACTTGATGTTGCAGATCTATTCAAAAATTTTAAAGAATTTACATATGTAAAATAATATTTTATCTATCTACAATATTCTATTTGATATTTGTAGATTTATCATTGAATTAATATTAAAACTTATATGTTATCTTTCTACTCTATAAATAATTGTATTAATTCAAAATGAATTAGCGTGGTCGTCTTTCATCGTGTTTGAGAACCTTTTTTTGTCTACTATAATTCTTCCTATGTTGTGTTGAGAGAGTCATCTTTTACTGTGTTTAATTTACTCTGTTATTAATGTTTCTTCTATATGTATTTAGTTAATAACTACAATCGGATTATTTATAGATATAAGTATCTATAATTTTAATGTTGGTCATCTAATTTCTTATAGATTTTAATCGAATTATCTTAATTTGTTTAATAATAGTCATCTAACTTTTTATTTAACCCAACTTTGATAATTTTTAATATCCATTTTCTATTTATTTTTTATGATTTTTATCTACAAATACACACATATATCTGTATTTGTGTATTTAATTTAATATTTGATTTATCATCACATAATATTTATATATTTGGGATTATATTGTTTGATCTTTTAATAAGTCTACTCTTTTGCTAACAAAATTTCTTTCTTACACATATATATTTAAATCGTGAATAGGTTCCTTGAAAATAAATACTGCGCAAATGTTTTGTAAAATATTGCCAGAAAATCAATATAATCTCTAATAAAATTGTAGAAACGAAGATTTGAAGAAAATGTAGCTTACATTCTAATGCGGAGAATATTTCCAACTAATTCTACAACCTATTTTATGCATGATTAATGGTCATTGTCACTTAGATTGAAAGATTTCATCCAAGTTCACATATATTGAATATGTTAAGAACATTTATTTAATAGAATAATACTCTCAAATATTCATTAGAGATTTTTTTTTTATATTTTTTCATATAGTTCATGCATTTGGTTTATACCATTATATATATAGTGTTATATTGTGTATAGTTATTTGACATAGGGAATGTATAAAAATTTTTATACTTTCCTATTATATATATCTAGGAAAGGAGGAGTACTTTTTGTTTATAGATATGGAAGCACTAGTAAAACATATGTATGAAATATTCTTTTAACATCTTTTAGATCCAAGGGCAAAATTGTTCTTAATGTAGCATCAAATGACATTACTTCTTTGTTATTGTTAAGTGGAAGAACTGTGCATTTATAATTCTACATATCTCTTGATGTTCATGAAGATATTATATGCAATATAAAGCAGTGTAGTCATCTTACTGAGTTGTTGGTTCATACTTCATTAATTATATGGCATGAAGTACCTATTGCCAACAAATTTTGCTTTGAGACTGATGATCAGAGTCTTAGATATATCTTAAAATTATCTAATTTTTCAGCTATTAACATTCCTTTTGAAGGTAAGGTAGTTGTATTTGGTGGAGATTTTAGACAAATTCTGCCTATAATACCAAAAAGGACTTAGGAGGATATAGTTTTTACTACTATTAGTTTATCTTATGTTTGGAATCAATGTAAATTTCTTATTCCTACAAGAAATATAAGATTCCTTCTAATAAATTCATATTATGTTAATAGAAAAATACAAAAGTTTGTTCATGAGATTCTTTCTATAGGTGATAGAATAATTACTGATCCTAATAATAGGATCACTGATATTAAAATTCCTTATAATTTTTTATTGGATATCTCAAATGATCATATCATATTAATTGTAGTGACAACATTCAAATCTCTATGAGAAATTAAATATTTCATCTTATATGTGAGATACAGCTATATCAGCCCACACTTTGTCTGTTTGATAATGTTAATGAATATACGTTATCTTTATTATCAGATGAAGATATGAAATACTATGGTTTTGATAGTATATTACAGAAAAATGACAATGTGGATTCTGTTAATAATATTTATTCTACTAAATTGGTGGATTCAATTTTCATGTCAAGTCTTCCAAATCATGTAATTAGGTTAAATATTGGAGCACTTATTATTTTCATAAGAAATATTAACAAGTCATTGAGTTTTTGTAATAACACTCATCTAATTGTTACACAAACTAGCAAGTATATAGTATTTCAAGTTAAAGTCATGTTTGAATCAAATGCATAAACGGTTGAAAGTTTGTATACTCAGAATATCTATGATTCCATCAAATTCAAAACTACTATTTAATATAAAAAGACGGTAATTTCTTATAATGTTAGCTTTTGTTATGCTCATAAGCAAGAGTTAGAGGCAAAGTCTATGCAGCATGAGTTTATCTTGTCAAAACCTGTATTTATACATAGACAACTCTATATTGTTGTATTGTATGTACGATCTAAAAGTGGATTGAAGATAATGATTTTACATAAGGATGACAATTTAAGTGATACAACTTCAAATATTGTATAGAAAATAGTGTTTAATAATCTTAACTGATAGTTTTACATTATTATTTCCTTTATAGTCACTTATTATTAATGCATTAAATACTTAGTAATGTTATTTTGTTCTCCAATTATATATATAATTTTATCATTAAATATGTCTAAAAATGTAAATAGTTTTATTGATCCTGTGCATCGCATAAGTTACATACTAGTTATATATATAAAAGTAAAACCAAAAGCTGGAACCTCAGCCTTCTATATTAGCATTTTGGAAAAAATTAGTAAAATTGGGTTATTATTTTTGAGATTTTATATTAGTTATTTACTATTATATCTTAAGAGTAATTAAGATATCGGGATTTATACTTTTAGATATTATTATAAATCAATAGTTTATATTCATCCATAAATCAATTTGTGAGATTATATTGTTAGTTATTTATTATTATATCTTAAAAGCAATTAAGATATGTGATTTAGAAATTGTTACAGCAATCTTTTCTTCTTTTAGTTGACATATATTTATTTATGAATGTATTATATTTATTTTTTATATTTTATCCTATTGTTTGTTTTATTTATAATGTATAATGATTAAACTATTTGTTTTTAACTTATTTTTGTTTGTTGAGTGATATTTGGGAAATGTTATGATATGATTGAAATCGAAATTAATTCATTTTTTTATTATTGTGATATGGTATTTTTTTCTATAAAATCAGCATTCATATTTGACTTCATACCACAATTTTCATCGTACCTTAAGTAGTTGTTGCCATAATTTATTTATTTTTATTGTTTCTTTATGTTAAGGAATGTTCGTGAGGTGTCTAATGATGTTGTAAGGGCTATCAATCTTCTAAAACATGATTGACGAATTAAAGTTAGGGTTATATGGTTATGGAAAATGCCATCACATCATTCACCAAATAATTATATCTCAACTGAGTTAGTTTTGCAAGATACTCATGTAAGTTTTTAATGTATAACATATATATATATATATATTGTCCTATAGTGGTTATATTATTGTCTCTACTCCTTTTTTATTTTTTATGTTAAATTATGGTGATCATATGTATGGAGTGATTAAAAAAGTATTCTTATACAAGTTTAAGGATATACTGAAGGAGGACAAAGTATACATTATAAAGACATTTAGTGTTGGAAATAATACCAGTTCATACTGCACCACTAACTATGAATTCAAATTACATTTCTAATATTCAACCTATGTGGAATTACAGGTTGATAATGGAGATATATATCCATACGGTTTTTTTCTTTTACTTCTTTTAATAAAATCCTATTAAGAAATTCAGATGATCGTTTCTTAATTGGTATGAATAATTTTAATTATATTCAATTTTACGTTTCAATTTGTTATATGTATAAATTCATTTATCACTAACCAATTTGTTATATATGTCATTGACAAATTAAGTGGGATTAGAGGGATTGAGCAGCCCATAAAGGATAGTAAGTAACAAAAGAGGAGTGGAGATAATGATTGAAGATAATGAGTATGTGTGTCTAAAGTTGTTATTGAAATGTATCTTTTTATTTTATTATTAATAATTAACTATATATATCTTCTTTTTATATATTTTATTTGTTTTTATTGAACGTATCATTTGAATATTTAATTATATTATAATCATTTAAGTGGTAAAATAAAAAAAGTTAATTTTAAATAGTTGAGATTCTTCAAAAATCTGAAAAGATTGTTATAAAAATATTCATAAATTTAATATATAAAATTAGTTTTTTTTATTATTTAATATTATATATGATATTATAAACTTCTTGGTAGTATATATCTAACATATAAAAATCGCTAAATTTTTTCTTATATGATGAATATTTAAATGATAGAATTTGCGAGATATGAAATACACGAATCTTATGAGTTTCTCTGTTAATTTTTTTATTTAAATATGTTCAATCATTAAAATAATAAAATTAATTAGATATGACTGAATCAAGATGACTTTTGGTTTTATTTTTCATATAATCATTAATTTTTTGTTACTATAGAATTTTAAATAGAAAGAATTATTGAGATATGGTAGAAATTTAGTGGTCATAAATATTACCTAATCATTCAATAATAATATTATTTTTTTAACAGATGATATTAGCAGATTTTGTGGCAATAAATTAGTAGAAATAGATTAATATGTTATGATTATTATTATTTTTAACTTTCATATCAATATGCTATTAAAATAAATGAGAGTTAAGATGGTTAACTACCAATTTTCAAGTTAAGTAACTCAAAATTTTCAATTAATAAATTATATAATTGAGACAATATAATAGATTTTTATCAATGAGATGTTCAATTCATTGATTTTGTATATATAATAGATTGGATAATTTATTAAGTCAAAAATTTATATATGAAAACTATAATAAATTACTCTAATCTTAATCAACATTAAATCATATAATTCAACAAATTTTCTAATTAATATAAATTTTTAAATCGATATTAAATTATTCAATTGTCAAACTAATCAAATTAATAAGAATTTTAGCTAAGATTGACTTAATAATTTAAATGGAATTTGTTTATAGCAATTTAAATGAAATTTTAAATCAATAATTATTTAATATATTTGAATAAAAAATACAATCAATGACCATTAATTTTGTTCGGTAATTACGTGATTTGATTTTTTCAATTATATTAAAAAGAATATATTAAAATAAAACTATCTTTAACAAATCAATTTATATTTAATGTAATTTTAGATTCAACTTAATTTAATTTTATAGATTATGATATTTCTAATAAATATTTTTTCATATTAAATACTAGACACATAAATAAATTGATACAAATCAATTTTAAGTATTAATGGTAAAAATTTATTACTTAATCTGTGACAATTTGAATTCAAATTTTAAAACTTAAGAATCCATATAATTAAATTATCATTTTAAACTAAATAAAAATCGAGGAAAACAAAATCTATAACTTCAATAAAATCTATAATTTAAAAAAAAAGTGATTTGATATAGATTTATGATTATTCATAATTGTGCAATATTTTTTTATTTATTTAGATTTGATTTTATTCATACATATTAAAAAAATTATAATCATTAAAGAAACTTTTTATAATTTTTTAAACAATTTTTTTATAGATAACACAATTTAGCTCCAACAAATATTTTATGAGAGTTTTTTTGTTTAAATATTACTTATGTAACATATTATATATAAAAAAATATATCGAAAAGTTAGAAGCTCATGCTACCACATTAGTCTTTCAATAAAAAATAAAAAATTCTAAATTTTAAGGCTTACGTGTTAAATGACATTTAATTTTTTTTTCAACCACTTTCAATATTAAGTGAGGTTTCCAATTAATTTATTAGGTTTGTATAAATTGATGATCATCTATCTTAAACTTGATATTGTTATATTATTTATTATTTACTATTATCTCCAAATAAGAATTAAGATATGTGAATTTACAGTTTGAAAAATTAATTTTAATGAATATCATTTTTGTTATAGATAATAAAATCAAGCTAACAAAAAATACTAATAAAATCAACATATCTTTAATTGAACGGTAAGAAAATAAATTATGACTATATTTTTCTTAATTTTCAAATGGTTTACATGATTATATATTAAATTTATAATTTTTAAATTAGTTGTAAGTGATTTATTTTTATCCAAAAATACCCTTTATAAGAGGCTATTATGATATTATATGATTGCAATCAAAATTAAATTATTTTTATTAATTGAATCATGAATTTTTGTCTATAAATACATTTACAAATGTATCATCAAAAATGTATTTCAATCAAAATAGGAAAATCAATTAATTTTAAAATAAGTAAAATATAAAATATAGAAAATATAAAAAGATAATAGATTTAAAATCATAAATAAAAAATGTATAAAATCTTAAAAGATAATATATTATTATCTTTAACCTATTCATGATATTTATGCTATTATTTAAATTTAAATTATACTATTATTCAGATAATTTATATACATGTATATATATATTAAACCATTTGTTAAATTCAATTAATAATTATATTTTAATTAAAATAGTTTTTCATTATTATTTGTAAATGATTTAATTTAAGAATTTTTATGATTGCTTGATGTTGTAAACCTATTCAAAAATTTTAAATGATTTACATATGTAAAATAATATTTTATCTATTTACAATATTCTATTTGATATTTACAAATTTATCATTGAATTAATATTAAAATTGGTATGTTATCTTTCTACTCTATAAATAATTGTATCAATTCAAAATGAACTAGCATTGTTATCTTTCATCATATTTAATTGACCTTTTTTCATCTATTATAATTCTTCCTACGTCATGTTGGGGGAATTATTAGTGTTTCTTCTATATGCATTTAGTTAATGACTACAATCGGACTATTTATAGATGTGAGTATTTGCAATTTTAAGGTTAGTCATCTAATTTCTTATAGATGGATTATAATCGGATTATCTTAATTTGTTTAACAATAATCATCTAACTTTTTATATAACCCAACTCTGATGATTTTTAATATCAATTTTCTATTTTTTTTTTATGATTTTTATCTACATACATACATATATCTGTATGTGTATTGGATTTATCATCGCATAATATTTACATATTTGGGATTACTTGTTTAATCTTCACAAGTCCATTCTTCTACTATTAAAGTTTCTTTCTTACACACATATATTTAAATTGTGAATAGGTTCATTGAAAATAAACACTGCATAAATGCTTTACAAACATTGCTAAAAAATCAATATAATCTCTAATAAAGTTGCAGAAAGGAGGATTTGAAGAAAATGTAGCTTATATGCTAATGTGGAGGATATTTCCAACTAATTCTACAATCTATTTTATGCATGATCGATGACTATTATTACTCAGATTGAAAGATTTCATCCAAATTCACATATATTGAATGTGTTGAGGACATTTGTTTAATAGAATATTGTTCTCAAATATTTATTAGAGATTTTTTTTATATTTTTTCATATAGTTCATGTATTTGGTTTATACCATTATTATATAGTGTTATATTTTGTATAGTTATTTGACATACACTCTAGGGGATGTAGAAAAGTTTTATACTTTCCTATTATATATATATATATATATCTGGGAAATGAGGAGTACTTTTTGTTTATAGATATGGAAGCACTAATAAAACATATGTATGAAATACTCTTTTAACCTCTTTTAGATCCAAAGATAAAATTGTTCTTAATGGAGCATCAAATGACATTACTTTTTTATTATTACCAAGTGAAAGAATTGTACATTCACAATTCTATATATCTCTCAATGTTCATGAAGATACTATATATAATATAAAGCAGTATAGTCATCTTACTGAGTTGTTAATTCATACTTCATTAATTATATGGCATGAAATACCTATTGTCAACAAATTTTACTTTGAGGCTCATGATCAAATCCTTAGATGTATTTTAAAACTATCTAATTTTTTAGCTATGAACATTCATTTTGAAAGTAAAGTAGTTATATTTGGTGGGAATTTTAGACAAATTCTACCTATAATACCAAGAAGGACTTATGAAGATATAGTTTTTGCTATTATTAATTTATCTTACGCCTGGAATCAATGTAAATTTCTCATTCTTACAAGAAATATAAGATTCCTTCCAATAAATTCATCTTATGTTAATAAAGAAATACAAGAGTTTACTCACGTGATTCTTTGTATAGGTGATAGAATAATTACTGATCCTAATGATAGGATCACTGATATAAGATTCATTATGATTTTTTATTGGACATCTCAAATTATCATATCATATCAATTGTAGGGACCACATTCAAATTTCTATGAAAAATTAAATATTTCATCTTATTTATGAGATAGAGTTATATTAGTCCACACTTTGTAATAAATACATGTTATCTTTATTACTTGATGAAGATATAATGTACTATGGTTTTGATAGTATATTAAAGAAAAATGACAATGTGGATTTTGTTAATAATTTTTATTCCACTAAATTGTTGAATTCAATTTCCATATCAAATCCAATAATAAAATTAGATTAAATGTTAGAGCACTTATTATTTTCATGAGAAATATTGACTAGTTATTGAGTTTTTGTAATAACACTTATCTCATTGTTACACAAACTAGCAAGTATATATTTTAATTTAAAGTTATATCTGTATCAAATGCATGAACGGTTAAAAGTTTGTATACTTAAAATATCTATGATTCCATCAGATTCAAGACTACTATTTAGTATGAAAAGACAGTAATTTCTTGTAATATTAGCTTTTACTATGACCATAAAATAAACTTTTCAAGACAAGACTAATAAAAACTTGAGAAATTTCAGAAATTAAACAGATGCCAAATTATCTTGGGAATAACACAAAAAGCAAGCTGAGCTCCCTAGCATAATCGGCTAATTTCCATGATATAAAAGCCCTTAATAACTTCTTCACTTCAAGCATACAAGAATCACAGTTTAAGGATTCATTCATTAATATTGTAAAGAATATATATCTTAGACACAGGTTACTATTATAAGTTTAGGGCCCACACACCACAAGCTTTCTACATTGCGATATATATATTTACCAAAAGTTAAGCCAATGTTACCGAATATAAATTCAGAACAGGAGACCACAATAGCAATACTCAAGAAAACAACTAAAAACCTGAGCGAATGTAAGAATTTCCTACGTAATAAAGTCATTTGGCTATGTGTTTAAACTTCTCAAATAATGTTTTGAATAGACAAGAAATCACTCTCATCAGAATATAGAAAAGAAATATAAACTGCAAGAAAGACGTGCAGAATTTAGAAATTTACCTCATTGATGGCAGGCATAGATAGTAAGAAATCCAATGACATGTACTTGGTGCAAGTCTCGTTCATGGCCCAAAGCTTCATGCTGTAAATCATTAGGCGTTCAGATGCTTCTATGGACAGAGCCCTCCTAACGACTTGGTGATAGTGAAACTGCAACAGCAATGAAATAATAATTAAATCAACCCCAAATAGAAAATTAAGTTTGGTTGCTAAGAAAAATACCCTAAAAGTAATCATTGAAAAGAGAAGACGAAGACAAGAAGAACTCTAATGTCTCTCACTCACTCACTACCACAGGATCAGAAATGTAGGAGATAGAGCGCAACCGAGATTGTGAAATATATGACGAAAGATTAGTGGCGGGCGATAGGTTGATATTCAGCTTCTGATGATGAAGGCATCGCTGAAGGATGAGAGCATGTCAGTGATAAAGATGAAGAAATTGGTAGAAGGCGATAGGTTGATGTTGGGTTTCCGGCTTGGGAGCATGGAGGCACAGATGAAGAATTCACATTGGGTGCTCATCGTACCTCATCGGGTATGATGAGCAACCCATGATCATCAGATCTGGACCATTCAGATCAAATCTGGACGGTCCAGATTTAATTATATTTTTATTTTATTAGATATAGGATTCAAAATAAATATAATTTTACAATTGTCACCTCTAAAAAAATATTGTTATTATATAAAAAATCAAAATTATAAATTATAAATCTGGATCATCCAGATTAAAATTGGATGATCCAGATTCACTCATACATGATAAACATGGGGTACTCATCACTGTGATGAACATCCAATGCGGATTTCACAGATGAAGGCATTCTTCGAATGGTGGAAGTTGACGGCAAAACCTGGTGGGTTCTTTTTTAAATTGTTTTTTCTGTTGCTTTGTTTATTAAAAACAGAATACGGCAAATATTTTGGAGAAAAATCACATCACCGTACTTTAAATAGTAGAAAATTTGAAATTGAATTTGATTATTAAGAAGGTAATAATTTATTTTTTTGGCCAAAAAAAGGTAATAATTTATTAAGAAGGTAATAATAGACAGATAGATTGAAATTTGAAATTGAATTTTGAAGGGATAGTTATTATGTGCACTAAAAAATAACAGTGTATTTTATGCTCATAAATATTAAATTTTATTAATTAAATTTAAAAGCATTAAATCTAAATGGAAGTGATTAATCCTTATTAGATGATAATAATCTAAATGGAATAAGAAATGTTAAGAAATGTCAAAATTTAAATATCAATGGGAGTGATTAAGAAAAATTTTCATTATCTGAAAAGAATTAATTACTTCCATTTAGATTAAAATTTGAGACTAAAAAATCTTAACAATATATAAATGTTATTATTATTAAAAAAAAATTGACATCAAATATAATTCCGTAAAATGAAAATGGATGTGAATGAGTACAAATAAGTACAAAATACAATTAAAAAAAATGTGCACAAAAGAGCACTCATGCTCTGAAGCGGGTCCCACGAATATGAGGAAAATGAATACATGTATGACTGAGACAACACACATGGTAAGCGGGTCCCACAATAGATGAGGAGAATGAATCAAGTAATGAATGCATGCAACATGAACGAATCGATATATATGAGAATAGAGTAAAAAAAAAACATAGAAATGCATATGTGGCAGAAATCAAGACATTAAGAAGACATATGGCAACATCATAATACATCTACACGAAGCCCAATAAAATGAGCTGAAACTGTATATTAACCACAACTGTCGCTGGATCCTCCTTTTTAATAATATATTTGATTGATTGATGGTCTGATCTTGAACCTAATTATAATTTTTATGGTCCTTCCGAATAAATATTGGGCCTTAGAGTTCCTTCATTATAATTTTCCCATTCTTATTTTGAAAAACCCATTATTCAACCCCCACGACTCAATTCCTCTTTAAAATATCATTGAAATTGCTTTGGGATTTTGGGAATATGGAAGACTGATTTTTAAAAGATCTCAAATTATATATGTCCACTCACAAATTTTGCCCTCGACCATGGTAATCTTCTTCTGATGGTGTGGTTTATTGTTTTTGTATTATTCTTCTTCTTATGTCTTCTTTATAATCTTTCTTTTATTTTGCTCATTTTGATTTACGAAGACAACACCCTAATTCTGAATTCTCGGATGCACCATATTCTTCTCTTCTTGATTTTCCTCCTTTATTCTTGCGTGGTATAATGCAAGTAAGTAATGATTATCAATTTCTTTATGTAATTGTAATTCCTGATTATGTCAAGTATTAACTCTTAATCTCTGATTCGTATTCCTGGTGGATGTATATATTTATGACATAGATCTCCATAATAAAAAATTTACAGGACCGATTGCTTCTCAAATGGGACAATTGAAAGTGGCTTTAAATATTGCACCTATATCATTCTCTATAAGTACTAATGAATGATTTTTCAATTGTATTGATATATATATATATATATATGTGGTGAATGGTTGATGATTTTCTGTTCTCTGGTTGCTTAAAATATATATTGTAGCTTATAATAAAACAATACAGCTAGACTTAACATTTTGAATGGAGAAAGAGGAAATATACATAGCAAGTTTGTCACTTTGCTGCATATAAGTCATGCCTTTTTAAAAATATTACCTTTTTTTCTTTTTTTTTTTTGCCATTCATCCTTTCTATGTATATTTTTTCTGGCTTCACCTTATTATTTATTTATCACCAAGCCTGGTCATGACTATTTTACCAAGCAGGTACTTCTCCATCTTTTATTTATTTTACCATAGTTGTAACATTGCTATCTCTAATGTGAATTCTCATGCTTTTGCCCTATACCATTTTTTTTCTTTCCGTTTTTAATAGCCCTTTCATTTTTCTTGAAACTTTAAATTTAAATTATTTACTTCCATTAATGTTGTAGTGAGGCATTTTTTATATTCGATGATCTGAAAAAGAATTTCTATGTAGGACATGTTAGTTAAATTTTATACTTTGATATTCTTAACAATTATTCACTCAAATTTTAACTATTGTCATAGTCATTAGTTGTTTCCTTTTTGGACGTTTCACTTTGCATATTTGTTACATTTTATTTTGTATGAGGAGATGATTAGTAAAGTCATTAAAATGAGTTGAATGAGTCCAATGGAGTAACTCTTCACAGGCCATAACTTAACTATTGCAATTCACCTATTTCTTCACGGGGGAAACTTCATTTCGTGCAAGGCACAGAGAAAACTTTTGCAATTTACCTATTTTTCTTTTGGTCATATTGTAATTTTCCTATTAAATTTTCATCATTTGACTATTAATGTATTGTCAGTCTTCTATATTATTTTAAATTGATATCTATATACTTAAATATCTCATATATTATCTAATTATAATCATATAATAAAAGAATTTACAAAACAAAAAATTATTCAACGGTGCGTTGCAAGGGATAAGAAATCTAGTTCCAAAGAAAGGAAGGAAGGAAAAAAAAAAACCTCCAACTTTGTATGAACTTTTTGGATACAATGTTTCATCAACTCGACTGTAATAATTATCCCCTTCAAAATTGAAAAAGAAAATCTCTTGACCATCCCACTTGTATCATGAAAATTAAAAATTAAACAAGGGACTTTTCTTAAGCATCATCTGATTCCTCTGGCAAATTCTCCCTTGAAGTTGGATTTAGAGCAGATCGGTAATGAAAAGATTGTAAGAAGTTGAAATAAGCATACTTAATGTCAAATTGCATATCATACCCTGCAAAAAAAGAAGATAATAACGCATCACACCTTCTGATAAAGAATGGATATGAACCCCCCGAGAAAATGTCTTATCCTTACAATAGTTTACAGCAATTGTGCATCCTCTATCATCTGGACTCTGCCTAACATGATGGAACCACATACTTGGCCTGCATTAATACCATCATATCAGCCTGTTCATTCATTACAATATATATAAGATCCGCTTAACAAATAGAGCAACATATGCTACAAAAAGACCAGATAGAATGTAGACGTTTTGTTGACTGAATTCTCAGCCCTAATGATGGATCCCATTGTTCACTTTAGCAATTTAACAATCTCCAAGCCAAATATTCAAATAAAGCAAGAGACTGCGACCCAAGTTCTATGCGCGTTTTAATATAAATTATCACATCAGCGCTGATACTTGAAAAGGAAGATACTTGGCTTGTGCAATGGTCATGCCTGCCCACTCATTTCTTCAACACATGGGGAATGGCATCATCAATTCAACAAATAAGATAACAGAAAGGTAAATGCATGAAATGCTAGGAACCTAACACGGATTTGAGAACCGACTGTAGGCATGCACAAGCACGCAAGAATGACTTGCAGTTTTAATGGATAGATGATTCCATCTACATCAAATAAATGCGACTTTAACAGAATAATAACACCATACTGAACATTCCTAAGATTGAAATCCAGAAACTGCCACTTCTGTCATGGGTTTAAAATGCGAATACTCCACTTCAAAATTCAATTCTTGATATTGAAAAGTGGTACTAAATCATCAACTCATACAGGAAATACACGTCTGCAGTCCTATAAGAAAATATTACCAATAAGAGATGCCATATTCAATAAGCCTTTACATGATGGGGTAGAATAGGTCTAAATATTATTCATGGTACACTTCATTTGCAGCTTGACTTCGCAAATCTCTCTCTTCAATCAAAATTTCATTTATCATAAACTTCCCCAGGAATTTATTGCGCAATGCATGCAGTAAAGATGTTTATTCCGTAACATCCCTACTGGCAAATTAGGTCTCCATGGTCAGCCCTAGGAGACGGTGGAGCCGCAAGTTCAAATTCTAGTTACATCCCTACTTATCTAAACGTGATCAGAAGTCAGCAACTCATGGAGTGGCGTATGGTATGGCATCACAAAATACTCTAGCTCTAAAACAATGCATTGTTTGCTTCAGAATTGCTTAGTGTGGCCCAAAATTGAGGGTACACTTTGCATTGGTGCATTTTCTACATAGATCATGGGCTAGGCTTAGCTGATATAAGAGCATAGTTCAATAATAATTAAGAAATAAGCTTTTGCTCTTTTAAGCATATCTAGCTGAAAAATCGGAGATTAAAACACAAGGGAAGCTTACAAATAGAGAATCTCGCCAGCCTTGACCGTGCACTGTAATAGCTCAGGGCCATTGAAATACAACGGGAATTTGGACATCTCATCATCCTTGCTCCCTGGAGAAGGATAAGGATTCACACTGCACCAAGGTATATATCTTGTTGGCTTCTCAAGTTCTAAAGTGAACTCTCCAGTATCCTACGAATCACAACAGCAGCACTATTAAAAGTCATTCAAATTTCAAAATCAAATTTCAAAACCCAAAGTTCTAAAGTGATAAGAAGAAAGATAGATACCCAAGAATATCTATAATGAGAAGTGGGGTATTCTCGAATGTACAAGCGATGAACATCAGTGGGGGGCAACAGCAGAAAATGCTTCTCCCCAGTGACCACAGCATAGAGATTCTCATAGTGATCCTTGTGAAACCAAGTCTGCGAGTGCTGATTACCAATCCAGAGATTCACAGCTTCAGGAACGCAACCAAGCGCGTCAGTAGCCCAGGGGATGTGGGGATCGCAATCGTCAGCCAGAGCCGAATACTCAGACCGAAAGCAATCGTTCTGCTGCTGCGCGTAGGCTACGAATCTCAGGTTCGAAGAACAATCTCCACCGCCAGAAGCGATGAGAGAGAGAGCTTCAGGGAAAGGCACGCGCTCGACGTGTGCAGAGGCGAAGCAGAGCGAAGCGGATGAAGCAGTGATTTCAGGGGAAAAGGAAGATGCAGAGAGAGGCGAAGCAGAACCATGGTGCGCATGGGCGTCCAAAGGGACGAGGGCATCGGCGCATCCGTTGGGAGTGAGATGGAGGGAAACGGAAGAGGAGGAAAGAGCGCGCGTGAGATAAGAGTGGTGGGTCCAGGAAGAGAGGGCAGGCCAGTGGTTAATGGCATTGGAGATTATGCAGGGCTTGTTGGGGGAGACGAAGCCTCTCAGGAATTGAAGTGAGGTTGGAGGGGATTCTAGCCTCTCGACTCTGGAAGAGTTTCCCAAGCTTAAATCCCTCACTTCGCTCCACAAAGCCTCAATCTCCTTCATGTGAAATAATTCACCAAGACCTCAAAGTTCCAGTACTTGGGAGTAATCAGCTGTGAATCGCAGTGTTAAGCTTTGCTGCTGGACTGTGTACCTTCAATAGCCAAAAGCTCTATGCCGTCGAGTTCAAAATTTTGGGTTTTCCTGTTCTGGCCTCCCGTATAAACGGGAGTCGGGAGGAGATATTTAGTTTAGAAGATAGCCACATCTCTGGGTAGATCATTATACATCTTTTTTTCTTATTTCTCTAGCTGAATGAAAAAAATGGTCTGGCCCTAGCGTATCACACGAATCATCATTTGTACATGGTTTAATAAGAAGATTACAACCATTTATACCACATATTTTTTTCCTTACATTTTATAATTATTTTAATAATTTATTTTTTCCCTTAAAAACAAGTGTGACCCTTTTTCCAATAATTTTAATTCAAGCCTATGAGTTTGATGCATAAGAGCTCAAAATATTACTTATAAAATTAAAGTATATATGTGTAAAAATATATAAAAAAATATATAAATATTTAATACATTTTAGAAATTATACTTGTAAAATTACTATAACAAAAAACTCACTCGGATTCATCATAAAATAACATATGGAAATAACATAAATCAACATTCAATTATTCAATTATATTGAGTCATGTGGATTTTTTTTACGCAGGTCATCTTCTAAACAACTCATGATGAAAAATTTATTGTTCATTGACCATGAAAATATATATATTGGTCTTTTTTTATAAATTGCATACCAGAATTGAGGTAGCACCGCACATTTATATAGTAGTAACTTAAGCAACTTTTGCAACTAATCATAAAAGTATTCTATCCTCACTAAAACTCAAGCATCAAAAGTTCATATGTATATATCACCTTATTCAACTTTTCATTGATTGAAAATTTTCCTTAATCAAGACTTCATTAATTACAGATTTTTTTTAAAAAAAGATATATATATATATATATATCTTCCCAAAATCAGAATTTTTAAGCACCAAGATTACCCCTTCTTTGGCCATAATTTTCTTGCAATTTTTTGCCCCAACATCATCACATTGTGACAACAAGAATTTTGGAACAGGGGAAGAGGAAAAACCAACAAATTGAGAGAAAAGATTTATGATTTTACCTCAATTTTATACCCTTAATGCTTCTTGCATCTTTTTTTTTTGAAAGAAAGGGAAAACCAAGCAAAACAAAACCTACCATACACTAGCAATTACGTAATGCCATCCTCATGCAAAAGGACACATGCATTCGCACCAGACACCACGTGAAGACCATACCCTTGAGAAAGGGCCTTTTTAGCAAAAAAAATCTGCATCTCTATTATCATCACGGCCAATGACAAGAAGACGAACCCTCCATTCCCGATTTATGATTCGTTTAGTCTCAAGAATGAGATCCTTATCCATATGCACCTCAAGAACATCCGAATATAACAGTCGCACCACCTCACTAGAATCACAACAAATATTTACCTTCCGTATCCCGTTATCCCAAACGCGTCTAAGTCCTATAAGACATCCCCAGATTTCTCCAGTGGTACTATCTCCTTCCAAGGGCCGAAACATAAAAGCTTCCTTAATGGCTCCACTCACTTCTTAAATAACGCCCCCACACCCGACCGAGTGGGACACGTGAGAGAAAGCTCCATCAATAAACACATTCGACCATTCCTCCCTCAATTCTACAGAGTCTTTTTCATACGTGACCTGCCCCTCTTTCTTTCCTCTTCCTCCAAAACTCCTTGAGAATTTGTTCATACACTCCAAAACTCCGAAAGCTTCCGGCAAACATGACAGAATCTTTTCATTAGAATGTTGATGCACTCTCTCGTTTCTCCTCTTCCACAACAACCAACAAACTAAACCGAATAGATCACACCAACGCCCATTCTCAAAGTTTCTACTATTCTTTATGTTTAGCGACCCCCACTCATACAAGTCGCTATTCCAAAAACAATTATCCGTAAGCGAGATACCCAGTTTCTCCCAAACACCTCTAACTTGAGGACAGTCCCTACTAATATGCATCACTGTTTCCACCAAACCACAAACATCACACATCCCAGTATTATGAAGACCTCGTCTACACTTTGCTGCATTTGTGAGCAACCTATCATGTAGAAGAAGCCATAGGTGTGTTTTACACCTTTGAGGAATCTTTAACTTCCAGATTTTCGACCAAGTTGAAGACCCATGGTTGGCCTCCTTATCCAAAACTCCATAGGCTGATCTTACTGAGAAAACCCCGCTTCTATCATGTTTCCATCTAACATATTCCTGTCCATTCCCATTGACCACCTCCATACCCTCACGTGTTTTCTCCTAAACAGTCTTAATACCATTCCACACTCGAGACCCGTTTCGTTTTCCATCAATTTTGGGTATCAAATCCTCACCACACCTATATTTACTACGCATCACCTTTACCCACAAAGCTTGTCTATTAGTAACCAATCCCCAACCAAGCTTCATGAGGAAAGCTTGATTCTGTATTTGTGTATGCCTCAACCCTAAACCTCCTACTTCTTTCTTCATGCACACACGATCCCACGCCACTAAGTGAGCCTTCTTCTTCTCTGTGGTAGAGCCCCAAAGAAAACTCCTAGTACTCTGATCCAACTCCTCACAGCATCTACTAGGTAAAAGTGCAGTTTGCATTACATGATTAGGAGCCGCCGAAATTACAGTTTTAACAAGCGTATGTCTTCCTGCAAAGGATAGTGAGTTGATCTTCCAGTTACTCAATCTCTTCTTAATCCTATCCACCACAAACTGGTACGTCTCTTTCTTCACACGTTCATGATGTAACGGTACCCCAAGGTATTTTCCAAGGTCAGCAGCCGGAGTAAACCCCAACTCCTCACTAAGTTGCATTCTAACATTATAGTTCACATTATGTGAGAAAAATACCCGAGTCTTAGCACAACTCACACGTTGACCAGAGGCCTCACAAAACATATTCAGACACTTCTTTATCACCTCGACTTGTGAAAGATTTGCCTTTGCAAAAAAGATAATGTCATCCGCAAAGAAAAGATGAGAGATGGGAGGCCCCATTTTATTCAGTCAAATAGGCTCCCAATTACCTTTTTCCATTTCTTCCTGAATCAAGTGTGCCAATTTCTCCATACAAAGCACAAATAAATAGGGAGATAAAGGATCACCTCGACGAATACCCCTCGAAGGAAGAAAAGCCTCAGCCTTGCTTCCATTCCATAATATCTGCATAAAAGGGGAAGAGATACAACATTCAATAAGCCTAACCATACGTTCTGGAATTTTAAGCTCCTTAAGACACTGCACCACAAAAGACCATCGGATCCTATCATAGGCTTTCTCCAGATCTATTTTGATGGCCATGAATCCCTTGCTTCCTGTCATCTTCCTCATGGAATGAATAACCTCTTGAGCAACAATAATATTATCAGAACTGAGTCTTCCTGGCACAAAACTGCATTGATTCGGGGCCACAACATCCACAAGCATAGGTTTAATCCTATTAGCCACAACTTTGGTGATGATTTTATAAATAACATTGCAAAGACTTATAGGGCGGAAATCTCTAATTTGCTCAGGATTATCCTTCTTAGGAATAAGCACAATAAACGTTTGATTAATATCCTTTACCACCTGCGGGCAATTAAATGCTTTCGTAACAAAATGAAACACAAAAGGACTTACACTGGACCATTGGCTTTGAAAGAAGAGAGGGTTAAGGCCATCCGGGCCTGGAGATTTAAGTGGCCCCATACTGAAAATAGCATCTGTAATTTCTTCCTTCGAAACAGGACAATCTAATTTTTGTAACACCATTGCATCTACACATGGAAAACCAACATTACACTCCCACCTGTTAGTACTACCCCCTTCCTCCCTAAACAGATTAATATAGAAAGAGGTGACAACTTCTTTGATTCTCTCCATATCATAAATCCATACACCCTCCTCATCCTTTAACACTTCAATCCTATTAACCTTGCGACGAGCATTGGCTTTGGAATGGAAATATCTTGAATTTTTATCACCCAAAGAAAACCACTCACACTTCACTTTTTGAGCCCACATGACATCCTCTTGCATAATAACCTCTTCAAGTTCTTTCCATAATTGTTTCTGCAACTGCTCAAGCGAGGAAAAAGGTCCATCATCATTCAAACATTTGTTAATCCCTTCTAATCTGTTAAGTAACCTTCGCTTCTTGAAACCCAAATGGCCGAAAACCTCTTTACTCCAAACTTGAATCTTATCTGTGAATACCTCAATGATTTCGCTCCATGGCCTACCATTATCCCATGTTACCGAAAGGAATCTTTGAAAATCCTCATGCATAACCCATGAAGCCACAAACCGGAATGGCCGTACAATGTGCTGAGCTTGAATATTCGGAGCCATTTGAAGGAGAATCGGACGATGATCGGACTTAAAGTGATATAAGGCAGTGGAAGTAGCATTCGGGAATCTATCAAGAAACTCCTTATTAATTAAAATTCTATCAAGTCTACTTTTGCACCCATCTCTTCCCCACGTAAAGAAAGGACCGTAGTTCCTGAGATCAACAAGACCCATTTCCGAAAACCAATTTAAAAAATTTTTATCACCATGAGACACAGGTCGAGTTGTGGAAACTCTTTCATTACTAAATAAAATGCTGTTAAAATCCCCCCCAATACACCATGCACCATCAATCTGCTCACTAATCTCTGACAATCTGGCCCACAAATGTCATCTTTTCACAACATTCGTACTAGCATAAACGCAAGTGATGAAAACCTTCCTGCCATTCAAGTCTAAAAACAAATGAATAAACTGATCAGTAATTTCTACCACCTGCATACTCCATTTCATATCATTCCACAAAATCCAAATACCACCACTGAAACCATTGGAATTGCTAATTTCAAACCTACTAAACCCCAAACTGCTAGCCACTCTACTAGCTTTAGGACCACTAGCTCTAGTCTCAAGGAGAGCAAGGAAATCAATTTTAAATTTTTTATTCAATTCCCTGACTAGACCAGGAAATGATTTTGCACCTGTTCCTCTACAATTCCAAAAAAGACAATTCATGAGATAACCATAGTATTCGAAGGTTGGCCTTTAGGACCCTGATCATTAGACATAACAACATCACCCAACTCCACTTCAACACCTTGACATTCTTCCTCTATCCCAATCTCAATCTTACTCGGTCCACTCTCAATTTCCATCAAAGGTTTAATCCTTTCATAATTGCTAAGCTCAGTTACGTTGTTTTCACTGCCCAGAAGCCTCTGTTCATTATCCAAAATAATTTGGTCTTCACTCTGGCCCAAGAGCACATTAAAGGGATTTGAAGAAGTCAAACATTCATTACCTTCTTTACTTAACGTACTGGGCCCAATAACTTTTTCATTTGGCCTTACAATTCTATTCTCTTTTCCGTTCAATGAAAGCCCACCTCCTTTCTTTCTTCTATGGTCAACTAGGACCCATTGCCTTGAATTAATAATTGCTTTCCCAAAACCATGGGAATCACTAATAACTCCAGGAGAAAATTTCGCCTTAGACGTCTGGATATTCAAGTCAATATATCTTGGACCCCGAACAACTTTCAAATCTGTATCATTCTGTTTCAAAGGCAGATTCTTCGCCGACATTCCCTCTTTCTTCCCCGGGATATTTGGTAATCCATTAATTCTCCTAACTGGCCGTTTGACTAGATTCTTCCTGCCTAGCACCTCCGTGAACGGTTGTTCCTCCTCGCCAGGACCACTTACCCTCGTCTCAGACTCACGACTTCTTTTTTGTGGATCGGTGAAATCACTACCAACCTTATGGCTACCTTCATTCCCTTCACCCCCCACAGATCCTTGTCTCCCTTCCTTAACCGAAGTTTCCTTTGCCATCCTCTCAGCCGTCACCTTTGTCCCATGATGACCCAAGCAAGCATCTCTATGATGCCCATACTTGCCATACTTGAAGTACACAAGGTGCAATCCTTCGTACTCAATATGTCGATTCTTCCTGAATATCGAGACAGCTGCCTTAAGCCATTTCTTAAGGTCCAGTTCAACACATATCCTAGCATATCTCCCTCTTACCGTCAAGTATATGACTGAATCCACCTTTAGCGTCTTCCTGATCAACCTACCGATCTTGTTTAAACTTTCCGCATTGAAAAATTCCAACGGGAGCAGAGGAATTCTTATCCATGCCGCAATCTTCTTCTGAGTCTCGGCATTCCAGGGATCAAAATTTGGCCACCACCTTTGGACAAGCAGATAGTGATCTGACACCATCCATGGACCATCGAAATAAATATAGTTCAGGTCATCATCATTTAAAAAAGATACCACAAAATATCCATTATCAATATCCCTAACTTCATACTCCTCCTTCGTCTTCCACAACCTTTTTAGACTCGCTTTCATTCCCCATATGGGAATATCTTTGCCTAAAAGCTTAATAATCAGTGATCTACGCCATGGCGCACACCACCTCTCATATTCCTCTTGTGTTACCACCAAGGTAGGGATGAGTTCATCATCATCATCTTCATTCGATCCCTCCTTCTCAACAGCCTGGGTATTTCTCCCTATTCCATCTCCAAAAAAACTCTTCAAGCCTTCAATATGCTCCCGCCATGCATCCTCAAAAACATTGCTCCCTCTTCCATCAAAAGAACACGTCTTTGGATTGATATCTAGCAATTTATCCCTGTATGACAAACTCTTTGTGCCTGCTGCAAAACTGCACTGTTCCTCATCTCCTCCCTCCAACTGTTGTAGCACCTTCTTCTTATTCCTCTCTCTGGCGTCACCATCCTCCGTACCTCCCCCGCCCTCCGCTGACCACACCTCTTCACTCATCTCCTGTTTACTTATCATTGGATGATGAGAGACACCCCGAGTATTCCGCCGAAAAGTATATCTAAATGTGAGGTAATGCCAGAGGCAACAGCAAAACCAAACCTATTCATATGTATTTTTTCCAAGACCATTTTGCTTCTTGCATCTTTCTTCTCCAGGCATTCCCAATAATCTACCAAAATGGCATACAAATAGGGTCTTTTACCATATACATACACACATATATATTCCTAAAATTAGAATTTTTAAGCACTAAGATTACCCCTTCTTTAGCCATAATTTTTTATGCAATTTTTTGCCTCAACATCATCAAATTGTGATTGCAAAAATTTCAGAACAAGGGAAGAGGAAAAAGTCAACAATTGGCGAGAAAAGATTTATGACCTTACCAAAAGTGAAGCCAATGTTACTGAACAACAATTCAGAATAGGAGACCACAATAGCAATACTCAAGAAAGACATGGACTGAAATTAGAAATTTACCTCATTGATGGCAAGTAATTTACCATTGTCCTTAACCTTCTTCGATTTTCTCAAATTTGTCACCATACTTTCTTATATTATTTCCAATGTAATTATCTCATTTAATGTCCAAATAACCTATTTTAGAAACAAGAATCATTAAATGGACCAAATCAGAAAAAATAAAATTTTCGCATGTTACTTTCATTTGGTATCCCATTTTTCTATTTGGACTTTGAAAAATAATAACTAATTCTAGAAAAAACATATGAAGTGAGTTAAGTCTTTAAAAATAGTTAAAAATATTCTTTACATGAGAAAAATATGCAACTTGAATTTTATCATACCAATTGATATAATATTTGATCAAAGTTTAGTATTCAAATAGTCAAAATAAAATTTTCAGGTTTCCTGGTTCATCTTCAAAAATTTATATCTTCTAGCATACTTATCCAAATTAAGTGATCTTAATTTTCTTGGAAAGCTCTACTTGTCTAGTTTTTGAACATATATAACACTCATACATGTAGCTCTGATTCAAATAGATCTCTGATTCAATCAATGCTGCTTATTTTAGACAAATTATGGTATAACTTTGTAAAACTATTTTTATACAATATTTACATGCTTTAAACATGTCCAAGATATGTCCATAACATTACAAGAGACCTAGAGGAACATAATGGCAGCAAAACATAGTCTCACAAAGGTGCATATGATTTTATACAAAATAACAAGAAAACAAATAGTAATGGCAACTAAAAGTCTAATAATACATAATTTTCTCCTTGACTCGTCTTCTTGATGGTCTTGCCATCACTTAAACCTAACATTTGGATACTTAGGGTGAGGAGATTATGATGTCTTAGTAGCAAACTCATATTCATGCAAATACATTATTATATATGCTTAATATCATAATTCATAACACTTTTAATCATAAAAACACATAATGAGTCATATTACCATAAAAATTTTGGCAAAGTTTTCCCTTAAGAAATGAATATCTCAAGGTTAAAACCCTTACTTAAAACAGTCAATTCCAGTCATAAAACATTACAATAATAATATAGCAATGACATCACATCATAGAACCAATATATAATAACATAAAGTAAGAAAGTGAACCTTAATGATTCCCTTTGCAATTTTTCTTGATTTCAATATTTCCACTAGCTTGCTTAGACTTCCCTAAATCCTAAAACAATATTAAATACTAATTTAATTAACGAAATCAAAGGGTTACCTCAAAAAGTCTCAAATGAACCCGAAAAATTCATATAATTTATCTTTGCCTCTTTCAAGATTCCAACACTTGTTTTGAAGGTTTTCCAACATAAGAGATCCATTTTTAGCATCAAATTCATGAAAATCTTGCTCCTTCATACACTTATGGTTTGGTTGAAACAAGAAGGCAAGGGAAAGAGGTGATTTTTCATCCAAATTGTTCCAAACTTTCTCAAACAAGCTTTTCTTGTAATTTCTCAGAATTTCTCTTAAGTTTCATGTAAGAAAACACTTTCCCCTTCATACCCTAGCCTTGGTTGAAAATCATAGCCCAACAGGAGAGGAGAAAAACTCAAAAAAACCATGCTCAACTACTTAAAAACCTAAGCTAGAAACCTTGAATGCTTTAGAGAAAGAACTTACCCTTTTTCTTGGAATTTTTTTCTTCTCCTTCGTCTTCATGTGCTCTCCCTTCTCTCTTGGTGTTTTTCAGCTACTCACCCCTCCTTTTCTTATGCCAAAGTTGGTCACCAAGAGGGAGTATTTATAAAACACCAAAAATTATCAAATCTTGACAAGTGTAGTTATTGAACATACATGAAAAAGCAAGAAATAATAAAATATTTCTATTCCTCCACATGCTACAATATGCGGCGTCATTTAGGGGAGAAAGCAAAATACTACATATTTTTATTAATTCAAATGTGTCCTATACTAGTTTATTCTCTGTTTGGATAGATAAAATTATTTTTTGCAGTATTTTGTTACCTTATAGATATAGGATATAACTATATTTGAATTTGTTTTTAATTTAATATCATGTTCCAAATAATATAAATGTGGGGCCACTATACTTTTCTTTTTTACTTTTTTCACTTTTGTGATGCCCGTAGCATCTTTTTGTCTTTTATGCAAAATTTCACTTTTTTGTCAGTTAATTTATTTTAAATTGATTCCTTTTGATTCAATACATTATTTCATTTGGTTCAGTATGTTAAAAGGTTTATTTTGACGTAAATTTTTAAAATTACAAAATTACCCTCAGGAGGGACCAAACTATAAATATTTTTATCTTTTGGGTCCTTTTTTGTAATTTTTCCCAAGAATCAAACTGCAAATAATTTTTCTTGTCAAGACCATTTTGCAAAAGCATTTTCCTTTATTTCCCAATATAAAAACTTGCTATTTTGCTTCTTTCGTATCAGATTTTGTATCTTAAATTTTTTCATATTTCTATACATCTTATATTATCTAGAAAATTAGAGATATTTAAAAATTGATGTCTGTTGCTCACTCACTACCATAGGATCGGAAATGTAGGGTTTCCATTTAGATTATATAAAATGAAAGAAAGAATAGGCAAAGAGGAAGAACTCTGAACTATGATGCCTCTAGGTATGGGTTTTAGGGTTCATAAGAGAGATAGAGCACGACTGAGATTAAGAAATATATAAAGAGAGACTTTAGTTCGAGTGTATAACTAACAGGTTGTGTGTTCCTCCGCCTAGGGGCTTTTTAGTTTAGAGAAGACATATAACCGAGCTAACAAATATGAGGTAAGTTCAAAATTCAAATGGGCCAAAATATCTTGAGCTAAACTAAAAGAATCCCAGCCTCCTCAAATTTCAAATAGTGAGGGAAAAAATCTACTTATTGTTTCCTATTGAAATCAATATCAATGTGGACTCCACACCTTGCTATTGTACTTTCAACATTAACCATTGATTTTAAATTAAAAAGATATAATAGATATGTGGCAAACGACGTGCAATTTGTGACATTTCATTGACTTAAAACGCATAGCATAATTAAGGGTCATTATATCATTAGCAATCCCTAATTTCCCTTTTCTTTACAACCTTCTCTTGCAAAAAGAAAGAGACAAAGTCTTCCTCTCATAGTATACATCTTTCTTTTCTTTAATATCAGCTTTAACTCTTTCTAACAATGATTTGAGATATCATCTTCTTGCCTCAAAACTCCATTTGTATGCATCTTATCGACATATCTAAATAGATAAGTACTTCCTTGTGGACAAATCGATATATCTAATTTGGTTTTGTTCATTTTGTTAGCAAATTTGCCCTTCTGAATGGCTTTTGCCCACTTTGTTAGCAAATCTTTGATAGGTTTTATCCTCTATCTCATAACCTGTATATCCACTTTGTTTACTAACAAGCTCACATGTAGTTCTCTTCTTCTTACATTCATCATCTATAATAAAATTTGCTGGATATGCAAATTTTATCAATTTATTTTTAATTTTAATATATTATTTTTTGTAGATTGATATAATAACATTATTTATAATAGTTTTATAATTATAAATTACATTGATATATACTTACATGTGCAGGAATAAATTAAGAAGATAGTTTATAAGGGACTAAATTGTGAATTGTCTTGATAGTGATAGATCAAATTGAGAAATATTTTTGTTTGTGAGACTAATTTGAGGAGTACTCATATGAAATGGACCAAATTGAGAAAACAATATGTAAAGGAGAGATAATAATTTAAAAGTTCTTTGCAAATTGTACTCATTTATTTTTTTTATTTTTTTTTCGTAATGAGTTTTTATTTTCTTAATTACACCCATAATATGATTATATCTTCTCAATTTGATCTCTCACAAACAAATGAAATTAACAAATGTGAGTAAATGTGATATGATTTTTTAATCGATTATTAATAATACTATTCACCAATTTATTATTAATTTCATTTATAATAGATTGATATGGTAACATTATTTGTAATACCTTTTTAGTTATAAGTTACATTGATATATACCATGTAATGGACTAAATTAAGAAGATAATTTTATAAGAGATTTAATTGAGAATTGTCTCATTAGTGAGAGATCAAATTGAGAAATATTTTTATTTGTGAGAGATGAAATTGAGAAGTACTCATATGTAATGGATCAAATTGAGAAAAAAACAATTAAATTTTTTACAAGAGAATAATTTACATGTTTCTCCAAGATTGTATTCATTATTTTAATAATTGAATCTTATTAAAATATATAGAGAAATATTGAAAGAATAAAACAAAGTTACATAAACCCAATAAAATATATATAGAAAGTTGAGAGAACAAAATAATATTGTACTAAATCAAATATAAATTATACTATTTATGATTTAAAAAAATCAATTTATTGATCTCTACCGTTTAAATCAATTTTTAAGTTGTTATTTAAAAATTTTTAAGCATCTCTTGTATCATAGTAACAAAGTTAATCCCTTAATATTCAACCAGTGGTAGTGTAGTATTTCTAAATAATGACGTGGCATAATGGAGTCAAAAAATAGTGTTGTGTCCATTAAATGCCGACAGAACATACAGAAGAAATTTCCAGAAGTATTTCTATCACGCAGCAGATCTTTTCCATTACCGCGATGCAATTCTCTGGTAGTTTACGCGTGATAAAGACATGATTAGCCAACTGTCTCATCAAATGTTTAGTGGCGAAGATGATAACATCAATTAAAGTTGAGACATGAGTGCGGTGATGGGCATAGGTGTATCATTCTTAACTTAATATTCTGTTGTTTGCGATTCCATCTACATAATTGTAGTCTGCATCAAGATTTCAGTATGAATGTTTTTCTAGTGCTTATGTGGGTCACAGTCACAAAGATTCTAAGCTAATGCAAATATTTACAAGTGTTGCACAATTTTTAATTTTCTAACACAAAAAATCTAAACAAATAGAGTTATCACTAAAAATTTAAAAAAAATTTTGAAAAATCATTTAGAAAAAAAATGATTTACAAAATATAAAAAGTTCAAGAGTTGATTACGTTATGAAGATAGTATTATACACCCTATAACATATGTTCATAAAAATTATTACCTTAAATTGATTATATAAAATTAATATAGTCTTAAAATTATTTTAATTACCTTTATAAAACATATATAAAGAAAAGAAGAAAAAATTTAAAAATAATAAAAATAATAAACTTATTTACAAAAACAAACTTAATCTAGAATAAAATTTTATGACCTACATATTTTATTATATGAGTCAAAATTCACCTAGTTCAAAATGAAAATTCATATAAGTGGGTTTGCGTTTTTTAAGAGAAGTTATATTTTATCAAAATAATTTTTTTGGAAGGAGTTTGTTTTTTAATTTTTGAAAAGTTAATTTACTTAAGAAAATCAATTTACTTTTATTATCCATTTTGTAAACTCACGAAGTTGATGAAATCTCACTTATTAATTAATCAATCTATACACTTACGAAAATTCCTAAAATCTCACGTCATGTAACTTTTAAAGAAAATTATCTTATTATTTTAAAAATTTTCATTTAAAATAAATACTTGACTTTGCAAACTCAGAATCTCTTGTCATTTTGATTAGAATAGAAACATCTAGGTCCATGAATATTTTTAACAAAATATATATATAATTTTTGTTTTCAAATACACAAGTGACTTGATTGGTATATCTGTGGAAGTTTATTGCCAAACACGGTAATAAATTCAAGTATATATGGAGACTGAAAAATCTCATACACAATACTATCTTTAGAAAGTCAAGCATTAAAAAAAAGAATAAAATAAAACAAGCATGCCTAAATATCTTTAGGAAGGCTCATACTACTTCATTAAAAAATAAAAAGAACAACATTACCGCATTCTCCATGAATGGGTCGAGACCAAAATCATCAGCCATATTACTCCTCCTTTTGCTTTCATGTCAACATGCCACAAAAGATGGTAATCAAAGAAAGTCATTTAAGCGAAAGTGTATATTTATATACCCAGTGCGTTATACCTTGTGATTTGGAAGTATTGGATAATATAATATCGTTATGTCCCCACAAATAAATTAATGTATTGACAAGTATAAGAACATATATATATATATATATTAAAAAAAAACTTTACAAGACATGGATCCAAGTCAACTATTTAATTAGCAAGTAGCAACGTAAAGGAAAAACCTTTAGCTAACAATAATTCATTTTACGCCAAGTAAAGGATTTTCACATGGAATAAAATTGCCATCATTATTGAAAAATGTAAAATCCATTCTTTATCCAATCCTATTAAGTCCGTGTATGAGGACATAATTGTGAGAACATGAGCTTTTGGATAGGGATTGCATGATTCATTAGAAGTAGCAAGATCATGGTTAAAACAAATATATAAATTACAAACACACCTCCATCATTGAGAGACATTCATTAGTGTGAATAATTTATCTTATGGACCTCACAAAACATTGAATATGTGATTCATAAAAACAAAAGTAAGGAGAAAAGAAAATAAAACAAAACATATGCATTACAAGCATACCATCATAAATTTTGCTTTGTTCATTTCAAACTTTTTGAGAAGTTCCTTCAAATATTTTGTTTGACATATAAAGTCCCCATCTCGATGTTACTTGATTTGTAGACCAAGAAAGAAATTGAGTTCTCCAATCATAGACATTTTAAAGCCTCCCTGTAACATCCCTAAAATATTAGATAACTAAAAAATGTATAGAGAATTTGCAAAAACGGGCAGACACCGTTTTGCATGAAATAAGGTAAAGAGATCATTTTTCCTGATTGGATGGAAAAATCAGAAATTATATTTTTGCCCTTAAGAATTATGAAAATGACGATTTTGTCCCTAAGAGGAAAAAAAAAAAAAAAAAAGAGAAGAACGAAGAAGTTCAAGGGCGGTGGACGTCACGCGTTAACTTAAACCAATTTTATGAATTTTGGTGAAAATTACACCTAATGACCCGGAAGTTTTAAAAATTATAAATGGGTCCCGGGTAAAGGGCATTTTTGTAAATATGAAAAATTATAGTCAAAATGAAGCTCTCAATGAGTTAAGACCATTGGAATATAGTATGGAATTTATTGAGATCAAGATAATATTTATTGGGTAATTATGATTTAATATTAATGTCTTACCCGATAAATGTCAGTCTGGACTGCAGGAAGAAGCAGTATTCATTCAAGAAAAATGTGTGGGTCTTATATTTGGACCAATTGGGATAATTATATTATGGTGATTTTATGATTATAATTAGTATCCCAATAATAGTAAAATATACTGCTAAAGTAGCTTTAATTGTCCAGACCGGTCCAGGATATATCTGGATAAGTAAATAACTAAAATTTTTGGACCAAAATACCCTCCATTTCGTGCTGACCAAGCTGCACATGATAGAATTATATTATTCAATTAATTATGTCATTTTCAAGAAAAATCAAGAAGCTTAGGTGGCATAAATTGATTGGTTGACAAAGTTTATAAATACTCCCTCCTTGGCTCTCATGTGTGCGTCATATTTGGGCAAGAAAAGAAGGGGAGAAGCTGCAGCAAAGTGATGAAGAAAGGAAGCTACGTAGGAGGAAAGAAAAAGAGAAGAAAAAATAAGGAAGAAATGCAAGGAAAATTGGTAAGCAAACCTCTTGTGATCTTTAAGTGTTCTAGCATAGTTCCTAAGCTCTATGAGTTAGTTCCCTTGAAATTTTCTCTCCTTCATCCACTGTTCTAATCTGCCCAATCATGATTAATGGAAAGAAAAGTTGTTTTAAAGTCATAAAATCATGATTTGATATGAGATTTTGCAAGAGGAAGCAAGTATAGTATGATTTAAGTAAGTTTTGTGAAAAACCAATTTCTTCCTCTTAAGAACAGATTTTGGTCAGACTAATAAGGTGGGAAGGAGATGGATTTTCATGTATTTGATGGTAAAAATGGATTTCCCATGGTCCAAAACCTTAAGAGCAAGTATGGGGTTAAATAAAAAGCTTAAGATGAAGAAAATGAAATTCTAGGGTTTTGTGAGTCTTTAAGAAGTAACTCATGAAACCAGTGAATAAAGTGAGTGTTTAATGGTGTATTAGGAATTGATAAAGCCCAAGTAAGTTCTTAAAGGAGGGGGAACCAAGTGATGAAGCATTAGATTCAAGAGGAAGAGCCAAAGGAATGCTTCAAGGTAGCTAAGTTTCATATTCTTGCTTTATGTTCTTTCATTGTCTTTCTATGATTAAATTGTGTTGCCATATTGCAATTGTGATTTCTTTGATTGGTCTTGGCTGTTAAATGAGGGGTTTTATTCCCCAGGATGTCCATTTTCTAAGCCGTTATGCTGCCGAAATTTTGATGACCAATGTGGCAATTTATTGTTAAAATGTGATTGATATGATTAAATGTGATCAAATGTGAGTTATTTGACATGATTGACATAATTGCATGAAATGTAACTTGCTACTGAGATTGCCCCCAATCTCATCCCCTCAAGTATCCCAAATGACTAGGCACAAGCAATGTCAAGGAGATCAAGGAGCCAAAGAGAATGAAAAGGGAGAATGATGCTTGATGATAATTTCAAGCTATGATTCCATATTTTGAAATAATGTATAAAAATTATGTATATGCATATGGATCTGTTTTCTTATACTATTATGTTCTTATGAGCATTATGAAATGTTTGGCATGGAGTTGAAACATGGAATGATCATGTGAGCTTATTATGAAGTCTACTTTGCCATGTTATATTGTTAGAAGTTCATTTTGTAGCAATGAAAGCAAAGTTAACACTGTTTGACCGAGACAGGGTAAGTAAGTCAAGTGTTATATATGCTCTGAAAGTAGGGATTACAAGCTTTCCAATGAGCTAAAGAACACTCAATTTGGATATGTGTACAATTTATAGCATATTTTTGAAGTTAAGGGTCAAAACTGGACAGTGATGTGAAGACTGCGAATTTGACTGAATATATTACTTCTATTTTAAAAGTGATATAAAATCGTACAGAGCTCCAAAAATTCAGTGGCTTACATTTATGAAAATATTTATCTTTTGAGGTTAATATGCCACTGGTTTGAGTTCAATTGGAGCTGTACAATAAGAGATATACAAGTTTTCCCAAGACTGTTCCAGTAAAAGTGATGTTCTGATCCCTAGTGATTCAAATTGATACTGTGCCCTGTCTAGACCAAATAAATGTATAATAAAAATATGAAGGAAATTAGACATATATATCTTTCCAATGGCATATATAATGCATGATTTGGCTCAGTGTCGAGTTAGATATGAATTTTTAAAGTTATGGCCAAAATCCTGGAAAAGAGAGAAATGACCATTTGTATAGTGTAAATTTGAGCAATAAACTGTACTAATTGGTCAGATTAAAGGAAATTTTCATATTTTTATCTTGTATATCATGTTTCTAGCTTCATTTAGAGATTTGAACCACATTGATACGATTTTTCTGGATTAAGTTATGATTTTTAAAGTTCGTCCAGAAAACTTAAGAACCAAATGAATAGTACCATGTTTTTTTAATTTAAATATTTTGGTTCTATTAATGGTTCAAGCTCTTAATATGAGCTAACTGGACATGGTACATACTCTAATATATGTGAAAATATAGATAAAAGTAAGATGTTACACTCCCTACATAACTTCAGCAAACTCCTTGTATGAGGATTCATTAGTAGCTCCAAGGATAATATCATCCACATAAATTTGCATAATAAATAGATTTTCACTTTTTCTTTTAATGAACAGAGTTGTGTTTACTTTGCCATGAGTAAATCCTTTATTAGTTAAAAAGTTACTTAATCTTTTATACCATACTCTATGTACTTGTTTTAATCCATGCAATATTTTCTTAAGTTTATACACATCGTTTTGTTTAGTTGAATCCTCAAAACCTAGAGATTAACTAACATATACCTCTTCCATAATGTAGCCATTAAGAAAATCACTCTTTATATCCATTTGGTATAACTTAAAGTCTTTTATGTATGCAAAGGCTAAAAACATTCTTATGCCTTCCAATCTTATAACTGGAGTATAGGTTTTCTCATAATTTATGTCTTTTTCTTGATTATATCCTTTGATAATAAGCCTTACTTTGTTTCACACAATCATTCCAAATTTATCAAGTTTGTTTTTGAATATCCATTTTGTGCCAATGATTGGTCTATCAGTTGGCCTAGATACCAAATCCAAAACTTGGTTACTTTCAAATTGATTAAACTTCTCTTGCATGACCATCACCCAATATTCATCTTTTAATACATCTTCTATGTTATTATGTTCAATTTGAGATATGAATGTACAATGATTAATTTGATCTCTTAACGAATTTCTTATTCTTACCCGATTATAAACCTCACCAATCACTTAATCAATGGGATGATACCCTAAATATCTCCAAGATCTAGGCAGTTCATGATCCTTTTCATTATTATCTTACTTCTGGACATTTTCTTCTATTTGCATAGAATCTAATGTCCTAGGAGGTTCCGTTTTATTCAAATTCAAATTGTTCAAATTGATTATTAGGTCATCTTCATCTTTATTAGAAGATTCAGCTAAAGTTTCAATTTCCACAAACACTACATGCATTAACTTTTCAATTATTTTGAATTCTTTTATTATAGACTTTGTATACTTTACTTCTATTTGAATAGTCAAGAAAAATACCTTTATTAGATGTAAAATCAAATTTACCCAGGTTGTCCTTACCATTGTTGTGGATGTCATACTTGTGGACAAAAACATAAAGATGTGAAATATTGGGCTTTCCCCTTATATAGCTCGTAGGGTGTCTTGCTAAGAATATGTCTCACATAAGCTTGATTGATGATATAATAGGCCATGCTAACTACATCTACCCACAAATATTTTGGTAATTTCTTCTCATTGAGCATTGCACGAGCCATCTCCTTAAGTGTTTTGTTCTTTCTTTCAATAACACTATTTTGCTGTGGACTTCTTGGAGCTGAAAAATTGTCTTTTATACCATTTTCTTCATAGAACTCCATGAAGCTTGAATTCTCAAATTCTCTTCCATGATCTAACCTAATAGCTATAATAGAACAACATTTCTCATTTTGTACTTTCTTAGCTAAGATGATAAATACAACAAACACCTCATCTTTAGACAGAAGAAATATAGTTCATATAAACTTTGAATAATTATCAACTATCACAGGAACATACGGATTTCCACCAAAGCTCTTAACACGAGGCGGACCGATCAAATCCACGTGGAATAACTGCAATGGTCTCGAAGTAGAGACTATATTCTTAGGCTTAAATGATGAATTAATTTGTTTCCCTTGAAGACAAGAGTCACATTTTCTTTCTTTTTCAAAGGAAATGTTAGGCAGACCAATAACTAACTCATTTTTAATTAACTTATCAAGTTAATTCATGTTAACATGAACTAATCTTTTATGTCATAGCCAAGATTTATCATTTTTACTAATTAAACAGATAGAGTCTAAGGGAGGAAGTTCATCTAAGTCAACAATGTAACAATTACCATCCCTTTGAGCTATGAGGATGATATTCTTGTACTTTTTCCAATGACCAGGCATTCCTTTGAGCTGAATAGCATTCAATTACCTTTGTCACAAGTTTGGCTCACACTTAGGAGATTGTGGTCTAGACCAATCACAAACAACACTTCTTCCATTGAAGTCTCTAGATTCCTTCCCACAATGCTTATACCAACAATTTTCCTTTTTGTTCTCCTCCAAAAGTAACTGATCCTCCTTTCTTGTCTGTGAGAATGATGAACTTCTCTTTTATCTCCTATCATATGCCTCAAATAAGCATTATTCATATACCATTTGTTACTCTTCTTTAGTTTAAGGCATACCTACAAAATATGAGATCAAGACTTGGCTTTAGGTACCTATACTTTCTTGGGTCCTTTTCTATTAGTTCCAACTCTCTTTAGCACTAAAGTACCTTTGGGAACTCACTTCATCTCATTGCCAATTCCTTTCTTCTTGTAAACACAAGAGCTAGAATTGTGACTATTCTTGTTACAGAAGTTGCAATTTGATAAGGGTCTACTAGATAATATAGATGGAACAAAATATTATATATAATATCTTTCATCACTTTTTGGTTTTCTAGTTTGTGAGATAGATTTATCATTGCAAGGATTGTAGCCAATACCAGCCTTGTTGTGAACATACATTTGTTCACCCAACATAATGCTCAAAATCTCTTTACCTCTAATAAATTTAGCAAGTGTGTTATATAAATCATCATTTTTCACTTTGATATAGCACATGACATGCATGAATTTAATTTCTCATTTTTAAAACAATTGATTTTATCTTGTGCTTCTTTTCTCAAACTTTTTTCTTCTTTAAGCATATGTTCTAAAAGCAAGACTTTCTTTTTTTTTATTTTAAAAAGATCTTTGGCAATTTTAATACACTCATTATGCAAATCATGAAATGCAGCTTGTAATTCACTATTAGAGGCATCAGAAGAATTCAACTTAGTTTCTTCTTGTTCAGTCTCTTTCCCTCCCTCTATTACCTCAGCGATGAGACATAGATTTGCAATTTCTTCTTCTTCAACTTCCTCATCTGAGCTATTTCCTCATATAGAAGAAATATAGGCTTTTTTTTCTTGCCTTTATTTTTTGTGGTGCCCTTTTTCTTCCTTTCTCAAGTACTGAGGGTACTCTTATTTGATGTGTCCAACTTTTTTGCACTTGAAGCATGTGAGAGGCTCCTTTGAATCTTTCTTATTGGAATAACCCCTATCTTTCTTCTGAAATCTTTTGTTGTATTTCTTCTTCTTGTAGAATTTGCCAAACTTCTTGACAAGCATGTCCATTGTCTCCTCGTCAACTTCATCATCTTCTTCTAAATCATCTGAATCTTCAGCAGCTTTTAGAGCAATTTATTTCTTTTTCTTGTCTTGAGTAGCTTATTTGAGATCGTTGTGTTTGCCTTTATACTCAACTAGTGCTCCAAATAGAGCTATAATTGAACTCATGGCTTCTCCTCCGATTTCTTCTATGGCAGTGACCTTTGGTTGCCACTGAATAGGAAGAGCATGAAGGACTTTTCTCATCAATTCAGTTTCTTGGTAAGTTTTTCTAAGTGTTACATCTTATATTTAGAAACATTTTCTCATGAAAACTGCTTATTTGTTGTATGAAAATATTTTTAGAAAAACTCAAACCAATTAAAATCTTAAGATTGTACAAAATTGTCCTTGCTAGTTTATAGCTCATTAATCAGCGATTTTTCAAAAATAATAACTAAATATAGAAAAATCCTTTTCTAGTGGTTTAAGTTTCTAAAAATCATGTACATCTCTAATTTTCATAGAAAAATCAGAAACTTGGAAATGAACGCACCAATGCTTACAGTTTATTATATATTACTGTTCATTTCCACGTCCTTTTTTCTGTCTGAAAACTGAACCTTTATTTGCAGCGTGTTCGTCAATTTTCTGATCATCGATTTTTATTATTATAGATCGGTAAATTGTTTCTGACACAACATATATTGGTAAATAATTTATTTATTTATTATATTTTTTTAAACAAATAAGTTTTTTTTACCATCTTCTTTTCTTTTCCTCTAATTTTGTTAGATGTATTGTTACATTCCGATAAAATGTGTTTTTTTTATTATACAGTAATTTCATTTTTATCATTTATTTATTATTTATTATTATAATATTAATATTGTAACTAATCTTAGATTTAATGAAAGGAGTGAAATTAAAAAGAGTAAACTTAGAATTTTTTTTAAAAAAATTAAGAATATAATAAATAATTTTTAATATATGTGAAATCCCTTCCATTATCTTATAAATTTCGAATTAATAATTTTTTTAATATAAAAAATTAATAGTATAGAAAATGAAAAAAAATTGGGATTCATTACTTGTTAAATCCCGAGTTTTGATGATTTCAAACCAACCCTCAAGAGCTTGGAATAAAGATATCAAAGGTGCCAAAAAGAATTCAAGTGAAGAAATTCTGAAGAATCTGTGCAAGAATAAATGTAGGTTGTTTAGTAGTGTTTTATTTGAGTAAAAGACTTTGATTTGGTAAAAAAATATTTTAAAACCTTGATTCTATGTTAAATCATGGAATATTTAAAAAACACCCACCAACAGACGAAGTTTAAAAGGTTTATATTAAACTGTCATCTTGGAAATTCAAACTTTGGCTTTGAAAATTCGAATTTCATGTTTAAACTGAATAAGTCTAAGGAGATGGTTCTCTGACAGACGAATTTTGACTTGGGAAAATTTGAATTTTGATAAGTGTCTGAAAGGAGCTTTAAGCAACAGACGAACTTTGAGTTTTGAAAATTCGAATTTTAGAAAAAATGAAACTTATGAAAACTAAAGAAATTCATCTGAAATTGTGTAAAAGTTCATCTAAAACCAAGTTTAGATTGAGTTTAAAAGTTGCTCACTGACAGACGAACTTTGAACATGAAAATTTGAATTTCAGAAACTAAGCTTGTGAGTCTATTAGAATGATATGTTGACATACGAATGACAGTATTTATAAATTCGAATTTTGAAGATAGTCTGAAAAGAGGTCTCTCTGATTTTGCCCTTTGAAAATTTGAATTTTGAACTATATGAACTACTGAGCCTTGTAAACCAGCTACGGACAGACGAATTTTGAGATTCCAAAATTTAAATTTCAAAGGCACTGTAGCAAATTGAAAATACTGTTCACACTTAATAGAAAAACTTTCTACTTAAAAATTCGTATGTCACAACACTGAAACATTTTCCAAACTTCAAAATTTGAATTTCAGTTCACGACAGACGAACTTCGGGCATTCAACGTTGAAGCTGTTAATCTTCGGTTTCTTAGAAATTCGTTTGTTGACCAACCAAAATTCAAATTTCAGTATGTCAGAAGCATTAAATATGGTTGGTTAACGGATAGTTTTTCAGAGTAACCATTGGATAACTTCTCCAACGGATAGATTTTGTCTCTAACGGATATTTGAGACCTAAATCTATAAATATAACATCATTTGAAGTTGTGGGTAATGATTTTAACATTATATATATTGAAACTCTGCCAAATCTTCTACTCAAAGTTTCTTACTCTCTCACTTCAATATTTGTACTTAAACTTTCATATTCACTCTATTTAAGAGAGTTTAATCTATGTAAATAATCTTATCTTCATTTGGAAGATAGATTTTCTTGTGAGGGGATATCACAAGGGATTGGGAAGCACTTTGTAAGAGTGATTGAGTGAAGCTCTAGAAACAGAGCAACATTCTTGTATTGAGGCATTTGCAAGAAGCCCACTGAATTCTTGCAGAATAGTGGAAAATCTCAAGTGGTGACTTGGGGACTGGACGTAGGTCAAGTAGAGAGACTGAACTAGGATAAATTTTCTGAGTCTTCTTCTCTTTACTGTCACCTTTACAGTTATTTGTTTATACTATATTTTATCATCATATATTGCTTTCTTCACTTTCTTGATATTTTGCAGAAAATTTTTAATCTTCCCAATTCACCCCCCTCTTGGGAAGCCAGTTAATCTAACAAGTGGTATCAGAGCCTAGATTCTCAATCAAAGGATTTTACAGTTTGGGAATTAAAATGGCTAGCTTTGGAGAAAGTATATTACCAGAAGGCAACAACACAAATAGACCACCTGGCTTCAGTGGAGAACACTATGGGTACTGGAAGATGAGAATGCAAATCTATCTTCAGTCAATTAATCTGGACATCTGGTCAGTTATTCAGAAGGGTGATTTTGTCCCAATGGCTCTGGAAGATAATGGAAAATACAGAGAGAAGCCAGAAGCTGAATGAAATGAGGAAGATAAAAGAAGAGTCTTGCTGAACTTCAAGACAAAATATTGTTTGGTCAGTGCTTTGAATCAAGACGAATTCTATAGAGTCTCCCAATGCTCCACTGCCAAGGAAATGTAGGACACCCTGCAAATTGCTCATGAAGGAACAACTGGAGTCAGGGAAAATAAACTAAATACATGCATAGGAGAATATGAAAGCTTCAGAATGGCTGAGGGAGAGATTGTAAAGAAGCTACAAAAGAGATTCACCCTTATTGTGAATTAACTAAAGAGTCTGGGACAGGAGTATACTCAAACAGAAAAGGTAAGAAAGATCCTAAGAGCTCTCCCTCTGGAATGACAAACCAAAGTAATAGCAATAGAGGAAGCCAGAGGAGAATCAATGGCCTCTGTCACAGCTCTCTTTGGCAGCCTTGAGGAGTATGAAGGAAAAATGAAGGCTCTCAAGGAGGTTGGACAAGACAGAAAGAAGAAAGGTCTTGCTCTCAAAGTTGCTGAGGAAAAAGAAGAAGAATCTGACGATGGAGAGGAACTCAATGAAGAAACTCTGGCTATGATGGTCAGAAAATTTGGAAGATTCTACAGCAAAAAGAGAAACAAGAAAATCTTCAAGAAAGGAGCAGCTGGAGATAGCAAAAGGGAAGCAAAAGAGCCTATCACTTTCTATGAATGCAAAAAGCAGGGACATATCAAATGGGATTGTCCACAATTTCTCAAAAAGCAAGAAAAAGAAAAGAAAGCTACAGACAAAGGCAAGAAGAAAAGAGCTTACATCTCATCAATATGGGGTAACAGCTCAGATGAAGAAGAAGATGATGAAGATGAAATTGCCAACATCTGTCTCATAGCACTTGCCTCTGAAGAAGCTGAAATCCTATGTAGCAGTGATCAAGAAGATGAGGTATATGAATCTGAACCTTCCTATTCTGAATTACTGGATGCATTTCATGAGCTGCATGATGAGTTTGTTAAGGTTGCTAAAGAACTGAAGCAAGCTAAGAAAAAGATTAACAAACTAGAATCTCAACACAATATTTCTGAAACTGTTTCTCTACCTATTGCTGAATCTATGTGCTGTAAAACATGCATTGAACTAAAGCAAACCAATGAATATCTAGTAAAAAGAATGTCTAGACTTACTAGAGGTAAAGATATGTTATTTACTTTAATGGGAAGCCAAAGAATATCACATTGAAAGGCTGGACTTGGCTATGATCCTTGTGCTGTAAAAGAAAAGATTAAGAAGAAAAATCAGAATGTGTACATGAGACATTTTGTGTATGCTAATAATAATATAAAGAAAGATCATATGTCACATCACATTGAATCATATAATCAACCAAGGCATGCAAAACAAAAATATTATCTGCATTATTTTCTTCCTGCTTCTCAATCCAACAGTCCCTTTACCACCTGTCACTTCTGTAACAAGAAAGGACATATTTCCAGTTCATGTACTTTAAAGAAAAATGGATTTGACAGGAAGGTTAAATGGGTTCCCAAAGGTACATCTGTATCTAGGAAAAGACTATTGACAGAAAAAGATCCAAGCAATTTGGGTACCTAAAAAGAAAACATGAACTTTGTTTTGTAGGTCTGTCTCAAAGCTAGAAAGAACAATAAATGGTATATGGACAGTGTCTGCTCAAGTCACATGACCGGTGATAAGGAGAAGTTCATCACCCTTAGAGACAAGAAAGGAGGAAAGATGACCTTTGGAGGTGATCAATATGGCAGAATAGTTAGCATTGGCATTGTGGGCAAGAATCCTGAAACATCTGTTAGTTAGGCTGGCTTCCCAAGAGGGGGGTGAATTGAGAAGATTAAAAATTTTCTGTAAAATATCAAAAAGGTGAAGAATGCAATATACGATGGTAAAATAGAGTATAAATGAATAATAGTGAAAGTAGCAGAAAAGAGAAGAAGACTCAGAAATTTATCCTAGTTTGGTCTCTCCACTTGACCTACGTCCAGTCCCCAAGTCACCACTTGAGATTTTCCACTATTCTGCAAGAATTCAGTGGGCTTCTTGCAAATGCCACAGTACAACGTTTATGCTCTGTTTTCTAGAGCTTCTCTCAATCCCTTTCTGTACTTTCACAAAGTGCTTCCTAATCCCTTGTGATATCCCCTCACAAGAAAATCTATCTTCCAGATGAAGATTAGATTGTTTACAAAGATTAAACTCTCTTAATCAGAGTAAATATGAAGGTTGAAGTACAAGTATTGAAGTGAGAGGGTGAAAGTCTTTGAATAGAAGATTTGGCATAGTTTCAGTATATACAAAGTTTAATTCGTTACCCACAACTTTAAATATTGTTATATTTATAGATTTAGGTCTCAAATATCCATTAGAGACAAAATCTATCCGTTGGAGAAGTTATCCAACGGTTACTCTAAAAAACTATCTGTCAACCAACCGCATTTAATGCTTCTGACATACTAAAATTCGAATTTCGGTTGGTCAACAGACAAATTTTGAAGAAACCGAAGGTTAATAGCTTCAATGTTGTAATACCGAAGTTCATCTGTCATGAAGTGAAATTCGAATTTTGAAACTTAGAAAATGTTTCTGAGTAGTAACATATGAATTTTAAAGTGGAAAGTTTTTCTATTAAGTGTGAACAGTATTTCCAATTTGCTACAGTGCCTTCGAAATTCGAATTTTGGATCCCCAAAATTCGTCTGTCCGTAGCAAGGTCAAAAAGCACAGTAATTCATTTACTTCGAAATTTGAATTTTCAAAGAGTGAAGTTCGTCTGTTAAAGAGACCTCTTTTTAGACTTACTTTAACATTCGAATTTATAAACACTGTCATTTGTATGTCAACATGTCATTGTAATAAACTCACAACCTTAGCTTCTGAAATTTGAATTTTCATGTTCAAAGTTCGTCTGTCAGTGAGCATTTTTGAAACTCAACATAATCTTGATTTCATATGAACTTTGACATCATTTCAGACAAATTTCTTTAGTTTTCATAAGTTGCATTTTGTCTGAAATTCAAATTTTCAAAACTCAAAGTTCGTCTGTTGCTTAAAGCTTCTTTCAAATACTTATGAAAATTCAAATTTTGAAAATCAAAATTCGTCTGTCAGAGAAGCATCTCTTCAGACTTATTCAGTTTTAACGCGAAATTTGAATTTCCAAAGCCAAAGTTCGAATTTCCAATATGACAGTTCAATATAAACCTTTCAAACTTCGTCTGTTGGTGGGTGTTTTTCAAATATTCCATGATTTAACATAGAATCAAGGTTTTAAAAACTTCTTTCCACCAAATCAAAGTCTTTTACTCAAATTAAAATAAAACTAAACATTCTACAACAAACTTTGCATAGATTTCTCCAGTATTTCTTCACTTGAACTCTTTGAACACCTTTGATATCTTTATTCCAAGCTCTTGAGAGTTGATTTGGAATCATCAAAACTTCTTGATTCAACAACATCCATTGAAGAGGTGCAGTTTGTGATTGGCCTCAACCACAATCTGCTGAGTGTGAGCCAAACATGTGATAAAGGAAACTGGGTACTGTTTGACTCAAAATTCTGCCTAGTCATCAGAAAAAGTGATCACAAAGTAATCCTCAAAGTTTAAAGGGATGGTAACTGCTACACTATTGATCTTGATGAACTTCATGCCTTAGATTCTATTTACTTGATTAGTCAGGATAATAATAGTTGGTTATGGCATAGAAGATTAGCTCATGTTAACATGAATCAATTTTCAAAACTGGTTAAAAACGAGTTAGCCATTGGCCTGCCAAGAATTACTTTTGAAAAAGACAAAGAATGTGATGCATGCTTAAGAGGAAAACAAACTAAATCTTCTTTTAAACCCAAAAATGTAGTCACCACAACTAGACCACCAGAACTACTGCATATGGATTTAATTGGTCCATCTAGAGTAAAAAGCATTGGGGGAAATCTGTATGTGCTTGTAATTGTGGATGATTACTCTAGATTTACATGGACATTGTTTCTATCCTCTAAAAGTGATACCTTTGATGCATTTGTAACCTTAGCCAAGAAAGTGCAAAATGAGAAAGGTATTTCCATTGTGTCTATCAGGTCAAATCATGGAGGAGAATTTGAGAACTCATACTTTCTGGAGTATTGCAATGAGCATGGAATTGACCACAACTTCTTAGCCCCAAGAACTCCATAACAGAATGGAGTAGTAGAAAAAAAGAACAAAACAATTGGAGAGATGGCTAGAGCTATGCTGAATGAAAAGGAACTTTCTCAAGTATTTTGGGCTGATGCAGTGAATACAGCAAGCTACATCATAAATAGAGCCTACATTAGACCAATCCTTGGGAAAACTCCTTATGAGTTGTACAAGGGAAGAAAGCCAAATCTGTCACATCTCCATGTGTTCAGCTGCAAATGCTTCATTCACAACAATGGGAAGGAGAATCTGGGTAAGTTTGATGCCAAATCTGATAAAAGTATATTTCTGGACTATTCTAGTAGGAGTAAAGCATATAGAGTTTTCAATAAAAAGTCTAAATTAATTGAAGAATATGTGCATGTAGTTTTTATTGAAAATGAAACTGCTTCCAAACATGTTACTGATAAGGATGATCTTATTTCAAACTTTAAAAAGTTAGATATTTCTGATGAAGGTAAAATTGAGTCTCCAAAAATATTTGAATCTATTAACATAGAAGAAGATATTCAGGAGAGAGATTTTGAAGATGAAAATATTGAAGAAATGTTTCAAGAACTCCCTAGAGCTTGGAGATATCAAAGGAATCATCTTGTTGATCAAGTGATAGGGAACGTTCAAGAGAGAGTTAAAACTAGAAAACAGTTAAGGGATCAAATGATTAATTGTGCTTTCATCTCACAAATTGAACCTAAATGTATTGAGGAAGCCTCAACTGATGAATACTGGATTTTGGCTATGCAAGATGAATTAAATCAGTTTAAAAGAAATCAAGTCTGAGATTTAGTGCCTAGACCCAAAAATTATCCTATCATTGGCACCAAATGGGTTTTTAGAAATAAACTTGATGAATCAGGATCAATAATCAGAAATAAAGCTAAACTGATTGATAAAGGATATAATCAAGAAGAAGATATTGATTTTGAGGAAACCTTTGCTCCAGTAGCTAAATTAGAAGCAATTAGAATTCTGTTAGCATATGCATGCCTGAAAAATATTTTGTTATATCAAATGGATGTGAAGAGTCCTTTTCTAAATGGATATATCATGGAAGAGGTTTATGTATATCAACCTCCAGGTTTTGAGGATTCTACAAAATCAAACCATGTGTATAAACTGAAGAAAGCCATTTACAGTTTGAAGCAAGCTCCTAGAGCATGGTATGAAAGATTGAGTAATTTTCTAACTGAAAAGGGGTTTAACAGAGGAAAAGTAGATACAATTTTATTCACTAAGAAAGAGAATAAAGATTTACTTATTGTTCAAATCTATGTTGATGATATTATATTTGGTGCTACTAATGATTCTCTTTGCAAGAATTTTTCTAAGTTAAAGCAAGGAGCATTCGAAATGTCCATGATGGGTGAACTCAACTTCTTCTTTGGACTGCAAATTAGGCAGTGTGATGATGGTATCTTCCTCAATCAATCCAAGTATCTGAAGGAATTGCTAAAGAAGTTTGGAATGGAAAATGCCAAGCCAATGGGAACACCTATGGCTACTACAACCAAACTGGATATGGATGAAAAAGGGAAAATATTTGATATAACCCAGTATAGAAGAATGATTGGATCCCTATTGTACCTAACTACTAGCAAACCTGACATCATATTTAGTGTTTGTATGTGTGCAAGATTTCAATCATGTCCCAAGGAAACCCATGTAACTGCTGTGAAACGTATCTTCAGATATCTTATTGGAACTTCACATATGGGCCTTTGGTATCCAAAGGGCAATGGAGAAGATCTCAAAGGATACACTGATGCTGACTTTGCAGGATCCAAAACTGACAGAAAAAGCACAAGTGGAACTTGTCAGTTTTTAGGAGGATCCTTGGTTTCATGGTTTAGCAAGAAGCAGAACAGTGTGGCCTTATCCACAGCAAAGGCTGAGTATGTTACTGCTGGAAGCTGTTGTGCCCAAATCATCTGGATGAAACAGCAGCTTGAAGATTTTGAGTTTGAGATGAAGGAAATACCAATCATGTGTGACAACCAAAATGCCATTAATATCACAAAGAATCCTGTCATGTATTCAAGGACAAAACATATTGAAGTTAGGCACCACTTCATAAGGGATCATGTTTTGAAAGGAGAAATCAGACTAGAGTATATCCCAACAAAGGACCAAGTTGCAAATATCTTGACAAAGCCTCTATCAAAAGATAGACATTGCAAAATCAGGAGAGAATTAGGCATAGTAAATCCCAATGAACTGTAAGTAAATCCATGTGTAGTTCTGTTTTTAGATTTTCCAACATTGAATTAATTCTAACTTTAGCATCGGAGTGAGTTTAATTTAAGTTGTAGGTGCTCCTCATGAGATTCAATGGCAATAAATCTGAAAAATGGAGCACACCAGAATGGAATAATCAAAAAGTGAAGAAAATGGCAATAATTCTGAGTTTCTGGATCCATTCTGTAAGTTTTTAAAGTTGAAATTTGTATATTAATTGTGTGTTAGACGAATTTTCTTGAAAAACTAAGGTTTTGAATAAGTCAGCATGGTCAACATTCGAATTTGAATGCCCAACAGACGAACTTCAGCCTGTTATACATTGGAACAATTCTCGATGATACCTCGAAATTCGTCTGTTGGACCTTGGAAGTTCAAATTTTCAAAAGTAAAATTTCAAAGTTATGTTCGTCCAACATGATGAATATCCAAATGATTATTTCTTAACATACGAATGTTGGAAAACTTTTACAAAATAAAGAAATTCGAATTTCTAATTTAAAATTCGTCTATTGAAACATGCTCTTAATGTTGAATCCTTGAAAGATGAAGTTTAATATGCTTAATTCATCTGTTAGTTGTTGATTTGATTGCTGCTTGGTGTTTGCTCTTCAAAATTCAAACTTTGTTGAAACAAAGTTTGTCAGTTCATCCTGTGTATTGAACCAAGCCACTATCAAATGAACTTTCAAAAGCAAAATTCGTCTGTTAGTAAGCTTTGCTGAACGGTTTAACTTTTAACTGCTTGAAGTTTGAATGTTGACCCCTCAAAATTTGTCTGTCAGGCGGTTAGTTACGTTAAAACTGACAGTTTTCAACTGAACAGACGCAACCCTACTCTTTCCCTCTCTGAGTTTGTTCAAATCCTCTTATCAATGCTCTTAAATTCTAACCAAAAATCTTCATCTTCCACCGTTTAAACTGATTTTCGCACCCTATAAACTCAATCCTTGCTTCATTCTGAAACATTCATCCACGGAAATGGCAAGAGTAAAGAATCCTGAAGCTGGAAAAGGAGAAGCACGACCAAAGAGGGCAGTCAAATCACAATATGCTACCAAGGAGAGCGAAAAACCGAAAAGAAAGGCTGAATCAAGCAAGGCAACTCCCTCCAAACATCAGAAAATTACACCAAAAGGTGAATCAAAGAAAGCTGGACCCTCTTCCTCGAAGAAAGCAGAACCTTCGGTCCCTATTCCTACTGCTGCTGAGACTGTTGCTTTCACTTCCTCCTCTAGTACTGAATCTGGAGAATATCAACTTACTGCACTGCCATTATGGAGCACTCCACAGATTCAGGAAGAATACTTGACCAAGTTTGCCAATAAAAAGGTAATCAAGCCTCATTGTGTGAACTTGGAGAGGTATGATGATGAAGTGGTAAAGACTTGGTATGCCTCCTTGAAGTATAACAGCAAGAAGAAGAAGTGAGAGGTCAATCTGAGATCAAGAACCATCTGGCTCACAAATGAGACTCTCAATGAAGTACTGGAAATCCCAAGGCAAGATGGCCTCAAGATTGACATCATTGCCTCTGGATATATGGATGAGGCAGATACTACTGATGAAGAAGGTGGCCCCTTTCTGACCTACAAGGAGAGTACAATCCTGAACACTTTGTTCAGAAGAAGGGAGAATAGGCCAACCATAAACTTGCTAAAGCCCACAGACCTCAGTGCTCAAGTGAGGATCCTACACTACATAGTGTCTATGATCATATTCAACAAAGGAGGCAGCTTCCACCTGATCACAAGGGCAGAGACACATGTGATGGCAGTAATCATGCATGGAAATCTCATCAACATAGGACATATCATACTTCAACGCATAATCAAGATAAAAGATCAGAAGAAGGACTCCACACTCCCCTATGCAGCAATTATTTCCAGAATTTTGCAATATGCTAGAATTCAGCATCTTGAGAAGAGGAAAGGAAAACCCACTGAGATCTTCAAGGAGGAAGAACTTCAAAGGATGGGGATTGAAAGAAATGAAGGAAGATGGATTGGGAAAGGCACAGGAAAATCTGAAGATCTTTTCTTTGTTGAAGGTGCCTCCCAATAGCAAGAAGGTACTTCTGAGGCTCCTGCCAGACCTACACCACAGCCTTCTCTGCCTGTCCCATCTCCATCTAAGCTTACTCACATTCCATCTACTCCCTCCTCTCATGCCACGTCAACTAAGATCACTGAGTTGTATGACAGCCTGTTTACACTCATTCTTAGCATTAGGGATGAGCAAAATGCCAAGTTTGCTCATCTGCAAGATCAGATTCACCAGTTGGCAAAGAACATGAAAGTGGTTGCTAATGCCTATGAAGATATTCGGAGTGTAATTCCGGCCACATCAGCTTCACCTCAGCCAGAGTCCTCTATGCCTGTTCAGTCTTCAACTCCTGAACCTCTGAGTCCATTCGAGCTAGCCTTTTTTGAGCATGATGATGAAGATGGTACTAAGGATGCTGATACAATGAGAACACCAAGTCCTGGTCCTTCCTTGGACTATGGCATGGAGGTAGAAGAACCTCAGGAAATAGGCCCTCATGAGCCCATTCCAGAAGATGCTCAGGATTTAATTCTTTCCACTCAAGAATCTGAGCAAGTAGAAAGACTAGTGGCAGCCATTTCTACTTCATCAATGTTGGAGGTTACCAGCAATGAAGAAAGAAGCATTATGCCTGTTGTTGATTTTGAAGCTATTGCTCACAATGCTCTCTTGCAAGCTCAAAGAAGAAGGCTCGAAGAAATGTTCCATTCTGATGACCCTGCTTCTTCATCTCTCACTGCATATGGTCTTTCAGAAGAACAAAGGGCTCAATTGGCACTTTCCAGACAAAAGGTGCAAGAGCTGCTTGAGGTCTCTGATGATGAGGATCCAAGCACTGAGCCTTCTGAGTATCCTCCATCAGTTGAACTGGATCTCCCTTTTGATCCTGTGTCCCTCAAAGTTATTCTAGTTTCTCAGATCCCTCCTCCGGCTGATTTTGTTCACCTTCCTGATGATGCCAAAAAGGGGGAGAAGAGTAAGCAAACTGGAAAATCTGCTGCTGAGCCATCTGGAAAGACTTACAGCAAGAAGACCAAGCCAAAGAAGAAGTGATTGGAATTTAGGGTTGAGTCCTCTTGTAGTGCTGCATTTTGTCTCAAATGTTTGTTTTGATTGTTCGTGTTTTGTATTTGTTTTGTGTATTTCAAAGAACTTTGCTTAAATTGATTTCTGTAAAGCAACATTTGATTAAATGAAAGAATTCCTTGGTTGCAATGATCTGTTCTTATTATTCTTTGAATCTGTTCACATGATATACTGTATATGATATCTTTTGAAATATAATGCATATGTTGAGGGGGAGCTTGTTAAAGCAAACCAAAGTACTAATCCAGTTTGTAAATTGTTTTGTCATCATCAAAAAGGGGGAGAATGTTGAATCCAGAGATTTAATGATTCCAAACAACCCTCAAGAGCTTGGAATAAGATATCAAAGGTGGCCAAAAGAATTCAAGTGAAGAAATTCTGAAGAATCTGTGCAAAAACAGATGTAGGTTGTTTAGTAGTGTTTTATTTGAGTAAAAGACTTTGATTTGGTAAAAAAATATTTTAAAACCTTGATTCTATGTTAAATCATGGAATATTTGAAAAACACCCACCAACAGACGAAGTTTGAAAGGTTTATATTAAACTGTCATCTTGGAAATTCGAACTTTGGCTTTGGAAATTCGAATTTCGTGTTTAAACTGAATAAGTCTAAGGAGATGGTTCTCTGACAGACGAATTTTGACTTAGAAAAATTCAAATTTTGATAAGTGTCTGAAAGGAGCTTTAAGCAACAGACAAACTTTGAGTTTTGAAAATTCGAATTTCAGATAAAATGAAACTTATGAAAATTAAAGAAATTCGTCTGAAATTGTGTAAAAGTTCATCTGAAACCAAGTTTAGATTGAGTTTCAAAGTTGCTCACTGACAGACGAACTTTGAACATGAAAATTCAAATTTCAGAAACTAAGCTTGTGAGTCTGTTAGAGTGATATGTTGACATACGAATGACATTATTTATAAATTCGAATTTTGAAGATAGTTTGAAAAGAGGTCTCTATGACAGACGAACTTTGCCCTTTGAAAATTTGAATTTTGAACTATATGAACTACTGAGCCTTGTAAATCAGCTACGGACAGACGAATTTGGGGCTTCAAAATTTGAATTTCAAAGGCACTGTAGCAAATTGAAAATACTGTTCACGCTTAACAGAAAAACTTTCTACTTGAAAATTTGTATGTCACAACACTGAAACATTTTCCAAACTTCAAAATTCGAATTTCAATTCATGACAGACGAACTTCGGGCATTCAATGTTAAAGCTGTTAACCTTCAGTTTCTTCGAAATTCGTTTGTTGACCAACCAAAATTCGAATTTCAATATATCAGAAGGATTAAATGCGGTTGGTTAACGGATAGTTTTTCAGAGTGACCGTTAGATAACTTCTCCAATGGATAGATTTTGTCTCTAACGGATATTTGAGACCTAAATCTATAAATATAACATCATTTGAAGTTGTGGGTAACGATTTTAACATTGTATATACTGAAACTCTGCCAAATTTTCTACTCAAAGTTTCTTACTCTCTCACTTCAATATTTGTACTCAAACTTTCATATTCACTCTATTTAAGAGAGTTTAATCTTTGTAAACAATCTTATCTTCATCTGGAAGATAGATTTTCTTGTGAGGGGATATCACAAGGGATTGGGAAGTACTTTGTAAGAGTGCATAGAGTGATTGAGTGAAGCTCTAGAAACAGAGCAACATCCTTGTACTAAGGCATTTGCAAGAAGCCCACTGAATTCTTGCAGAATAGTGGAAAATCTCAAATGGTGACTTGGGGTCTGGACGTAGATCAAGTGGAGAGACCGAACAAGGATAAATTTTCTGAGTCTTCTTCTCTTTACTATCACCTTTACAGTTATTTGTTTATACTATGTTTTATCATCATATATTGCTTTCTTCACGTTCTTGATATTTTGCAGAAAATTTTTAATCTTCCCAATTCACCCCCCTCTTGGGAAGCCAACTAATCTAACATTACTTAATCAATTATTTTTAAATAAAGAGAATATGTGGATTGAGTAGCCCATCGACTTGCAAGTTAATTTTTTTTAAAAGGAAAACAGATAAAAGATCTATAATAAAAAATATTTCTAAATAAATAATTTCAGTTAGAAATTTAGTTTATATCAGTTAAAAATTCAGTATATGTAACTCAGGGATGTTCAAATTGGGTCCTAATTGAAAAAGAAAATTATTTTTGGGTCTTTAGCTGATATTCTCCCATCTTCTCTTTTTAATCATTCAAACTTGTTTTTGTTTTCTTTTATTTTTTTAATAAACTTTATATTTTGACGACTCTTTTATTATTATTTTTTAGATATGTTTCCTCTATCTCATATTATTAAGATAACATAGAATTTTTTTTATAATATAAGATAATATCTAGTGATTTGTTACTATTATTTCTTATTTATTAAATTATTAGTATTATAAATTATCCTATATTTAATGAAAGAAGTAAAATTAATAAGGGTAATATTTGAAATTTTTATTTTTAAATTTAAAAATGTAATAAATATTTATTAATATTTGTAAAACTTCTCTCATTATTTTATAATATGGGACTGAGAGAGTAACAAAAATATAATTATTTGATTTGTATAATGATTAGAATGAATTATTTTTATAATAAATAGAAAAATAATAGTTTGTAATAAAAATTATAATTATTTTATTATTAAGAAAATATTATTAGTAAATAAATCCTAACAAATATCAAATAAAAAATATTAGATCATTATTATTGTTTGATAATCATAAAAAAGATAAAAAAATTAATTAAGAGTTGAAAAAGTTAAATAATAAATAACTAATAATAAGCAACTAATAATGGTAAAATAACACTACAATTAAGTAGCAAATATGTAAAAATGCTAATGTAAATTTAATAATTAATTGATAAAAATAATTTATTATAAAATGAAAAGGATGATTGATTAGTAATAATTAGCTATTATGTACGAAAATTTGCTCATCTCATACATAGTGACTACCGGTACCACATCTTGCTCTTCTTCTATTATATCGTGGTTGTTCTGGTTGTATGTCCTCTTCTGTATAGTGTGATTCTAGTAAATCAATTCTTGATGGTGTTTGTGCAGTATTCAAATCAAACCAAGTAGAGTCAGCCAAAGAAATTGACTGGCGTGGAGTCTCAAATGTTTGATTTGATGGCTCATCATGTTGAAATGAAGACATGTCATACTCGGCATTGAATAATGTTGAGTCACCCAATAAAAACATGAACGATCCAAACTAACAATGAATATAAGAGCTAAATGGGGGCAATGAGGATAATGGCATGAAAGAAGAAGATGCGGCTCCTACAAATGTACTGGATGTGGTCGAAGTAGTAGCATGATCTCGTTGCATTGTATTTTCTTCTTGAGAAGCAATTGGTGGCCTGGTTGATAAATAGCCATCACGTCGTTCACTTGGTCTTCTACGCTGAGGAATCTGTGGACGTGGTGGCTCGTGTGCAGGTGGAGCAGGCTCAAGTTCCATGTTGAAGTGTTGCTCTCTTATTGCAATCAATATATTACGTTGGTCTTGAGCTACCTTGTATGAAAATCAGTTGACATTTCTGGAAGGTAAGTAATGACAAGCCTATACAAATCTTCAGCTATATCAGCCTGAAATTAATAATAAAATATTAGATTATGATGTTGTCTTTGTTTAGAAAAAAATACAATAACGGTGAAAAGAGATAAAGAAGTTACCACATAACTAGTTGCATTACTAGTAGGATGGATCCAACGTCGCGTACGTCTCCAATACCACTGCATGTTCTCAAATGTATGATGAAACACCTCATTTGCTTGAGGAGCATCAATAATAGCATAAGGCCAATTAAACCATGCTTCAAGGAAGATTTTGTGAGCTTCAATCCAATTTTTCAAGGTTTTCCCTCGCAATTGTGTTGTCTGAAAATCATCCAAGCTAATCGGAGGCATAAGAATTGGCTGCTGGAAACCAAATTGCCTTAGAACACGATCAGACATTAGAGTGATGCTATTCTATTATGTGAAAGCATATAAGAGGGACAGAAGTATGCCAAATGTCACTTGTTTCCAAGCAATAATCTGGAATTAGGCCAAGATTCCTAAGAGATTCATAGGGCTACCAAATGATCTCATCATCAGCCATTGCATCAAGTAAACTCCTATAACGTCATAAGGCCGAGCGATTAGAATGAGGGGCTAATCGTATGTTCCTCCATCTATGATTATAACAAAGACATGTTAAAATAAGCATGATTTTAACAAGTTAATATGAAATATTTATAGTGCATTTTAGTATACCGAAATCCCAAAAATGGTAAAAGAGGATAAACATCATTATTTAGACTCAATGATGGTGGTCACTCTGGTGCTAGTACAGGAAAGCGATCCCATGCTCATAAATGCAATAATGTTAAGCAGCCACCAATATTTACCTCAGAAGGGTTAGTGGCATTGCACATTTCTCTGTATAGGTGAGCTAACACTACTGAACCCCAACTATATTTTTCAACTTCCTTAAAATTTGATAATAAAGGAAGATACATTAAATAAGCCCTATGACTAGACCTATCTGGCATCTGGTATCCACGAATTAATTTAAGGATGTGCGCACGTGCAAAATATCATTTTTCCATGTTTGATGCATTATCATCCAATTGACTAAAATGATCTTCCAACCAATTCAAAAATAGCCTTTATTCGTATATGATCTCAGAAGGTGGACGAATTCCGAGGTAGCATTCACACACCTCTGACCAATTATTTGTTGTTTGACCAATTACAGGAAGTCCTGCACAAGGAAGACCTAATTGTATAGCTACATCCTCTAAATTTATGGTGCATTCTCCACATGTAGTGTGAAAGGTATAAGTCTCAGGATGCCACCTCTCAATAAGTGCAGAGATCAAACTTCGATTATACTCAAATTGGCCTAGTCGAGAAACACTATAGAATCCAGCTTGTCTAAGATACTTAATTATTTGGATTGGAGGCTCACCCAATTGCATGAATCGCCGAGTATTAAGGATTCTATCAACCTATAAAATAAATGGAAACAAAGTTGATAGAAAAGCATAACAATTAGTGATATGTGAAGATTTTTACTTACATTATTGTCCCACACTGCCTATGAAATATGTCGCTCTTGTAGGTATAATAATGAGCCATCCACTGGGCTTGGTTGAATGACCTGATGTGGCTGCTTCATTTGTTAAAAGTCTCTGCATTGGATGGAGTAAATAGTGTCTTATATTAAAAAAAATTATAATAATGCAACCCATGCTAAAAGTCTTTACATTGGATGGAGTAAATAGTGTCCAATATTAAAAAAAATTATAATAATGCAAACCATGCTAAAAGTCTTTGCATTGGATGGAGTAAACTGTGTCTAATATTAAAAAAAATTATAATAATGCAACCCATGCTTTAGATTAATAACACAAATTTCATTACATTTCACAAAAGTCAAACGCACATAGTTTCATACAAATTACTGCCTAGATGGTAGAGTCTGTGGACAACTCAACCGATTGTGACCTATTTGCCTATATAACCCACATTTGTTAGGTTGTCCTGGTGTGGTCCAATTCATCTCATTACGAATGCGAGTTGAGCGAGGGTGACCTTTTGCTTGAATCATTGATGGGTCAGGAATTAAGTAAGGACCATCAAACTCTGGCCAATGAACCTCATCTCCTATTGGTATAAACTCATTGCTATAGGCTGATTGCATGGATTCCAACTTGAATACAGGATCCACGAATTATACATAGTCAATGCCTACTAGAGCACATGCAGCTATCACATGCATACATGGATATTTCTCAACCTGGAACTCTCCACAATCACATTTTTTTTGGCTTAGGTTCAGCCTACAACGACGACCAAATTGATGAGCCGCAATATTATATGGTTCATCGACCTCAAATGATGTTGCTATTCTGTCGTACTAGTGAACAATACATGCAAATGCAGCTTGTGTAGCTGTTTCTAATTTCCTATTTAATGTTTCAGAAAACATTTGCCTTGCTGCTATCTGTGTGTGAACTTATTGGGCACGTTTAACAAAATAACCATTCACCCTATAGAAGGTCACCTTCACCAAACCTGCAATAGGCAAACTTCGAACACCTTTAAATACACCGTTCATGCACTCTGCAAGGTTTGTTGTCATATGACCATAGCACCGACCCTCAATGTCATGTGCGTGACACCATTGCTCTTTCTTAATAGCTCCAATCCATCTAGCAGCGTCCGGATGCAACAATGTGAGTTCTTCCAATTGTTTGTCAACAATTGCCTGCTCATATGCATACCCTGTCCATATTTATGAAGTTAATGGGAAAGAATGTTAATCATATGTTTGTAAATTGTTAAGGTTCATGAATCTCACCAATCTTTATAAACTTCTGCTTCAACCAATTTGTTTTGTATGATTGGTGTTGGTTTGAAGCCATATGCCTTAGACAAAAAACATGATATCTATAAGGTGGTTGCCATCCAACACGACGATCTACAACAGCTTCCGTAATTGATGGATGTCTATCTAATATCAAGCATATTCCTTTCCTTCTCTTTACAACATAGATATGCACATTGTATAAAAACAATGACCAAGCTGATTTTGTTTCCCCCTCAACCACAGCAAAGGCAAGTGGCACTACATTTTGATTACCATCTTGAGATATTACCATGAGAAATATGCCCTTATATTTCCCATATAAGAAAGCTCCATCTACTTGTACTATAGGCTTCAGATGCTCAAAGGCATCAATACATGGCTTAAACACCCAAAATACGCAATGAAACATCTCTACATGTTGCCCATCATCATTGACATTCGAAGTTTGCTTGTATGTATATTTGACAATAGACCCAAGCATAAAATGCTCAATTGCAGCTAACCACCTTGGTAATAAAGTATATGATGTCTCCCAACGACCCCAAACAGTGGTGATAGCCAATTGTTTCGCCTTTCATGCTTTTTGATATGATACTATGTACCCAAACATGGATTGCATTCGCTCAATGATTTGTAAAACTTTCACATCTGGTTTGTCAGTCACCATGGCCACAATACAAGAAGAGATAAGATCAGCATCCAACTTAGGATGATCTTGAGTTAATGATGTAGACAAACACGTATGAGGCCCTTCATATTTTGTAATAGTCCAAAAACTATCACTTCCTTTCTTGGAAGCCTTCACTCTCCATTTGCAACCGTGTCCATAGTTAATACATCGAAATTCTTGAGATTTTCTACTTGAAAGATACACCTTGAATGTATGATACACTCGAACATTATATAACTTGACTGCACGTTTTAAAACACGAGCATTGTTAAACATTTGACTAGGAAATAGCTCATGGTTATCATTGAAAGGTAGAATATCCCCAAGTCCACTAAAATTAGGAGACATATTAGATTCTATATCAACCTGAGATAAGAAAGCAAGAGCAGGCTCATCATTGTGATTCATATCACCATTATCCTCATTGATGTCCTCGTTGATCTCATTATCATCATCATTGTCATTCTCATCATCAACACTAGCATGAGAATCATATTCATTGTCATCCTCAAAGTCATCCATTATGTCTTCTGTTGGAAGAGGAGAAAATGATGATCTATCATTGCTAATATACACAAATTATTCAAATTGGCATATGTTTTCAGTTGGAGGTACTGGGGATGATGGTCCAGCATCTCCAATGGTTGGAGAAGGATCAAATAGGTGGAAATTTTCCATATATGTGTTAATCATGACTCCTTGTTGCTCTGGAAGTGTGTATCCACTATAGTTCTTCATTGGGTGTGATTCCAGATGATGATCAAGTTCCACATTAGAAATATTTGCATACATCTCTACACACGTCAAGTGAGTAGAAAATCGAGAATGCAGTTGCCACATTCTTTGTAAATCATAATCATCTAGTATTTTCCATCCCCTGTACCGAAGTGGATTTATGGAAATTGGAAATCTATATAAAAAATCTATCACAATTTGATTCAGAAGAAGATTGAAATTTTGGCTGACAACTTGCTTTAATCTAACCAAATTAATGTCAGGATCAACACTTATTATTCTCATGTCGTTTGACTCGAATGTCACACCATCTGGGCCATCAAAAATTTATCCATTTGCATATATACACAAAAGCATTGATCTATTGTCCATTCCATTTCCTAATTTTATTTTCATGGATAGAGTGACATTAAATAAAAAAATTACATTAATTCCACATAAACAAATATTTCAAAAGAATTCTAATTATGAATGGCCAAAATCATGTATTTTTTTTAACTAAAATATACTTTATATCTAAAGCTTGGCAATAAGAGTACCTCTTGAATCATGATATTATTTTTAAAAATTTAACAATAAAATGAAATTTTTTTTGTCTAATGTAAAATAGTTTTTTATTTTATACAATGGAAGAGAAAATAATGAAAAACATAAAAACTAACAAGCAAACTATGCTCACGTATTGTTGCATGCCCAAGTCATATTTTCAACTGTTGTAGCATAAACAAAGTGATACTCAGATAACTCAGATAAAACCCTCTTAATCAACATGTAAAATAATAGTTATTTAACAATGTCATTGATCAGTTTTTATTCTCATGTGATATCATTTTTTTTTAAATGAACGACCAACAATTGTTTAATGGTGTTGAATATATAAAATTTATTACAAACTTTAGTACAAGTGAGGAATAAGTATCGAATATAAATGATTTCTTTAACTCTTTTTAAATCTACTTTAAAATTTTATGAGCCATAAAAAATATCAGTTTATGTCAATTAAAAATTGAATATTTTCATAAAAATAAAATATAAAAAGTGATTGTTTCTTTTCTTTGAATCTGATCATGCTGTTGAAAAACGAAACCTAAATATAAATTTATCTTCATTAAAAACTATCAGTTTCATAAAAAATAAAACATAAAGAAAATATACGTTTATTTTCATGGATAGAGTGACATTAAATAAAAAATTACATTAATTCCACATAAACAAATATTTCAAAAAAATTCTAATTATGAATGGCCGAAATCATATTTTTTTTAGCTAAAATCTACTTTACATCTAGAGCTTAGCAATAAGAGTATCTCTTGAATCATGATATTATTTTTAAAAAAAATTAACAATAAAATGAATTTTTTTTTGTTCAATGTAAAATAGTTTTTTATTTTATACAATGAAAGAGAAAATAATGAAAAACATAAAAACTAACAAGCAGAACATGCTCACATATTGCTATATGTCCAAGTCATATTTTCAAGTGTTGTAGCAAAAACAAAGTGATACCCAGGTGATTTAGATAAAACCCTCTTAGCCAACATATAAAATAATAGTTATTTAACAATAACATCTCCATAGTTTTTATTTGCATGCGATGTCGTTTTTTTTTAAATGAACGAATAACAATTATTTAATGGTGTTGAATATATGAAATTTATTACAAACTTTAGTACAAGTGAAGAATAAGTAAGGAATATAAATGATTTTTTTAATTCTTTTTTAAATCTACTTTAAAATTTTATGAGCCATAAAAAATATAAGTTTATTCCGATTAAAAATTGAATATTTAACCACAGTTGCAACACAATCTAATTATTTAATCTTGAACCAATACCTCAATCAATTCAATGGCTGATCCAGTTTTTAACATTAAAAGTGAAGTTGTAATGCCCTTGATGTTAAAACAAAATATGTATAATCCAATAATCGTAATTTTAATCTTTGGCTATTAGATCAAATATTTAATAGTCCACATTAATTAAGGAAAAGAATGTTATTCAAAATTCAAAATTTTATTTAATGAAGTCGCTATTGATCAGAATTGTTAATTGTAGATCTAATGGCTAAAAAATATAAGAGAGACAAATTGAGACGACCAACAACTTTGTGCAAAAACTTACTTCCTTTATGTAATTCCAGTTTAGCCCTTTAAGTTATTGCCAAGAATTTCGCTTGCAAGTTGAGATTGATTAATTTTGTCCATAGATTATGGCTCTCGGGCACTATCTCACAACCGAACAGACAGCCATATATTAATATTGCTATTTTTGTTTCTTCGCTTGCAAGAGGAAGAGTTGTATCTTTTCAGGCACGGCCTATTCCAAAATCGAATTGTATGAATGGATCGATGACTTGTCAGATTCTTGACATTTTGAGCAATACAAGAGATTTCACTTTGCCTATGGAAGAAGGCGTTTGAGATCAATTTAAGTTTAATATGTGTTTAAACATATCGAGTTTCAGATGAATGAAAAGAAACTCCATTGTTTCTTCATTCTGTTTTCACTTTGAATTTCACACATACTCGATCATATTGTCACATGAGGAGCTTTCGACTTTTTGGTAGCCTAAAACTGCTACAGAACAGATGCTTAACTTGCACCATTGCAACTAGCAAGCACAAAACAATTTGTTAAATGCGCAATAAAGTATCAATTAAAAATAATATGCGTAAATGAAATTATCAACACTTCAAAGAGTTATTACTAACAGAATAAAAAGGCTGTCACTAGGTGCAGTGCAGAATTTGCCAGAAAAGAAGAGAGAAATCAGGCCACCAGCCACATGAAGTAGGTGGACCATAGAGTAACTGCAACCGACGCCAAAGCATACGTCCACAACATGATAACAGAGCACTCACTCTCACCAGCTCCAAACAATTGAGCTATCGTGCCTGCCAAAGTAATAAGTTAGGGAATACCAACAAACTTGTTCTTACACTCTTCTTTATGTTTAAAAATAGTTGCTTATTTAATCTTGAATGAATTGAATTTTTGGTTGTATAAAAGATACATCTTGTTTCCATTTGTATATGGTACCTATGTTCATAGCTGGTGGAAGTGCATATTGAAGCAGAAGCATAAACTGGTATAAAGGATCTGATGATTGCACAGCACCAATATATATCGCCCATTTAACGATCAGAACCCCCATTATTGGCAGCAAAATATATCGAACTGCTATGATTCCTGCAGTGGTCAACAATAGATTGCCTGTTCCCTTCCACCCTGCTCCATTCAGTCGCATCAGCAAGAAAATCAAACTTGCTTAAACAAGAACTTAAGCACATCTAGCTAGCATTATATATATATATATATATAGCTTACCTCTAAGGAGGTTTGAACCCATTATAAGGGTTACAGATGGGATGGCTGCATCACTGAACGTTAAAAAAAAAAAACTAATTAGAAAAATGATGTCACTTTCTTAATTCTAGATCAATGCAAAACATTAAAACTTCGATCTTGAAGTGGGAGACGAAATACTTTAACAAGAGGACAAAGCCTGAAGAGTTCAAATGAAGAGAGCGATAAGATAAAATATGAAATGTTAAAATATACTGATTAGGTCATTTTCAAATCTTTTGGAATATAATTAGTTGAAATTCTGGTTTGTGTATACCCCAGCATGGAAGCAGAGTCTTGGATCACACGAAGTGGAGCATCACTGCCTATCATAATATTACGTAGTGGGGAAATGACGCCTACGATAAAGCCAGCAATCTGTGGGGGAAAAAGAATACTTATTTTGCGTTTCACGAAAAAGAATTTTGATGCAACATGGATGCTGAGTCATACCGCTCCAAGGGTTGCCGGCGCCAACACGGCCTTGATGTTGAGGTTACATGAAAGCGTCCTGAAGTAGTTCTTAATTTTTCCCAAGACTGGTAACTGCAATCAAACTTGTCATCATACGAATCAAAAGAAAGAAAACTAGAAGATTTTATGACTTCTTGTATTAAATGTTATTATTTATTTGCTAGGATGCATGTTTTGGTCACAAAGGAAGAAAAATCATAACCCACGGAAGTAGATCAAATAAATGTAAATTTGCTATCTTTGGGGATTGGGATGCAACTTATGATGGTTGAATTTAGGGATTCTTCTTCCACGTTTGTTATCTTTCGTTCTTTTTTAGCATGTGCAATATGAAAGTTTTAAGGTTTTGAGTTGAAGTCATTGTCGAGATGAGAGCCAATGCTTTGTGAAGCCATTTTGGTGTGTCAGATTATAAGCTGTGCAATATGAAAGTTTTAAGGTTTTGAGTTGAAGTCATTGTCGAGATGAGAGCCAATGCTTTGTGAAGCCATTTTGGTGTGTCAGATTATAAGCTGGCTAAGGAGTGGGGAAAAAATTAGAGGCAAGAATTCGACTTTCTCCCTTCAATAAGTATCAAATATCTTTGAAAAATGGAAAGTTTGAAGTAACCTTCATCTTTGCCTCAGACTGTGAGTTAGGAAGCAACATGGTATATGCATCATTCATGGCATCTTCTGCAGGACTCTGTGCTTCCGTGCTTATCTTGGGAAATGGTTCAGTTTTTTCCCCTGAAGACTTCAAGTTGCTCGAGTCATCTCTTGTGTTATCCACTCTGGGGATTTTTCTTGAGGAAATCCGCATTATGTTGTAAACGTAAAACCAGATATAAACAGATCCAATCTGAAAATTTCCCCAGTGGAATCCCGATCCAGTAGAACAATATTAGTATCAATTATATTCCTCTTTTGTCTTTGTTTTTGCTTGGAGCTAACGAAGTTTCATTATGCATACCGCCATAGAAAGTGAAGCATAAGCCATTCCATATTCATAACAGACGTCAGAATCCCCAAATGGACTGCCTTTCTCTTTACATATGGCTGGGATAATGATTATCAGCAAGTTTCCTAGATTTCCTGTCCGTATCAATATAATGAGATGAAGTCATATGCTTCTGTAAATATTGCAAGTGCACAAGTAAACAAAACCAGTATTACCCAGAAAGAGCATAATATATGAACTATTAAAAGTATACAAATAATAAATAAAATTAGAAATATATGACACAATCATATTGGACTCTATAGAGCACGTAGATTATTAATTAGTGGATTCATTATAATGAGTAAGCCTTTTGAATGGGTTGTTTATAATGGGTAAGCTAGACAATCTACTGGATACAGCACAGACATGAGAAATATTACTGTTATATTGTATATAAAATAATTAAATTGCCTCATTAAAACTTATTACACGGCAAAAATGTCTGTTACTCTCATGAACACACAAGCATTTATTCTGGCATTTTTTTTAAGAAGGAAAAAAAAACTCTCGTATAGTTCCAGAAGCACATAGTGAATTGTGCAGAAGGAAATCAATTGTACCTGCGGCAGCGCAACCCAATACGAGACCTTCCAAGTGTTTGGGAGCCTTTGTGACTTTTGTAATGATCCATCCTAGACCCGAGCCTATTACAAATGTTATAAGAATATTGACTGGCATAAACCACCTGAAGTTGGAAGAAGCTATGAATTATAGTCAGTCCTCAAATAGGAAGTAACAATTTATGGATGCTTAAACCAGTACTCACAGCGAAACAAAACTCTCAAAAGTGATTGTATTGGCCAAATTGCTACTCACCAATGCAGGATTGAAAACATAAAACACAATCTGTGTCCCAGAAAGAGCAATGGTGTTAGTTGGCACCCTCTCCCCCACAAGAAAAGAAAAGAAAAGAAACACGCAAACTTTCTCAAGGAGTTACATGATTCAGGTGGTTCCTCGCATTTTCTCCCAATAAATTTATGCGATCCGATGCCAGCAATAAGCCAAGTACAGTAACTAATAATAATTTGATCACGGGGATGGATGCGACATAAAGCAACTGCAGAAACCCCATTATTACTATGCTTGTAAATACGGGTACCAATCCTCCTCCTACACACAAAAAAGAGTTGTAAACGATAAATTATATCATAAAGATTGAGGACTTGGCAGCAACCAACACATTCGTTTAGCTGAACCTAGACATGGCAACTTGAGAATAAGAACAATCGTATGGTACTCACAGAATTAAGAAAAATTAAAAATTAACAATGATAACGGAATAAATAGATGGACAGGACGGACTATGGACAACAAGTTATCTTAATTTATTGGTCAAACGGAAACGAATAATTATTGGCCAAAATTAATTAATTTATTTAAGGTCCACTGCAAATTTATTATCAAACACTGGTTCAACGTGGAGAAGAAAAAAAGTATAAGAAGACTAATATCATATATAATTAATTAACAGCTGATGTCTCTATAGTTGAGCTTCCTTACCTAGTGTTGTTTCTTGTTGGCTTTACAATTAAGGGGAAGGCGAAGAAGCAATATAGGGAGGATGAAACTGGTCATGGTTGCTCGTGATAAGAAAGCAAGAAGTTGGGAAAGAGGGGAAGTAGGATGATACGGAACCATGACAAAGACAGCAGAACAAATTGAAAAAAAAGGCCAAAATGCTACACAAGTGGTCCTTTGAACTTGGATAGGTGCATATAAGAATGTCATACTCCCTGTTATCGAAACTTGAAGTTGAACTGCGAATCCACCACCACTCACCAAAAACATTTCTTGTTAGACTTCCTCTATAGTCTAATCATTTTTTTGGGTTAGGATTCTTTTCTGGGAGTTTCTTTCAGTACCAGCATCACTTTTTGCTTCAATGTTAGCCCTTGGGTGAAAGAAAGGGAACTCAATTAGTACAAGACAAGCACAATCCAACCACATGATTATGATTGCATTTCTGTAATGTGGTTAGAGATGTCAATTTTGACCCAAGTTTCGTTTGGATTGGTGTTCCCCAGTTCAAATGTCTTGTATTAGCCGAGTCATGACTTAGCTATTTTATTCCACCTAAAAGTTTTAAAATGTTACAACTAAGGATCTATTTTATTCCACCAAAAATTTTATTCGAGATAAGCGTTTGTATGGAGTAAAACTCTTTGCCCTTTTTCTTTTGGCCATCAGTTTCTCCCTCCTTTTATATTTTATAATTCATATTGATACTAGTATTAATTAGACATATTTTTTCTTATATTATACTCTAAATATTATAATATTATAGATTTTATGTTTTATATCAATATTGATGCATATTTTACTTTGCACAGAAGAAACAATAAAAATCTAAAGTAGCTTGCCACTCTTCACTTGTCGCATTCTATAAAGGCTGCTGCTTCAACCGGAAAATATGCGATTGTAAGAGTTGCTGAAACTTGGGCCGGAAAGCATAAGCTGACGGCGTCCTAACCCTCTGCAGCGAGTTGTTTGCATCCTCTCTGTTGCGATGTAGAATGGCACCGTTTCATCTTTTATCATTCAATATGAGTCTTTATTGCATCGACGGATGGAAACGGGTCATCAACCCGGATCAAATCCTGACCGTCAGTCTTCTATTTTCATTGTCCATGTCTTCTTGTTTTGTTTTTGGGGTCAGAATTGGCTTCTTCCTCCTTCGAAAGTTCAAACTTCAAACCAGAAGTCGGGCTCTTACCCCTAATTCCCCAGCTCTTTCTTCTTTTTCCAGCTCCTCCCGATGTCGTGGTTGAGATTCAGAAGCGAAATTGTTTGATTCGTTCATGCTATTCAAGAGTCTCATCAGGTTTTATATATCCCCCCAAGCTATATTCTATTTTTGAAATCTCTTAGACATTGAAACTTGATCTAAGTTACTAGGTCACTCAAACGATGTTAGTTAAAGTTGCAATCAAAGGTCGGGGTGTATATTTCTGATTTAGTTATGGGAGTATTGATGCTGAGTTGAATAAGCCCATTATGGTAGAGGAATTTTAGAGGGGAGGGGAGGAAAGTTGATCCCTTTCCCCTGTTTGGATATGCAAATTTCCAAAGGGGGGAGGGGAGCAACTCCCTCCCCTCCATTTGGATTTGGTTCTTTCTAAAAAAGGAAGTTGAGCAAGTCTCCTTTCCTTCTAATACTCTCCTCCAAAATTAGAGGGCTTGGAAGAGTAAGTTATTTTTTTTTTCTTTGTGTCTATTGTCCTCAGGCGACGACTGAAAGAGATAGTAAGAGTAAGAGAGAATCATTTATGAGTTTGGAATTCGACTCACAGAAGCTTCAAGCGATTGGGCAACACATTAGTGAACTCACATAAGCCTTTTTGGATGATGAGAGAAGCACCACGTATCGGAGATTGAAGCTCGGCGATGAAATTGGATATCCGGGCGACCTTCTTCTTCTTCCATGAAAACGGCATGGCGTTTCTCTTTACTGGGTCGACTTCAATTTCTAGACAAACAGAGAATCATAGAAAGAGAAAGAAGCTCAAACATGGAAAAACTTGGAGGGATTGAAGAAGGTATATATATGAGAAAGAAAGAGAAGAGGCAAGAAGGTACATAAGATTATGATTCATTCGGCTCGTTGGGTTACTAGGCAAATTTCAAGAGAGTAATTATGATTACTGAACAAATGATGGTATTATCCCTAAACATAAAAAATATTTATAAAATATTCATACTACACTTTAAATGTTTATTTTTATATTTTTTATTGTGAAAAATGTCTTTAAATTGCCTCAATCAATTTATTATCATATTTTTATATGTTAACAAAAATATTAAAATATTTTGCTTGCTTCACTTGCACAACAGAAAAGGTTTTAATAGTTAAACAAATAATTTAAAGATAAATTTTAAAAAAATTAAAAAAATAATAAAAGAAAATGATTATCAAAACAAAATAATAACTAGAAACAACTTTAATTTTAAGGGATAAAATAATCAAATTATTATTAATTTCATTTCCCTTCCCTCCTAAACCAAATAATAAATTGTTAAAATTCCTTCCCTCTCCTTCTCTCAATCCCCTCCCCTTCCCTTCATTCCTAATTTTTCTATCCCTTTTCATCTCTCTATTAAAACCCCTCCCCTCCCCTCCCATTTCTTCCATCATATCAAACTCAGCCTAAAATTTTCTTTTTGCGAACAAAAGAATGAGTTGACTTTTCATAATTTTTTCTTCATAGACTACAACTAATTTTCATTATTTTTCACACACATTGACATTATAAAATCCATTAGAATCTTGCCTAAGCCATTCCACAAGTTTTGGAGAATTTTTCTGTTCTTAAACAATGTCTTTGAAGAAAGACGAAATTTACGTAACTCTTGGCTCTGCGGCGCCAAGGATTGGAAAGAAAATAATATTTTCTCTTACTTCACTATAGTGAGAGAAGTGACCGAAGTAAAAATCAGGAGAAAAATAATACATATATTTTATATATTTTTTACCAAAATTTTTCTCATTTTTGAGAGAAAACTCTTATTTTTAAATTATTTATAAATTTTTCTCACCTTTCTTCTTTTCTTTTAATCTTAGCATTATTTTAAAATTTTTTAAATTAATATATACAAAATAATTTTAAAAATTAAAAAATTAAAATTGGATAAAATAATTTTTAATTAAGAATAAAATTAAAATTATATTTTAATTTTATTCATTAACATAATATAAAAATTATATAAATAATAAGATAGAATAGCACATTTTATTATATATAAATATCTTCTAAAAATAATAAAAATATTATTATCAATTTAAAACTAGTCACTTCTCTTTTATTCAGCCAAACATATAAAATTCTACTATTTATACTCATAAATTTCGTGTTATCAAATTTTATTAATGATAATCATTTTATTACAAATAACATTTGAGTTATTTAATAATAACTCAAATATTAATTAATAAATATTTGTAATTAGATGGTTTTTATTATTTTATGAAAATACATCTCTTTAGATAAATTATTTATTAAAAAATTACACTTTATAATCTTTCTAAATATCATTCTTAATCCTTTTCACACTTTTTTACAAGGCTGGAACCCATATAATCAAATGTTTGTCACTAAAAACTTTATAACAATGTAGTTTATTTTATTTTGTTATTAATTTAGCTAAAAAAAGGTGTATATTGCAACATACACTTTGAGATTGTATCCCATTTTTTAGTGTGGATTTTTACCCTCTCACTTTTCTTTTCTCTTCATTTTCTTTACTGACATTTTCTCTCCTAATTTTTTCTCTCCTAGGCAAGTAAAAGGTAAGGATATGTTAGATTCAACTCAAAGGATTTGAATAATTTTTAATAGAGATGATTGAAGTAAAAGAGATTGAAAGAGTTTTAAAATTTTTTTATTTAGTTCAAGAACAAATTGAAAAATATTGAATAATAAATATTCTCTTTTCCCCAAAGAAATCACGGGTTTTAAAAGTGGGATGGGGGGAAGGGATTCAATCCCCTCCAATCATCTTCCCTCCTTTTAAAAAATATTCAAAAGCACACCTCCACCCTAAAAAACATATTTTAATGATCTGTTTGGTTCAACTGAGGAGATTAAAAGAAAATAATTGAAAGAATTTTTAATGAAGGGAATTAGAATAGTTTTAAAATTCCCATATTTTGCTAGATTGGATAGAAAAAGATTTAAGAAATTTTAATAAAATCTTGTTTGACTGAGAAATAAATTAAAAAAAATTAATTAATAATTACTCAGTCCCTCAAAAAAAAAACCCCAATTTATGAGAGAAAAATAAAAGGGTGAAGGAGAGGATTGAAGAACATCCCTCCAAGTTGTTGAACCAAATAAGATAAGAGAATTTAATCTTCTCAAATTTCCTCCAACCCCATTAAATACCCAAAAAAAATTATCAGCTACAGCCTAAAATAAAAAGAAAACCGACTGGTCAGGATACTGCAATGTGAAACGACGTCGTTTCTTTAACTGAATCAATATAGACCATCGATCAAAGCAACGGCTTAGATCAGGATGCACTTTTAATAATGCTGCTGTTTCACAGAATTCACACCCGGAGGCAGAGAACCTGGTGGCAGACATTCAGGGAGCGGACTGGAGGGCTAAATAATTAGGGTTTATCAAATTCAATTTAACTGTATTTGCGATTTTAGGGTTTTGTTGTTCTTGTAGCCTTGAATTTTGTCCCAGGTAATTATGCATTTCTTTATTTCTCTTTTTAATTTGCAATTTGAAATATGAAAAATAAGACTGCAAAATGTCTCTAGACTTATCAATTCCCCTCCGAGTGTTGTAGGGTTTTTTTTTTTTTTCATGAAATAGCTGTACCTGCCTGTAGTTTTGTGTAAAAGGCTAGGGTTTAGTTCCAAGGGAATTCTTTCTTTTTCTTGTTTTTGGTGGAGGGTCATCGAAGGCATTTTTCTATCTCTTATATTCCCGTGTATGCAGGTGTAGGAGTTTGTGTTTTCTCATGCGTGCTTAAAACTGGAGATGAGTCATACCAAAGAAAACGAGGAAGCTGGCGAGAATGTGCCAGAGAGTGTGGACCAAAGCAAGCAATTAGTTGATGCGCAGGGTCAACTCGAGGCTTCTACTCCCGTTCCAGAAGAGGAAACTTCTAATCCTGTTGAAAATGTGAAGGTAGAGGCACCTGCTGGTGATAAAAATCTGGAACCAGGGGTCATTCCGGAGGGTACTCCACAACAAGAAGTTCAAAATATTCTTCACTCCGTCCCAGTAGAAGCCAATGCTGAAATTTTGGTTAAAACTGACTCTGAATATGTATCAAATGTGAAGAGTGAGGTCAGAGAATATCCACAGACAAATATGGGCATTGAGAATGATGCTGTTGTTGGTGAGAAAAATGTTGATACTGCTGAAACAGTTGCGAATGTTAAGTCTGAAGCTTGTGAAGTCATTGTCAGTAAAACTTGCAACAATGGTGATTCCACACTCATGAGTCATAACGAACCTGCAACACCACAACCTGTTCCTGTTGATACAAAAGCTGGGATTGAGAATGGCATAAAAGTTGAGACTAAGATTAATGAAGAGCAAGCTCCCGCACTTGCAGATAAAGGGAATCCAAACACAAAGCACTCGTTTTTGGATGTTGACTATGATGGGAATGAGTCAGGTACCGAAGCAGAGCAGTCAGCTTTTATGAAGGAGCTTGAAAATTTCTTTAGGGAGAGGAGCATGGAGTTTAAACCTCCTAAGTTCTATGGAGAAGGGCTTAATTGTCTTAAGTGAGTTTTTCCTGTTTATTAAATTTTTCAGTTTTATTATGGCATAAATAATATAAATTTTGAAATTTTATCAATTCACCTTAATGCTTACTGCTTAATTGGTGGAAAATAAGGTTGTGGAGAGCAGTGACGAGATTGGGTGGCTATGACAAGGTATGTGTGTGAGTGTGTAATGTTTTTTCCATTGAAGCACTATTATAATTTTATGTATCCTTTTTCTGTTGACACTGCTGATCCTAAGTCAAGATATTTGATGCCCATAGTTTAATATTATTCAGTGGTGTTTACTAGTAGAATTCTATCATGATGAATTGGAAGTACCTTGAATATATTAGATCCTATACAGAATTTCCAAATCCCTGAATTATACGACTTAGAGAAAAAGCAATAAATACTTAAAAATGCAGAAGAAGTGGATGCTTATAAGATAAACAAAATACTAAAAATTAGTAAATTGGTTCAAGTTAAGTTGATCCAACTCTATTTACATTTAAGATGTATAGATATTGTTATGTGTGTGTGTGTGGTGTCGTGTCTTTGATATTGATTCCATCTTTGAGATCTTTGGTTAGAGTTTGGTGGAGGTAGTCACAAAAGACCCAGATTTTTTATGATATGATTCATTTTAGTAAACTTCATTTTGTTAAACTTAAGTTTGGAAACTTAAAACCAAACGGGCCCTTACTGGCTCTTACAGTGATTTTTCTTACACATGTCCAAACCACTTTAATCAATTTTTTGCCACTTCCTCAGTAGGTGCTGCTCCAACTTTTCCTCTTATATAATCATTTCTTATTTTATCTTTTCTTATGTGACTACGCATTCATTTTAACATTATCATCCTTGTTACCACCATCTTATGCTCTTGTTGTTTGGTCAAAAATCCAACATTCACTACCATATCGTATCACTGATTTTATAACAGTTTGATAAACCTTCTCTTCAAGCTTAGTTAGTGCTTTGCGGTCACAAATAACTCTTAATACTTTTTTCCATTTTAACAATCCAGTTTATATCATATGCATGACATCTCCATCAATTTCACTGTCACTTTGTGATATTGATCCCATATATTTAAACTTTGATGCTTGTGGTATGATTTGTTCTCCATTTTTTACCTCCAAAATCCAAATTATCTCTAACTTGTCTTTTGTTAGATTTATAATGCATATATTCCCTCTTACTCCTACTAAAGTTGAAACTCTTTGTTTCAAATGTTCGTCTCCATAACTCAAGTTTAGAATTGATATATTCACCTAACTCCTAAATCAATACCATATTATTTGCAAAAAGCATGCATTTAGAGATTTCCTCTTGTAGATGCTTACAAAACATCCAAAACCAAATCAAACAATACATTTTGAATTCATATATAGGGTTGACTTTAGTTGAATTAAATTTACTTTTCTATTTTGTTTGATTTAGAAATATATACACTCTTTAACATTTTGTCTTATAAGTTTTTATTTGTCAATAATTCTTCAATTCCGTATGATTCATCATTGACATTCACAATTTGAAAATAAGCTTTCTAATTTAAGATATGTACTGCAATTTGATAAACTATAACTGGCATACCAAATGCCTCTTAAAGAATGTTAATCTAGTATTGTTTGGTTACAAGTATTGATGGATCGATTATCTGATAACTTAGATGGCTTCTTTACTTTCATCATTTTATCTACACTATTGAAATTGTTCTAACTTTTTAATACATTTGATTTAATTTTACTTTAGAATATGAGTGTTTTAGGGGCTTGATTCTTGAGAAGGGGACACCAATTGTACTCTAAGCTGTGAATTTATTTAAGTGGTTGTTTTCATTGTTGCCAAGACATCTGTCTGATTGGTTTTTTTCTATTGATAGGTCACCTCATGTAAGTTATGGCGGCAAGTTGGAGAGTCTTTCAAGCCTCCAAAGTAAGGGACAACTTGCACTTTCTCATCTTGGTCTTGTTTAATTGAATTATGGTTACCGTGTAGACTTGCCTCCTTTGAACTAATGCCACATTTTTATTGTTTAAAATTGCCTAAAATTTTGGGGGTATTATTTTATGAAAGTATGGAACTGAAACTAAATAGTCTTAGCTGGACACATGTGATGCCTTGTGTTTCACTCTCTTAAACGCTATTGGGTGTCAATTTGCAGTGTGTATTCTAACTATATTGCTAAGCATGTCATTGTGCATTGAGAGTCTTTATGGAAAGGTTGTTGAGAGGAATTGAAGTGTCAATATCAAACTAATTATGATGGATGCATCTATTGAATTTTCCATGCTTGATCGATTTTTTAACTGATTTTTGCCCTTGACTTTTGATATAATCAACATGCTCTTGTATTATTTTATATCTTTTATTAGTTTATTTTATTTTAATATTTAGTATTAATATTTAAATTTAAATATTTTTTAATATATTTGTTATTTAATTAATAAGAAAGATATTTAAAATTGAAAATAAAAAAGAAAATGAAATAAAAAAAGGAATATTTATAATAATTAGAATTTTTTTATAATAATTACAAAATTGAAGGAAACATTAGTTTCCTTCTTGCCCCCTCCAATTTCATATTCCTTGGCTTCCACTTTTTCATTTGTTTTTTGTTAACTTTTGTATGGGCTTGTGCTTGGGCTTATCCATGTCACAAAAATAGCTTAAGCTATTTAGTTAGAATTGCCACAAGCTTATATATCCTTCATTTTTCTTATTATTTTTATTATCAAGGCTTATTCTAAAAGCCCCCCTCCAATGTAATTGGACCTAGCTCACTCTTTTTTTCTTGTTTTTCTTAGTATTGATATCATATGGGTCCAATTCTATTTGCTTGGGCTTGTGTTCTTTGAGTTTCGAAGGCCTCAGGTCCAATTTTCATTTTTTTGGGGGGTCTGGGCTTGTACTTTTGAACCTTAGAGGTCTCAAGTCCAACATTTTTTTTGGGTCCCAGATCTTGAGATGGTCAGGCCTTTTTTTTTTTTTTTTTTTTTTTGCTTTGATACCATGTAAACTTTTGTTTGGGCTTGTGCTTGGGTTTATCAATTTCACCAAAATAGCTTAAGCTATTTGGTTAGGATGGCCATAAGCTTAAATGGAACTTAGTATTGTTTTTTTTCTTTTTATGGTCTGGTGATATATTTCTGATTTCTTCAACTTTTGTAGGACATGCACAACAGTTTCATGGACATTTCGAGGATTTTATGAAAAGGTAATTTTTCTCTCGTTTATTATTTAGCTTTTTCTCGTGTTTATTACTTTTGTTAATTTGGTTTCAAAATGTCTTTGCCCATGATTGACCTGGAGTCCAATAAGGCTTATAGATTCATTCAGAAGCTGTGTTCTCATTTTCAAATTATCTAACGAAGTAATGATTGTATCAGATATTGTCCCTGTGGAATTACACTCTCCGGTGCAGCCTTATTCATGTCTTTTTTATTGTTTAATTTAATATTCACTTGTGACCATTTTTGTGCTGCCTATAATGTTATTCCAGGCTCTTCTTGATTATGAAAGGCATAAAACAAAAGGTGGTGAACTCACTGTGCCTATTGCTTCGCATTCAGAACCTATAAATATTGAAAATCAGGTACTATGCAAGCTTCTGCCTCTTATCTCTTAGCATGAGTAATGTTATGGGGCTGATTGTGGGTGTAATTTTTTATTTCTTTATCAACTTGAATAAACTTCTGGGCATACCATTCTATCAAAGTCGCAGAAATAAAAAGGGAATAATTGTAAAGCCACATTTGGCGCACCAGTTAATATTGTTTAGCATGCTAGAGGATGTAATAGTGGAGTTAGTAAATGTTTTTCTTTTGTTCTATTGAGAAAGATATGATTTAGGGCCTGTTTAACTATCAGTTCAAATCACTTCAGAGTTCAGATATGCTTTATCTTTACAAGGCTTAGGTGTGGGTTTAAAGTAGATCAGATATCATTAATGTGAAGTCAACTATCATGTAAAAGCTGCTATAAGTCTAGAATGTTAATTATAAAATTATTAGATTGTTTATTTTGTCATACAAATACAATCCCCCTGGAGTTCTGCCTTTAGTTGCATTAAGTTTGGAAATTGAACAATTTCACTATCATTTGTATCTTGCAATCCTTTTTCCCTAATGAATGTGTGTAATCAGGCTTCGGCCTCAGGTAGAGCACGGAGAGATGCTGCAGCACGGGCTATGCAAGGTTGGCACTCACAACGTCTTCTTGGTAACGGTGAAGTCAGTGACCCAATTATTAAGGTCTGGTATATATTTGAAATTCTGATCCATTTTATTCTAAATGTTATTTTGTTTACTAAATATTTTCATGGCAACGTAACCATATAGTACATATGTTTTCTTTAGGATAGAACATCCATGCCCATGCAGAAGCGTGAAAAGCAGCTTAAAAGCATTAGTATGATTCTTTCATCCTAGTTGTTTTTAACATTGTTATAGGTGATGAATGATTCTAATTATTGGATTGTTCCCCTGATTGGATCAGATTTACTTAAACGTAAGAAACCATCTTACATGGATAATGCAGTCAAAGCAGCTCGCAGTAAACCATCTAAGCCACAGTTAAGATGTCATTCTCTGATTCTTTCGTCTTTTGTTTGCTTCTATGCTTGCTTACTCATTTATTTGATTACTTGCGTTGCTAATAGGTCATGAAATGTGTTGCCAACCCATGCCCCTATTGGATTGTTATACTTCGGCAATTGGTATTATGACTCTTTTACTGACTTGTCTGCTGTGTTGATATGTGTGACTGGTTAGATTGGACACAGCAGTTGTTGATATTGGACCTCCTGCTGATTGGGTAAAGATAAATGTCCAGAAAACTGTAAGTTCCTTTATCATGTGTTCAAAGAGAAGATAGTCTTTGCATGTAATTAAACTCATCAATATGCTTTTGTGTTCAGAAAGATTGTTTTGAGGTCTACGCTTTAGTTCCTGGCCTTCTGCGAGAGGAGGTAACTGAGATATATTCTCTTTGTTTATCTGTACTTAATATATTTCCTTTTCTATGGTTTGACACACAACGAAAAAGAATGGAATAAAAAATTGAATTAAAAAGCGATTTTGATGATAAAAAAATGACTCTGTGCCTGTACTTTAAAAAAGTTGATAAAAGGAGATTAAAATTATTTAGTAATGATGATTATAAAGGCATAACAGACATTATTAAGAGAGAGAAGTGAAGGGGGAGGGGGGGATACAGAATGGGCCACTGGTAATGGAGCTTGTAAGATCTAATGGTTGAAACTTCCCTATATTTAAGCTTGTTAGGTTTTTACATGCATTTGAATATTTGATAGAATTACAATTGTTTTTAACTCAACATGCGTATGCAACAAGCAATGGATCTAAAAAACATTTGCAACACTGAAACTGATTTGAGGATACTTTATATTGGTTAGAGCTTAAATTTAGAATTTGTCATTGGTTATAATTATGTATGCTTTATAAAACCAGGTCCGTGTTCAATCAGACCCAGCAGGACGCTTGGTCATTAGTGGTGAACCTGAGCATCCCGATAATCCTTGGGGGGTGACACCTTTCAAAAAGGTAGGTCTTCTATTTCTACGGCAACTCCAGCTGCAACCTTTAACTTGATAGCATCATACGTTTGGCGCAACACCAAGGTCTTTGGTACATTCTAGGGAAATTCCTGGATAACTAATGGTAAATTCTGGGGAACTTCTGAGGAACTTAGGAAGAAATGGAGAAATAGATGAGAAAGAAGGGAAAGAAAGGTTTTCTCTATCAGATTATGAACCAGAATCTGAAGTTCATAGTCTAATAAAGCCAAGTGGAGAATCTCTGAACAGTTCCTTACACATATATTCCAAAATGAGTACAACGGACATACATAGTAGTACATATATACACAGAACAAGACAACAAAGAATTAACTACCATTGACACATAAGCTAGTAACTAACCCCGGAATATAAAACGCTTGGACATAGTTACAAAAAGGACCCCCAACACATGACAGTTGTACCTAGAATATGCAAGAGATTAACATCACATTAAGGGAAGTTAGAATTAACTCTCTGACTCTCCTGCCTATAATTAACCAAAGCCATCTCTTAATTATTTTTCACTTTAAGCCTTTTCTTCTTCCTGCTATATGTAATAATAGGTGGTGGGATCCTCAGTCTTTTTTCCCCCCAATTTGAGTATTCACGGTGGCACTGCTGAATTAAGATACCTGTGACTTCGCTCAGCCTACCACTTCATTTCTGCCGTACCCTTTTGTCATCGATCTTTACATCGAAGTTAACCTATATTCCACACATTTATACACTGAAAATGTGTAGGGTCTTAGTTTCCATCTTTATTTAAAAGAGAAATACCATCTTGCCTTGCTGACCTGGATTTAGTTTCTGTGGGGGTACCTTAGGAGTAATTCTAAATGCTCCAAATTGATGTGCGACAGTGCCCTTAGTTAGACGGGGAAAGGATTTAGCTCAGCTAATGTCTGATGATATCCTTGATTGTAATACCAAAAGGAAAAGTATTGCCATCTTTTCCGTCTACATTTATGTTTTGAGAAATTGTGCAAGCTGCTCATATGTATATACCCTTCTAATTTAAATTATTTGTTTATGTAGGTTGTGAGCCTGCCTTCAAGGATTGACCCTCATCAGACATCAGCTGTGGTTACATTGCACGGACAGCTGTTTGTCCGTGTCCCATTTGAACAATCAGAGTAGCAGTGGCTGATGGATGTGATTTGTTCGACCTTGATGCCATTTAGAGAAATGAATCCCGCTCCCAGAAGCCAAATTTTCGAGCTCAGTGTAGTATATATTCTGTGTTAAATTAATGTCTAAAATATTAGTACATGTTTTCTCAAGTATTGCAATCTGATCCTGTCTACAAATGTTATATAGTTAGGGTTTTACTGAAGAATATCTCAATGTAGCAACTTGGGTTGTTGGCTTACAGGCAGCTGTTGATTTTCGTTTCATGCTAGTAATTTTCTGGTTTTTTTTTTTCTCACATTTTGATGAATCTATAATATAGCTTCCACCAAAACACTTAAGAAACTTGGGGGGAAAAATTCTCTCGTTTAGTGGTGTTGTTTTGTTCTAAGATTGTGAGATGACATGGATCACGTATATGTGCTACGGAATGTGAGAATTAATACTTTTTCCGCCAGAGTGTGAGGGTTAATAGTATGAAAATAAGTCTTTTGTTAATCTCAAATATTAGTAAAAGAAATGTTTTCTTCGTCTGAATTGTTCTTTTTTTTCTTAATATTTTTTATTTAAAATAAAGTGAATATTTGTTGGGTTCTAATCTCGTTTCAACTGTTTAAATTAAAAAGTGATTCTTTATATTTGATAGGGAAAAAGTTTAGAATTTTGTTTGGATTTATTTACTTATTTATTAATAGTTTTAGGTTGGATTATTTTAGATTTTTTGTTTTCATTTTAATAACGATTCTATTGTCTGTAACTAGTCTTAAAATTAGTTTCAACATGTTTTAATTATTGAGGGACATTGAATTGTTCAGTTATCTCTATCTTTGACTTATTTTTTTTTCCCTCCGTTCTGCCTACCTCTCTTTTATCCTACATCAATATTTAAAAAATAAAAATTGAAAAAACAAATTTACATGTTTCAGAATTGAATTAATTTAAATTTTATTCGAAGCATGTCTCTCATCCCTGCAACAGTATTTACTCACATTGAATCTCCTATCAAATATTTAACTTGATTTTTATTGAGCAAGTTCAGTTGATTATCTGTCAGTGACTTTTGACAATTTAGAGCTGAACCTCTTGTACTTTGAGGTGAATCATATTATTTATGACTAATGGATAATACAATTTTCTCTGAGTTTTATTATATATATATTGATATATTTATATATGGATTTGAACTTAAATATGAAAAGGATAAAAAAGATCAAAACTATGATGTGCAAGTAGTATTAGCCTAACACGAGGTTGACCCGTAAGCAGAATTGCAAGTAGTATTACCAAACAAACAAGATTCTATTATATCCGATATAAAGAGTGCTGGTCTCAATAAATTCGGATAAAAGGAGGATAAAAAAGCGTTTTTCTAACACCCCCCATAAGGTGAAGTATGGCTATCCTTTTAACAGGTTTTGTCCAAACAATACAAGGATAGAATAAACAGATTTTTTCCCCAGAACACGTATAAACAAAGCAGGATTTTGAAATTTGTGTGCAATATAAAGATATTAGTCGTATTTTAAATAAAATGGTATTTTTACAAGAAATATATTTCAAAATATTGCTCAGATAAATCTCTCCTCAGGCAGTCACCATGGATGCCAAGTCCAATTCTTCATCCGAGTCTATCACCTCTTCATAATCATAATAAGCATTCACCTGCATCACAGAATAAAGAAATACAAATAAAAAATTCAGACGCATAACTTCACCTACAAAAGCAACAACACAAATAAAACCCGCATGTATAATACAGGTTAAGTCATAAGGGGGTCCTCACAATAACGAGAAAACTCATTACGATTTTACAATAATTATTCATCGGTTTATGAGAAAAATCATTTTTTCACCTCGGGCCTTGGTGTAACTGCTTCAAAGCAATGAAAAACTGGATTGTCAAAATTGGGGGGTTCAAGGACAACATAGGCCCCTTTGTTATTATACCTCTCCTCTGTTGCCTGCACGAAAAACAGTGCTTAGACTGAAAGAACTCCAAAACAAGAGTTTAACTGCAAACAGTGCTTAGACTGAAAGAACTCCAAAACAAGAGTTTAACTACAACCCACTCCTCCCCCCCAAAACCACTTGAAAATGGGGAAAAAAGGAAAAAGGATTTAGAGAGCAGTCATACTGTGCAGTTGATCTAATAAGCATTTTTTACATCAAGAATCCCACAAACAGGAAATTCACATCCATTTTAGCAAGACAAAAAGGAAATTGCAATTATTATCCTGCAGGAAATTTAAGCAAGATCATATTTCGTCTGCAAACAAATCTAAAATTTATAACAGAAAAGGAGCATAGGAAAGCAAACAATCATCTCATATCAAAATAGGATTGCAAGCCAAGACTCTAAGAAATACAGGAGAAAATAAAGAATTCAATTTCTCCCCTTGTAAAATTTTTTTGTCGAAGGACAAAATGAAGATGTGTTGTTCTTTAAAATAGTTGGTTATATAAGGAAGACATCGCAAACATATAAATATTTAATATGAAATATGACCCAGCAAATGCTCAAGGTTTCTATTACTCCCTTAAACAGGTTCTTGTGTAATATGCAGTAAGCATAACATGTGATCTTGCACTGCTCCAACTGGAACACGAAAGCCACGTTATGGAGGGACCGTAAGTACTGAAGTAGAAGACTGGCTTGACTCAATTTGCACTGTTTGTGTATATCACGATAATACAGGTTGTTTCATTTGAAATAGTGCAAGGCCATGTGCTATGGCTGGTTCACACCAGATGATCGTCTATTTCTCCATAAGACAGAATTCAAAAATTCCAAAAAACCTTCCAGCTTCATGTTCTTCTCAAAATAATAATAATAATTATAATAAATGAAGTTACAAGATTGAAAATGCCAATGCATTTAATGAAACAGCATTTACATATCTGAATTATCTATGCCTTTGGATTTTTTTGGGGGCATCTTTATCTCTCTTTCTCATCCAAAAATTATGAAGTCATTGCAAGGAGTAGCTATTTAGCACTTCTTTCTTCTTTGAAACTTTACTGTGGATAGAGTTTCATACACATAGTTTGGCTGTACGATACAGAATTACAATGATCAATTGAGTCTCACTAAAGCTATTGATCCTAAGCATATAGGGGTACATCATAATGGCAATAAAGTTCTCATTTAAATGAGTATGAACTATGAAATGCCTAAGTCCAACATTGAGTAATATGTAATACTCTATGGAGCATTTAAGTGGGTCAGTTCTCCCACCTCAATAACTAACTTTGGTAGATGGTTCCCTATCCCACTTAGATGCTTATCAATGAATATCAAAACTAGCGGTCAACGATTCTAACAAAGGCTACCTATCAAGGGTTCTGACCAGCAAGAAAGTCGAGTGAAGTGTTGCAGACTGCAATCACTAAGACGCCAACTCTCCAAGGATACCAATTGATGAAGACTTAGGTAGTATGGAATGTTTGAGTCCCATATTGATTAGTATATGATGCTCTATGAGATATTTAAGTAAATTAATTCTTCCATTTCAATAACTAGCTTTTAGGGGAGGATTTCTTATATTACTTAAGTACCCATAAGAATCTCGACATAAATAATTTCTCCTCAAAGAAAGTTAACATAGGCAAATAGTATAAATCAAAGTGTCAGGCCCTATCAAAGAACTATCAGGTAGATAGCATAAATCAAATTAGGCTGAGAAGATTGCAGAAAACCTGAAATTGCGGGTAATCCGGAGCACTGAAAAGGGTAATCATCTTTCCAGACTCCACAACATGATCAATAGTGTAACCTTCAGCCATTCCATCAAAACCATCCCTCTTTTCCCTTGCATCAGGACCTTCATGTGACCTAACGATCAACTGGCAAAAAATAGTGACAAGCCATATATCAGTAATATTCTTAAGCAAAAGGCTACATTTTGATTTCATAAACAAGATAAATTAGAAAATATCACATCCACAAAGAAGAGAGCAAAGGAAAAAACAGAAATGGAATCACATGAAGCTATGAGAAGAATAGTGGACAAGTCTATGTCTTGATACATACTCTGCTTAGTGGATAAATAAGGTAGAAGCATGATGAAGCACTAAAACTATTTGATCATTTTGTAGTTGGTTAATTATTAAGGTTACCAGCCTTCCATGCATATTTACATGCTCATATAAATTATGTTATAATTGGTATTGGTTATAGATTTAAGTAAAGCTCAACAACTATGAAGCATAGAAAAGGACAAAGGGCATAGGAAGATTACACACATTGAGAGAGAAAATTCCAACACGACATAAAATAGATATCAAAATTTATATACTATTAAAGTACTGATCTACATAGGTATGAAATTATCAACAAATGTATGTTTATATATCAGATATATTTGACTTATGTTTAAGCATGTTTAGAAAGCACATAAATGTCAATATGTGATGAAAATGGACACAACTGCCTTCTTCAAGCGTCAGTGCTTCATGTACTGAGCATTAATAATCACAAAATGTGGCACTTCGCAACTCATTAGATACCTACTTGTCCATTTGGATAACTCATGTACAAAGAAATAACCTATGTAAAAACTAGGTTCCAAACGGAAATGAACTAGGATACAAGCAAATTGTCCACCCAAGAACCCCAGTTATCTAATAATTTTTTCATATTGTACTTCCAGAAATTCACAGCAAAGTCCAATTTTCAAAAGGTAGATATTAGCTCTTTCCCACTTAAAATAAGCTTTCCTTTTCTGACATTGGGAAATATCATTCTAAAAATATATACATAAAGTATGATTAGACAGTCTTCTTAGCTTCACTTGGAGAACTGCATTGACCTAAGCAAGGATTCTAAAGCTCAAAAGAGAAGAAAGTAGAGTCAAAACAATTGCCGTAAACAGTTTGTCCATTTAAAACTAGAAATCTTGTACAAACAACCAATGTATGAGAATATATGCTCTAGAAATATCAATATATGAAATTTACCCCTGTTTGTTCACAAATATTGTCATGACAAAAATTTCCACAAAGAACTTGGAGAACAAGTTAAATCTTGACAATCACCACAAACAAAAACATCTCAAGAACAATTTCTAGTAGATTATCACCTTTAGCTGGTACTTCTTCAAGAATTCTTCAGTACAATCAGGACCCCACAATAAGCCAATGCCTCTTTCTTTGTTTGGACCAAGACCAGGAGTTTTGGATGGATCAGACCACAAAACATCACCAGGAATCAGATTTGAACCTTCCCAAGGAGGATCAAGAACTGATCGTCGAGCCTTAGATAATTCTTCCAAAGAACCAAGAGACAAAGTTTTAGTGTCAGGGTTGAGATTTATCTTACGGTTCCTCTTTCCTTTTAATCTCTTTGATGGCGTCACAGTTACACTGCGGAAAAGCCCTCCATGAGCTGTGTATACACGTCCAGCAATAATAGATGCCAAAGGAAGACCTTCAAAGCATCCCAAACATTTCCGATATACATGCTTACCTTTATCACCGTACTTTGTCATAACTTCCTTCTCAAAGCCATAAACAGAAGTACAGTATTTTGATTCATGATTCCCACGCAGTAAATACATGTTATGTGGCATAGACACCTGATAAAAATAAAATGGAGTGGTATATAATCACATAAACTAAAAGAAGAGTTCATACCTCAGTGACAAGAAGATTATAAGTAACCCATTTTCAATATTTGAAGCTTGGCTTTGTAATAATAAAGCAAATTATAGGTGATTATTACTAATCAGACATATTAGCAACGATGACTAGACTGTAGCATCTAATATGTACTGTAACTGCGCAGGACAGAGTGATAATGTAAGATTAACATCAAAGCAAATTATATGCACAATAAACCTTTTAGACTGTTAAGGTACATCGGTATCATTACATACAAAATATAAGCAAGCTTTCTTGTGTAACACAGAAGAACAAGCGACCAAGCAAAGAAATTAAGATCACCAACCATTTCCTCAGTAACTGAATCAAGTGAGAATTGTTCATACTAAAATAAAAAATAGGACTACAAAATATAAAGGAGAAATTTTGAAAATATATTCTGCTAAAAAATTAAATAAATTGATAGGAAACTCCGGCTTTACCTTCCACGCCAACAAGAGTAAGAAAGTTTCCAGACCCCAAGCTCCTCGGTCTACATAATCACCATTGAAGACAAATATGCGATTTTGAGCAGGATAACCAGCATCTCTGAGGAGGAACAATAGATCATGCAATTGGCCATGAACGTCCCCCACAACGACGACGGTGGAAGCAGCTCGGTCCCCGGAATCGGAATCAGGTGACAAGGGGTCTACAGATACACAGTTGGGTTCTTTGTGAAGCATTTTGGAAGCGATAAGGATGAGAGAGTCGAAAACATGGACGGGCAAAACAGAAGGAAATTCCGAGGGAGGGAGGTTCTTGGAAGACCAGTCGAAGCAAGCCATGAGATTAAAGATCCAATCGAGACTGAGCTTCCCATCCTGCGGCCACGATAGAGGAAGTTGGAGTTCCGGCGGTGGGGACGAAGATGCAGGTGGGAGAGGTGGGTTTTGGTCAGAGTTGAAAGAAGAGGTAGCAGAACCATTGACGGTGGTGATAACTGAATCAGGCGGAGGAGGAGGAGGTTCCGCTGAATCAACAGAATTGATCATAGTCGACGAAGAGACTGTAGAAGAAGAATCAGAATTGGAAACTGACACATTCATAATGTATACCCTGTGTTTTCAGTAATTTTATTAATCTAAATTATATATTACTATTTTACTAGTACTCCAAAGAAATTTATGTAGAGCCAGTACAGATTATGCTTGCTCGGTTTTTCCGAGCTGTCGTAGTTGCCGGAACCCTAGGGCTTCAGAACCAAACGGATACAAGGAAAGATGATCCTCAACAGCCAGTTCTACGGTAACCCTGGCATAAAATGGATATACGTGTCACGCACTAGTAAATGATTATATGGAAATTTGTTTCATATAATAGCGAGGATATGGGAATCAAATTTATTTTGTATGTTTAATTAAACATTAATAAATATAAAATAACTAATGTGTCTCTAGATTAAAAAAAAAAATCTTCCTCCCTTCCTTCTTTCTTCTTTCTTATCAGCTGCCACCACTACCATCATCTTTCTCATCAACTAACACCACCACCACCATCTTCTTCATTGGCCACCACCACCACCCTCCATTCACATCTCTCCTCTCAACATAACAAACAATCCAATAAAAAATAATAGATCATTGTTTGTCATCAAAAATTGTGGCTTCGTCATTCATCTCCTCATCACCAAATCATTACCCCTGGACCAAAAAAAAAAAGGAAACAAATCAAAACCCTAAATTTGAAAAGAAGAGGGCTTCTGAACATGAAGGAAGCAACACAATGATGATCCAAATAAGAGGAGTCAGATCTATGATGTGAATAAAAGATGCTACACAAAGGTGAGTGTGTGATGAAATCATTGTCGCCGACAAAGAATTGAACAGAGAATGTCCTTACAAGATTAAATCTGGTGAAAGGGAAGGCCGTTTGCAAGTCCAAGAGGAGATGAAGTTGCCTCAAGCGAGATTGTCAAAGGTGGAGGTGGTTGATAGTGGAGAGAGAAAGGAAGGGTAATAGTCGAAGATGGAGGGAGAAACAAATAAGTGTCTATCAAAGGTGAAGGGAGGAACGAATGGGTGTCTGCAAGGGTATTAGGGTTTTTTGTTGTCCCTTCAAAACTCGGTGATCCTTTTCCCCTAGCAAAATAAATGTGATCATCATTACCTAAATTAAGGTAATGCATATTACTCAAGTGATCTAATTTATGTCATGTGAAGTAATGCTCATTACCTTACACAAGGGATATGTGAGTGAATCAATTGTTTAGCTAGTGCATATCTTATAATTGTAAAGATATGTCCCACTTATACCTGGGCACATCTTATTTGGACCATTAAGATGAGATTTGGATTGTTCAAATTTTCATTTTTATTGAGATTGTAATAATATTTTTATTTTAAATCATATAAAATATAAAATATATCAATTTTATAACTATCAAATTAGAAAAAGAGAAAGTGATATTTTATCTATAAAATATAAAATAGCAAAATCTAGACCATTCAATTTTCTTCTACATAATGCAAATGGGACATACACATGGTGCACATCTAAGATGTGCAGCAAATTCAAGTAAATAACCCTACTAGTAGAACTTCTTTTTTTTTTTTTTGCCAACCTAAAACTTAATTAAGTTTTCAACTTTATCTAAAATGAGAAAAGTATATATCATAGAATAAATATATTATTGTTTAAACTATAATTCTAGTAAGTCAAGCCTAAAGAAATTATGAAAGTTATTTTAGAATTTTTTTTGCCTAAATATTATTTTAGTTGGCATTATAGAAAACCCTTCTTTATCTACTTAGTCAACTTAGTTGGCATTAAAGATAGTTAAGGAAGTGGGTAAGTGGAGAAAATAATAAAGTAGAGCTCTAAATTTGTGGAAACTACAGTTGTAATTTTCGCCTATAAAAGGAAAGGCACGGGCAACAAAGAAAAGAATACACACATTTCCAAGACAACACACACCTTAATAATAACAATCAACTTTAAGGTTCCATTTATCTTAGCTCTCCATTGTTTTTATCTAACCTCCATGGCACCTTATTATCTTAAATTTGTCGGTTTATTTGTTGTTCTAGTTCAAGTCCCTCATATTCAAATGTACTCAGGTTCATATGATATTAGGTCATAGTTCCTGTAACAATATAGCCACTAGTGAACTCTTAGCCCACATTGAAAATGTAATCACTAAGCTTGCCAGAAAGGTTGTTGACTCTCTCACTAATCTATTTCACATTGAGGCAAAAGAATTGGTTAACAGATGTGCCAAAAGCTTTGTTCCTCAAAAAATATATAAGATGATAATAAAAATAACTTATTGCAAAATCAGACTATATGAGAGGTTGAGGTCCTTTACCATAATTTCCCCAATACAAATACAAAGATATGAAATAAAGTAAATTTAAAATGAAAGAGATATGCTTGAGTCATGACAACAAAGAGAACATAAATTCATAAATGTTGAAATACAGAAATGAGTCTAAGAGCTATGGGAGTTGTCTTAAATGAAACATAAAATGAAGTTTGAAAGATGAAATTGCTACGGAAGCTAGGATTTGGTGTTGTGTAAGCCTGTGTACACTTGAATCTTAGGGATTCGAACTAGGACAACAAATAAACAAACAAATTATAAGAAAATAGAGTGCCACGGAGGCTAGATGGAGCTATGGGAGCTTGGAACTCGAAGGTTGATTGTTATTGTTGAGATGTGTATTGGAGATGTCATTAGCCTCTTCAAATTATGTGTATCTCCTTTTATTAGCAAAATACAGCTACATTTCCACAAGTTTAAGGCTCCACTTTGCCATTTCCTTCACTAATCCACTTTCCACTTTTTTCTTTCTATTTTATGTAGTTTTAAATACTTAGTGGATAAGGAAGATTTTTTCTATAATCCCAGCTAAAATAATATTTTAATAATATTTAGGCTAAGAATTATAAAATAATTTTCATAATTCTTTTGGGCTTGACCCACTAAAATTATGATGTAAAAGTATATTGAAGCTCCTCGTCAAAATTCTGCAAGTTCTTTAACCCAAGCTCCCAATGCTCCAGCTAGAGCTCCTTGACAAAAATCAACCAACTCCATGACCTAAGCTCTTAGCGCTTTAACCAAAGCTTCCAGACAAAAATTAATCAGCTTTCCAACCAAAGTACTCTAATGAAGAAGAGCCAGCTACTGAAGCAGAACTTCGAGACAAAATTCAAATCATTCTTCAACCTGAGCTCTCGGTAGTCGAGACAAAGCTCCTTGACAAAAATAACCAATTCTCTTACCTGAGCTCCTGATGCTCCAACTAGAGCTTCCTGACGAAAATTAACTAGCTTCCTAGCCTGAGCTCCTAGCGTTCCAAGTAAAGCTCTCAGATGAAGATCCCTTGGCAGAGTTTTCTAATGAAAAAGATGAATCAGAGTTTCCTGACAGTAGTGAACTAGAGCTCCTCGACGAAGCTGCCAAAGACAAGCTCCTTCATAATGAAAAGTCAGGTCTCTAGCTAGAGTTATTTTATGAACATCACCCAACTCTTGAATCATAGCTCCTAGGCGAACATCAACAAGCTCCCAAGCCAGAGCTCCCAACACTTTAGCCAATGTTCTCTAATAGAAATGAATCAACTCAACATCCAAAGCCTTTGCCAATAGCCACCATCAACCTATTGATTGAGGACTTAAGCTCCATAATTAATGCCAAGGCAAAATGTAAAGAGCCACAACACAAGTTCATAGATCACGATTGAAAAATAAGTGAAAAAAGCAAAATAGGCTGACCACATGGCCTAACAATGTAAGTCCTTTATATATTCTTCATGTGCTAAACGTCTAAGATCACATTGTATTTAAGCCAACTCTATGGCTTGTAACATTTGTAAGTAGGCTCTCTAGCCACCTAACTTAAAAAATAGGTCTACCAACCATCTTAGTAGCATTATATGTTTAAAAGAGTAAAAGACTTAGTTCCCAGAGTTCCAACCTAGAGAACCACCTATGCCAACCTACAAAAGGGATGAGGAATGATAGGCTAAAAAAAACCATACAATTTGGCCTAATGACCTACAGCCAAATTATTTGCAGGGGGTAATTATTTGCACCATAATTTTAATAGGTCAGACCCAAAGAAATTATGAAAGTTATTTTAGAATTTTTGGCCTAAACATTATTAAAAATATTATTTTAGTTGGCATTATAGAAAACCGTAAACCACCGAATGCTTGGATCAAGTAGCAAGAGCCATTCCAGCTTAACCACGGGTCTTGGGTTCAAGATGTGAGAATGCAGTAGCATGGAATGGTAAAGGTGCCCACCCTTGTGGTGCCTATCAGGCCTCTAATTCAGATTAGTCTTAGCCATATTGAAGTCCTCACAGTTCAAGTGAGGCAGATTTAAGGATACCAAGTGCTCACGTGAAAAAAAAAAGATAAGGAAATGGGCAAGTGAAGAAAATAACAAAATGGAACCCTAAATTTATGAAATCTATAGCTATAATATTTGCCTATAAAAGAAAAGGATACACATGTCTCCAAGACAACACACACCTCAATAATGATAATCAACCTGCAGATTTCATTTATCCTAACTCCTCATAGCTTTATCTAACCTTTATAACACTCTATCATATTGGAATTAGTTCATTTGAATCTGTTCATTTGTTGTTCTCGTTCAAGTCCTTGAGATTTGGGTGTACTTAGACTTCTACAATGTTGGGTCCTACTTCTTGTAGCAATTTTGCATCTTTTAAGCTTCATTTTATGTTTCGTTTAAGACAGCTCTCGAAGCTCTTATACTTGTTTCTATGTTTCAACACTTATGAATTTATATTCTTATTGTTGTCATGGTTCAAGCCTATCTCTCTTCGTCTTAAATTTATTTTATTTCATATTTTTGCACCTATATTGGAGAAATTGTGGTAAATGACCCTAAGCTCTCATATTGTTTTATTGAAATCAGATTATCAATCTAATTAAGAGGCAAATCCTCTGGCATGCCATCACAAAATAAAAATGAATCCAACAATTATTATCCATAATTCTTCTATACAATTTTTTTATTTTCTTATTATTTTTGGGACATATTAAAACTTTTCCATTAACATTAATATAATTTTATCAAAATAATTTTAAATATAATTGAAAAGCACGAACTTCCCATGCGTGTGCATACTAAGTTTTAATATTTATTGTCAATGTCTTCAATTAAAATATCCAAGATGTTATTTTTTTAATATTATTAAATATATAATCAACATGAAATATAGATCATCAATATGAAATATTGACATATTAATTGATATAATTAAAATATCAACATAGTTGTCTTGATGGTTATATTTAAATTTGAAATATTTTGCTCATTTGATGGTATTATTTGGTTTGGATTGAATTTGGACAACTCAATGGTTCCAAATTTGGTTGGAACAGTACATAACTGCCCTTTTCCTTAACAAGCTATTACTCGATGATATAATTCAGTATTGTGGTAATAAAAGGTGGTTAGAGAGTTTGGTCCCTGCCCCATAATTAACAAGCTATATATCAAGTTTAACATACATACTAGGACGTGCTGCAATATCTCTGGCAACATGAGAAGATGTTTGCAATGGAACAATGCTTTTTTATAAATGAATAAAACCTTGCTCTTCATTCATTAAGTGGCTTCAACATACTTTTCATCTAGATAAAAAAAATTTAGATATTTTATTTATTATCTCAACTTTTACTTTTAGCAACTTTTACTTAGCTACACAGGAGGATCAAGTCAAAAAGTCTCCTATGCTCGTGCTCTTCAAGTTTTTGATCACATGTTTCCCCTAAAAAAATGGTTTCAATAGAAATTACAGCTGCATGCAACAAAAGCAGTTTGGTAAGGGGGGAAGGACAAGTCAAGGGTTAAGCTGATTGTAGTTGTCTCAGATGGTTTAGGAGGTCCAAATCTTTCTATTTTGAAGCCATTGCAGATTGCCTGCAGTTCATTCAACCAACATTGATCTATTTCCCTGGATTACATTCAAGATAGGAAATAGTGAGGTTATCTGTTTATCTTTCAAATTTTATTGTCTCCTCTTGAGACAATTATACCTTTCCTAGATTATTTTTCCCCTCTTAAATGTGAAAAAGAAGAAACAACATGGACAAAAGAACAGTGATTGTGTTTTAGTTTAGAAGGTATGGAAAAGTTTATTACCTCAAGATGTTTGTGGACAGATAAACAAGGTAAAGGACATTAGATGCCAAGTTTGTCCAACTCAATCAACCTTCCATATCCTACAGGGAACATTGAAAAACAGAAAGTGGTAATCAAGGTTATGAGTTGATCTCGCAAGCCAATTTGTATACTCATTACCTTTCCTAAAGACATGATATTAAGAATGATATTGAAAAGAAGTTCTCCATGATTTGACTTTGAATGTATATATCACTCTAAGTTTTGTTCCCATAATAGATATTTTTCTATAAACAACTTTCAGAAGCATTTTAAAAAGTTTTTGGTGCATTGTGTTGTTGGTCTGAATATAGCTTCTATTTCTAAATAATGGATTTTTGTTATTTTGTGGTTTTGCGATTATGTTGTCATCAGTTCTGGTTCTTGGGTGTGAAATTGTGAGGGAGCTTAGGTTTTGGTCATCGTCGATGGCACTCTAGTTGTTATTGGTGGCTCTAGTGGTCACTGAATTAAACTAGGTTGAGGAACAATTTTTTTCAAAACTTGGGAAATGCTACTTTGGTCTTTTTCTATTTTAAATACATATTCTAAATAAAAATTATACAAGATTCCATCTACATACAAAACGTGTTTTTAAAACTCAATTCAATTCTTTTCACATTCCTATTATCATTTCCTTTCCTATTTCAATTCTCTTGAAAACCTTTCTAGGATACCAAACATAGCATTAGAACTCATCCATGTTATCCTCCAAGTGGCAAAAATGGCATCAAGTTAAGCTGAGATTAAGGAAAATTTCTAATGTAGAATTTTGACCTAATTCCCCAAATATTATGATAGCCACATAGGCTATGTACTTTAAAAAAAAATAGCAAAAAGTAACAAGAAGTGAAGAACTTTAGTGGGGTGGTTGCTGACAAACACAAAGCTTCTCTCCATCATTGCTCAAACCTAGAAACAAAGATTGATTGCATTAACGCTAACAACAACATTAGTGGCGTGGTTGATGATTCAAAGGAGTACCCATAGGAAAACAAAACTAGAAAAACTAGCAAGGATGATAGTGAATATGTGCCTTTGTTTTTTTCCCCTAATTTTTTGATTTCATACTTTGTTGAACTTTGCTTGTTTTTGCTATTGAAGTATGCTTGTATGAACATTTAGCAATGTTTACTAGCCCATGAGATCAAGAAATGGAACATAAAACTCCCCTGTAGAGAAAACACAATGGCCATAGGAAACTCAAAACTGAATCCATGGTCTTTAAAGTTTTTTTATTAAATGGAAATTATAGAACTAAAAAGAAAAAGCTTATAAGTGTTTTGGAACTCGGGCATAAAAAAGCGTTGGCTTGAAATTGAGAAATGATACCCCATGAGACTCAAATATGTTGAGTTTTGATTGTGTGTTTGAGCATGTTTTTGGTCAATTGATTTGCAAAAATCTATTGCCCTTTGTACTATGATGAAATTGCCACAAGAACCACTGAAAACAACTCCCAATATTGTTTGAAACCACTGGGCATGATGGGGATCTGTAGCAGGTCCAAACTGGGTCATTTGACCCAACTAAAGGTTGAAGATGAACCATGAAAAACATTTTTTTTCTTTTTAATTTTTTAATTTTCATATCTGCCTTTTTTCTTTGTAAACATCTTCCTTATATGTCTATCTTAATAATAATATAGCATTGAGTAAGCATTCCACATCAACAATTTTCCTCCAAGTCAACCTTACTTGGCACTGTTACTACCACCTGGAAGGGATTTAGGATGAGTTCTTAGATTTTGTAAAACATAGGGATTAACGGTGCAAACTAAGATCAATCTAAGGATTGATCTATATGTTTTTAAAGTTTAGGGACTTGTTTGAAAAAAGGTGCAAACTTTAGTTAAAGGTAACTATTATCATGAAGCCACCAAGGCCCAAAGTAAAGACAAAAAATTTATTACCCAAAAAAAAAAGACAAAGCAAATTGGGAATTATTATTTATGTATAATTTTTCCCACAAAACATAGTGAATAATATTTATTCGTAACAAAAATAAGCTATTCTTTCCTTCTTCATATGTCATTGTCTTTTTATCAATTATCCATATGTGTTAATTATTAAATCATCACTCTCAATTTGCACTGATACTTTAAAAATAAAAACATACTCATATCCGATATGTATTAAATATCATATATATATATATATATTATACTTCACGATAAGTATTATAGATGTATCAATAATTTTTCTTTTAAAAAAGTTCCACATTGACTTAAATTTTATATAAAAAAAAAGAATTCAATTTTATTTCTAATTTTATATATATCTTTATATTACTTTTAAAATACTTCTTATTTTTTATATGTTTATTTTTGAGACATTAATTTGTTAAATATATACATAAATTTATATGTATATCTCTCATACTCATATCTTAAAATTTTAAAATTTATTATATCTAATGTATCACATCATGTTGTACTCGATATATAATATCCCAAATTTTAATTAAGTAAATTAAAGTTGATGATCACCATTTAGCAATTAATTAACGGGATTATTGGAAATTTGGGGCATTAAGATGTAAATTGAACTTCTTTTAGAAATCATAATTTGGGGGGGGAATTAGAAAAAGCTTTACAGAATTGTTTTATAAAAATTATAATTTAACCTCAAATTTGGAACAACTTTACAATTAAGTCCCTCATCAATTTGCTTTATACCTTTATTTTCTGTGGATGAAACTTGAGGGTTTGGCTGACTTGAGCTTGGGAGGACATCCAAAGCATATTTTTCATCATTCCAGGTGGATTTTTAAAGTTAGTAGTTTAAATCTTACTTGAATCTTTCTCTTTTTCCTCCATAGCTTCACTAGTTGGCTGCCTGCTTGTTGGGGTTCTAATTCAATTTTGTGGCTATTGTTCTATGCTTAAATCTTGAAGGGTTTTTGTAGAAAATCATAATAGAAACTTGTGGTAACCTTGTTTGGCTCTTGGATGGTAGGTTTTTAGGGTTTAAGCTTATAGTTTGGAAGTTGCTATGAACCCTAAATTGTGGAAGGGGAAAACTGAAAATGCATGATGTCTGGGCATAAAACTTTTATAGTATACTTCTTTGGATTATGAGGAGTGTGTATGTAAGTTTCGTTGGATTTGAATTTGATTTGCTATATAAATAACTTAACTGAAAATGTAATTCAGAAAAGTTATCAATAATGGAAGAAAATAGCTAGAAAATGAAACTATATTAGTTAAATTATGAAACCCCATATTGAGCATTTGTGATGTTAAATAATGAATTATGTGAAGTTATATGATGATTAGATTGTGGTTTGCTCCATGAAGTGGTTACTTGATGCTTGACATAATATAGTTTGTTTCGAGTATATTAAAGTGTTGTGGGTGTTTAAATAATCTTTCGAAGCTTGTGGAATTGCAGAAATTATGTCGATATAGTTTTGGGTAAGTAAAGCTTATGGTTTTGACATACTAGTTGTTGGCTATGGCCTCTTAGAGTTAAAGTGTAAATAATTGTTTATCTGGCCAGTTGCAGCTCCTGGGCACACTTACTTTACTCCGATGGGTGGCTCTTGCTTAGTGTGCTTTCTATTTTTGAGGTAACTGAAAATTTTACATTATTTGAATAACCATCTTTACTAAATTATTGATTTTATGCTTTAATGTTACTATTGACTTTTTGTCAAAATGAGGTTGTGATTTATGCATATGATTGTGTATTAATCGGTTATTGTTATGATTGAGTTCATAATCGATTTTTACATAGATATGCAAGCATACAAGTTTTAATGTGCACCTCAAGGAGTATGCTAGCCCTTATAATGTTAGACACCCATGATGAGCAATGTACACCTCTCGAGAGAAGCATACCTCTCACTGAGTGTGCTAGCTATCATGTGGATTACTAGATTATAAGCAATTGCGCACCTTAAGTATGCTGACTATCATATGGATTACTAGACTATGAGCAATTATGCATCTTTGAGAGTTTGGGCACCTCTTTTTGAGTGTGCTAGGTATAGTTTTAGTAGGCAGGTCTTAGGGATCTGGCCTTAGTATATGGCCATGTACTCAACTCTATTATGTTATTATACTTAGTTGGATGTGTTGAAATGACCTTTAATATTTCTATATTATTGGGTTAGATGTAAAAAGTACTGTTTTTCTATTATTTAATTCAATGTGAATTCCTAAGGTACTATAATTATGGTCTCACCCTCTATTCTCCCATTTTTTCAAGTAAAGGCTTTAGCGCTAGGATAGGTAAGCATATGAAGAAGTAGAATTTCCGCTTGAGTTCAAACTTCAATTTGTTTTCTTAATTTCTATGGATGCATGGCATACTTGAGTCCTAGGATTGCCAAGTGTATTGTGTCTACTATTTGCATTTTTTGGACTAATATAAATGTAACTTTTGGTTAACCTACTATGATATTTGGATGACATAGGAATTATGTAGTTAATGGAATCATCACATGATTACAAAATTTACCTTATTTTGGGATTGACAATTGTTATTATATAAATATACATTTGACTTGTAATGATTTTAATGATTTGGTTGCTGTCATGGAAGGTGATTTTGGAAATCTTTGGATTCCATTAATATATGGTGAGTAGAATGAAAATATGGATGTCAGAAATTATGAATGCTACTGGAACATACTGTATTATGATTTTATTAACATGTTCAAATTTTGGGAATTCTTAGAATATAGTTATTATACTACTGAAATTTTTAGAAAATAAATGGATTATTACCTAGGATTTTCCTTTTACTTATATGCTTTATTTTTATGAACTTTCTTAAGTTATAGTTGGGTTTTGTTTTGTTAGGATTGGGTCTGGTTGAAATTCAATTCAAATTTTTTTAAAAAAAAAATAGAAGAATTCATTTTTTTTGTAAAAAAAAAATTAGATGAATTGAGTTCCAAAGCTCACCAAAACCAGGGCAACTTTAAGGCTTTTATAGAGATACTTACAAATTATTTATTAACGAGATCTTCATATCAATAGCGGGATTCAAACTCACATCATTATGGGATATAAGCCACATCTTTATTAACTAGGCCAACCTTCATTAACATAAAAAAATTGATTTAATAACTATTAAATAAAACTATTTTATAAATTCTCTTCTGAACTAATATTAAAAATTTTAAGGTGTGAGATGATACTTGTACACGTGTGTGCGCGCATAGTTATTAGTCAAACTCATTATTAAATTGGGAAAAAAAATAAACTGGTCATCTATTTAGCATTTAAAACTTACTCATTGTTATTTATTAATATTTCCTCCGTCCTATTATATTTAATACTTTAAAAAATTTTAAATATTTCAATTTATTTATTATTTTATATTATCAATAAAACATCAATTATTTTTTTTATGTTTTACCCTGCATTAGAAAAAGTAATAGGTGAAGTACAAGTTATTTTTAATATTTAATTTAAGGATATTTTGATAAATTTTATTATAACCTATGTTATTTAATAATTTTATTGTTATGTGTGAAAAGTTTTAAAATGAAAAATAAAATGGGCTTCAACTTCAAAATATAGGATATATTTTTAAATATATTTTACTTTAAAATATAATAAATAAATGACTTTTATATAAGAAATTAATATGTTTTTTAATTTTATTTTTAATTAAAATAGATTTATTATTACAAGACATGAAAAGAGAGTTAAATGAGAATATTAAATAAGTATATATATATATAATTTGTTTATAACATATTTAAAAATCTGATTATTTTATTAATTTTAATAATTTAATTATTTATTTTTATGGAATAACATGGGGAAGAATATAAGTTGGTGGGAGAAGAGCTCAACCGAAAATGGAAATGAAACCCATTCATCCCAAAAAACAACAGGCAAAACTGGTAAGAAAACACAAAAGGCAACCAAGTTTTGGGAAAAAGGGGGGAAAACAGGCTGGAGACAAGAACGCGAAAAGAACCCGGAGAGGGTATTTTAATGATTTTATTGGGTGCTGTGCAGTGTGAAAATTGTTGCGAAAACGAACAACTGAATGATTTGGGAATTGTTCTTTGGAAGTATTTTCTGTTTTTTATTTTTAAAAGAAAAATTATTTTTTAAAATAAATTTTAAAAATAAAAAAATTTATTTAAATAATTATTTTCAAAATGATAACTAATAAATATTGAATGATTTATTCAAAATTTATAACTTTATTATTAATAAAGTTAATATTTTTTACTTTTTTTTATATTTTTTAAAATAAAAATAACATAATACCTTAAAAATATTATGTATTTTATATTTTTTTATTTTTTATAATAATTTATAAAAAAATAAGTATATTAAACAAGTTTTTTTATTTTTTTATTTTAAAAAATAAAAAAATTATTCTGAAAACACGAATCTGGCCTCATCGTTGTGATGGTATCTGGGTTCTGCTTTTTTTGGGGTCCACACGTTTATAAAAATGTGAACTTTGTTTTTGTTTCTTTTACGCCTACCGAACGTGCTGGCCTTGCGATTTTCGGGACTCACGGTGTCTCCTGCGGAAAAGCTTCCTGCCATCCTTATGCCAAAAAAATCTCAGCCATTCAGTTGATTAATGGAGAAAAAAAAGCTCTTTAGCAAAACGGTGCATTTGGATTAAATATTTGAGGAATTACATTTTCGGATTAAAATAAAAAATTTATTACAAAATAGAATCTTATACTATTTATTTTTTTAATTTTATTACTCAATATTTCATATTTTAATACTTTTATTAGTTAAAATTATTTTTTATAATTAATCTACTCTATCAGTCTTTAACTATAATTTTCCCTTTATATTTTAGCATTCTCATTTTTGTGGCTGGATCTAGATCTCTCTTGAGGAGACTTCTCTTGCCACGGAGTTGCCATGGCAAATTTTTATTTTTTTAAATTAAAATTTTTAGATAAAAAGTATACTTCTTAGGAATCATGTAGCCATATATAGAGCCGGTAAAGTGGGTCGGAGCCCCCGGGTCGGCCCGCTTAGCCCGTAAAAAATGGTGGGACGGGCTGAAAAAATTGAGATACTTTATAATGGGAGTCAAAAACTTGGCCCGCCCCGCCAGCCCATCACTTTAAGTGGGCCAACCAGCTTGGCCCGCGGGCTGGCCCGCTTTTTTTTTTTAAAAATATTTTTATATTTTTTTTACTCTATATAATTATATCTAAAAAAAATAAAAACTAAAAAAAAGGACTTAAGCATTATTTTCTTTCTCAATCTTTCTTATATTTTAATTTTAGTTGTATTTTATTTTGTTGAACTAAATGTTACTTGTGGTATTACCATATTAATGTATTAATATATTATACTTTAAAATTTTATGCATCAAACCGATAAAAGATTTTATAAATATAGTTATTTTATTCATGATAGTGAATACAAAATTAATAATTTAACTAAATAGAGGAAAAAAAAGGCTGGCCAAACAAAAAGAACAAAAAAAGAGAGAAATTTTATGATTTAACAAAAAAATATAAAAAAAATAGAAAAAAAAACGGGTTAGCCCGTTTGGCCCGCCAGCCTGTGTATGGCGGGGTGGGCTGGGGATTTCCAGGCCCGCCCTTATGGGGGCCTCAGCCCGTCCCGCCCAGCCCAAAAGACGGGCCTATGGCGGGCCGGCCCGTTTACCACCTCTAGCCATATATTTTATACAATTTTAAAATTTTAATGTCTTTTTTTAGTTACTAAAAAACTGTATACTATAGAGATTTGTAGAGATCTAGTTTTTACTATATAATATTTTTTAATAAATAAAAATTTAAAACCACACAAATACATAATTATATGATCCTTGAAAAACATACTTTTCATCTATAAACTTTAATCTAAAAAAATTTAAAAATCCTTGTCATCACAACATTACCGCAAAAGAGACTCCAGGATGCTGAAATATAAAAAGGGAATTATCATTAAGGATCAGTATAATGGATTAATTATAAAAATAATTTAGCTAATAAAAAATGTTAAATATGAAATAATAAATAGTAAAATTGGGGGATTGGGTATTTTCAGATTCTATTTTATAATAAATTTTTTATTTTAATATGAAAATGTAATTCCCCCAATATAAATCAGTTTTATCCAAACGCACCATTTTGCTAAATATTCTTTTTTCGCCAATAATCAAGTCAACGGCTGAGATTTTTGGCAGAAGGATGCCAGGAAGGATTTTGGCAGGAGACACCCTGAGTCCCGATTTTCGACCTTTTTGATTGGGCTTCTAATTCATTAAAGAGGGAAGAGGAAGAGACAAGAAGATATTCAGCAAATCGTGCATATACGTTGTCCTCGGACTCGCAATCTTCTTCCTGTACGGCTTCCAATTTTGCTGCCACCCCCATCTTCTTCCTCCATGGACGATTTCAAGACCCTCAAAACCAAGCTCTGCATCATCGGAAGTGGTCCAGCTGCTCATACTGCTGCCATATACGCTGCTCGTGCGGAGCTCAAACCCATTCTTTTTGAAGGTTGGATGGCGAACGACATTGCCCCTGGTGGTCAGCTCACCACAACCACCGATGTCGAAAATTTCCCGGGATTCCCCGAGGGTATCATGGGTGGCGAGCTCATGGATTGTTGTCGTATGCAGTCGCTTCGATTCGGCACCGATATCTTCACCGAGACTGTGTCGAATGTCGATTTTTCTCAAAAACCTTACAAGGTTTTTACCGATTCCAAGACCGTGGAGGCTGAATCTGTCGTCATTGCCACTGGGGCTGTCGCTAAGCGTTTGACGTTTCGCGGCTCTGGTGATGGTCCCGATGGCTTCTGGAATCGGGGGATTTCGGCGTGCGCAGTGTGTGACGGTGCCGCTCCCATTTTTCGGAATAAACAGCTGGCGGTGATTGGTGGTGGGGATTCGGCTATGGAGGAAGCCACCTTCCTCACCAAGTATGGTTCGAAAGTCTATATAATCCATCGGAGGGATACGTTTAGGGCTTCCAAAATTATGCAGAGTAAGGCTTTGAAGAATGCTAAGATCGAAGTGATCTGGAATTCGGCGGTCGTTGAGGCATATGGCGACCGAGATAACCGTAAAGTTTTGGGAGGTCTCAAAGTACAGAATGTTGTTACCGGGAATGTGTCTGATTTGAAGGTTAACGGACTGTTCTTTGCAATTGGGCACGAGCCTGCCACAAAATTCTTGGATGGTCAGCTCGAACTGGATTCTGATGGCTATATCATCACCAAGCCTGGGAGTACAAAAACCAGTATCGAAGGAGTTTTTGCTGCCGGGGACGTCCAGGACAAGAAGTATAGGCAAGCTATTACAGCGGCTGGCAGCGGTAATTCTTAGACCTCTTTCGCATTTTATAATTAGACAATGGGAACCATGCGTTTGTGAGGTGTGAATAGAATGATTATAAATTTTATATTTTTTATTAATATTGATTTTCTGCATTTGTTGACTTTTTGCGTCGCTAGTAAACGTTTTCAAACTAGTTTGTTGGCATTGATTAATTCACGTAAAATGGAATATATATCATCAAACGTGATACCTGTTTTTGTAACATACAGCTCTAGAAAATCCTGTTTCCCTCCACACGCACAATGTTGTCCATTGTGTTCCCCCCCCCCCCCCTTTCCTCTTTTTGGTAGTGAATGGACAATAAAGCATTGCACTCACTGATAGACACTTAAACGTCCAGTGAATTCCTTGCTAACAAACAAAGCTCAAATTTTACCACCAAGTGCTTGGTTGAACTGGTAAGGTATTGTATCAAAACCAGAGGTCTCAATTTCGAGCCCGGTAAATGCAAAGGCTCTACTCCGCTTAATCCAAATCAATTTGGACCTTAATAAATCCTCTAGTTGATATGGGGTAAGTTCAAGATATCAAGTATACACGTAAAAAATAAATAAATAAATAAAGCTCAAATTTTATCAATGTTCAATTTCTAGGTTTTGCACTCACGGATAGATTAATATTTTTCTATTATTATTTTTATTATTTTTCAGCAGCCTGTTATTAGTTTAGATTATAATCCGTTGACTAGATCTGAGATAGGTGGAAAATCTTGGCTAGGCTTACCTTATATTTGGTTCGCTGACTAGATCTGAGATAGGTGGAAAATCTTGGCTAGGCTTACCTTATATTTGGTTCGCGAGACTTGGAGAGGAAGGAAGAGGAGGAAAGATTTTTCATTCTATTTTTTTTTTCAAACCAAACAAAGGGTGGGGAGCATTTTCCCTCCCATCGCCTCCTCTCTCTCTTGTTTGAAGATAAGAGGAAAAGTACTCTCTCCTTATTTGGTTAAAAAGAAAAATAGAATTGATTATTTTTCCTCCCCTCCCCTCCAAATCCGTTGAAACAAACGGAAGGTTAGTCTCTAAATAACTCTGTATTGTATTATTCAGAAATTGATGAGAACAGTCAGTCCTGTCAATAAGAGGGTAGCTTGAGACTTACTCTATGTAATTTTGGAGATCCTCCAGGCTTTGGGTGTATAATGTACAGATTCTTGCTCATATATCTCTTAAAGATTTTCTTTTGTTGTTTCAATTCCTAGTCTTAACACTTTGTTGAGTAACAATTTGCTGTTAATTACCTTGTATTGGGATTCTTTGTGGTCATGTTTAATGACTGGTATAGAATTCTTTTTAGAATATCTAATGGCATGGCTCCCACTGCATATTGGTTTACTTGTTGATGTTTTGCTATTGTTGGTTGATCACATGACTAAGTGGTAGCCTCATCATGAGTTGGGGGCATAGGGGGAGGGGGGTGGCGGATCGATGGTGGTTCTCCCCATCCTTCCAGGGCTCCTCTTGATCCTTCCAGGGCTTCTCCTGCAGTAATTAGTGTTCTGTTTATATATACTTGTATTTGTGAAATCTTTATTGTGCATGTGAGGGAGAAGTTTTTCATATGAGATTGGGTTTTGAAGATTTTGGGGAAGAGACAGACTAGCGAAGTATCAAAACTCTCATTCTCTAGTATTCTTATTTATTCAAATGAATAATGCCTTAGCCTTACATAAATAGGAATATGGGCGTTCATACTGATAATTTTAATTCATGCAAATTCAGCAACTACAAAAGTAACTACTAAACAAAATGAGATGGAGAAATACTAGGAGATGACAGGACCAGAAAATCAAGAGATGAACACATGAAAACCAATACTCTTCCTTGGGTCGGAGAATGAATGATGATTACTCCTAGCTTGCCAATTAGTCCTTCATACTTCCTTGGCATGCCTTTTGTTAAGCTATTCCCAACCTGAATTGGTTGACAATCTATGAATCAAGCCTTTTGATAAAGTGGCGATCTAACTCTACATGCTTTGTATTGCCATGGTGGCCAGGATTCTTACAATATCTATAGTAGTCATCATAGGAGCTTCCATTGAAATTCTAAGTTCTTTAGGTACACATGTAGTCCTTTGCAAATACCATGAGATAAGGCCCTATATGTAGCTTCTCATTGCTTTGCTTAATTGATTCTTTCTTGCTTATCCAAGTTATTAGATTTCTGCAATAAAAAGGTACAATACTCAGGAGTTGATCTCTTGCCAATGATAGAACTGGCCTAATTAGTATCAGTGTACACTTGGATATCTCTTACACTTCCTTTCTTGAAATAGATACCCTTGCCAAGTGTCATCTTCATGTACCACAAAATTATGTTGGCAAACATATGTTTTTTTGTTGATTTATTGATATACTGACTAACCACACAAACTAGAAAACTTATGTCTAGTATGGGAAAGATTGATGAGTTTCTAGCCAACCTTTGATATCTACCAATATCAACAAGTAGACTACCTTCCTTGAATCCCGATTTATTTTTTTTTTTCACAATGGGAATTCCATAAGGCTTACACCCTTGCATCCTAGTTTCCTCCAGAAGATCCAAGGTGTATTTTCTTTGGGCTTTGATCTTGCAACCTTCATGCCTAAGAAGTATCTTCGACCACCATGCATCTTAATCTCAAATTGCTTGGCAAAAGTCCTTTTCAATGACACTATTTAATAGGACTCAAATGTAGGGTGAATATGAGGAGTTAAATTAGAGTACGGTTCAGTTGAAGTCTTGGTATATATGTGTGAGAGAAGACTGAACAGAAAATAGGTGTAGATGTGGAAGATTGGGCCAGTGTCCAGGCTTATTATGTTGAGGAATGAGAATGGGAGTAGGTACAAGAAAAGGGGAATTTATCTTGGGTAGGAGCAAAGAATCATGTAAAAAACTCACTCATACTCTCCCCCAGAATGGGTGTTTTGGTGAAATAGGTTTGTTTGAAAAAGGTAATATCCATAGTGATCTAATTTTTCTTTGCCATAGGGAAATAACACTTGTAGCCCTTTTTGGTAGAGCACCCAAGAAGCAGACCTACAATCACATTTGCCTCCATGATAAATATAGACCAAGGATTCACACCCTTAAATTTTTGGACGAAGTGTTGAAACAATGTGAATATGAGGGTAAGTTTGAAGAAATTTATCACAAGGTGTTTGGTGTTGCAAAACTTTGGAAGGCATTCTGTTTATGAGCTAGGATGGCTTCACCTCAATAATTTTTTGATGTTGAAGGCAATTAGGAGGGATCTTGCAACTTCTGAGAGATGCTTATGCTTTCTCTCAGATATCTCATGTTGTGGAGGTAAGCCCACAGAGGTACTTTTGGTGCATAGTCCCTTCTTCTTTTAAAATATCATGTATCGCAGAATTGAAATATTCTCTTCTGTTGTCTGTTTTGAGAATTTTAATGGTAGTTTGGATTTGATTTTGGACAAGGGAGTTAACATCTTTGAAAAGGTGAGGCACCTTAGATTTGTCTTTTGTCTTGCAAGTCTAGATCAGTCTAGAGTAATCATCTATGAAGGTAACAAACCACTTAGCACCTGTGATACTTTTTTATTTTTGTAGGCCTTCAAATATCACTATGGATTAAAGCAAATGGTTGAGAGGAAATATGATTGTGTGCGTGATGTTTTTGTGTGTTTGGATAATTGACAAACCTCAATTGATATAAGCAGACCAAGGCCAAAAAAAAAAAATGAAATAAGCAGACCAATACCAGAAAAAGAAAATGAAATAAATAATCCTTCTAAATAAATGTGGATACGTCTGTATTCTATTTTCAAGGTTAGGATGGCCCACCCTAAAATGCCTCAACATTGGTTCATTAAGATTGTTATCTGGAGATATAGCCATTTTATTGACCTTGTTTGTGCGTGCGATAGCTGATAGGAGAGTCCGACACTCCATTCGGCACTGTCAATCATCTTATCTAACTCCATTTCTTGAAATGTGCAACCACTACATGAGAAATGAGTGATGCAATTAGCAAGTTAGCTGATTGATGGTAACTTGCAGGTCTATATAGGTACTAGATGGACATTTTCCGTAATCAAATCTTCATGCAATTTCAAAGTATCCTTGCCAGTTTTACAACCAAGTCCCTATTACAAGGAGTAAAATTTTCAATACAAGAGTTTACCAGTCATGTAATCTGTAGTTCCAGAGTCAACCACCCCCTATGCCCTAATGAACATGAGGGTTGCTTATGTATCTGATACTTTTGGAGCATAACAACTTTACCTCTATAGTTTTTTCAGTTATTGGTTGCCATTCTTGCTTAGTTGGCTTGGTTCTTAAAAGATTGGAGGCACTAGCGCTGCCTCATGTGATGGATGGACTGTGTGTTTGTGTGCACGCACGTGAATGCATGTGTTATGAATATTTTCAAGCTCTGTGGCTCAGAGTTTGGAACCACATCTGCATTAATGCATGGATATTCAGTCAGTTAGAAGGTATATGCCGGCATAACTGGGGACTACTATCGGTCTACATTATGTTTCAATGTCATCAATGTGCTAGAAATGATTGTGCTGTCTGTGGCTTTTATGGTTATGATTAACCTATGCATAAAATATGTCCTCGCTAATATGCACCTTGCATAGTGGTACTCACTGTCAGATTTAGGCATAAAAAGCGGCATTGTTCTCAGGAATAAAGGAAATCATGTCCTTGCAGGGTGCATGGCAGCCTTGGATGCAGAACATTACTTGCAAGAGGTTGGCTTACAGGAGGAAAAAAGAGATTGAATGGCTAAGGTGTGCCTCCAGTTCAAAAGACGCTTAGTGAGAAGCAATGTCTGATCAATAGAAGATTGGAAATTGTGGATCCTCGTAAAATTTTCTTTATGATCCCAAAGTAACACTGATCAGCATTATATTTTCAGATGTTACTTTCCTGCTATCATTTCATGAATATTAAAGCATTGGTGCTCTCTTACACCTATCGTATAATGTATTGGTGATTTATTTGGAGTTTGCTTTTTCCCCCTTTTTGGCCAGATTTTTTTGGAGTTTGATCTCCACTTTTTGTGATGATACGTAGCTATTTCTTGTACTTTGGTAAGCTCAGATGCCTTAATATATCGCCACCAGCTTTCTGGCTTTAGCTTCCGATTTAAAATGCTGATTTGTTCATTGTGGCTGATCTAGAATTTCTAGATCTTGGCTGACCGGATGAAGTCAAATTCCGCCCCCCGCGGGGTGGGGTGGGTGGGTGGTCGCAAAATTCTTATGGAGACACTTTTAATCATGATAAATTACACATTGATTTGATCACGTGGATTTGTTGTCATGGCATTGTATGGGAATTCTGGTGGCAGAATTGCTTCTGGGATTGTGACGTGATGGATGAATCTGTACATAATGTTTGGTTCAGGGGTTTTGGAGCCTTTCCTTCCTCTCGTTTGATTTAGAAAAAATCAAAGAGGGAAGCCTCATTTGGTTCAAAAAAATTTAAAAAGGGTGAGTTTTGTATAAATTGGAGTGGAAATAGATTAGGTTAAGTTAGTTTTTAGTTAAATAGGTTAAGTTTACATTATAAATCTAAAGCTTGAGTTTGGCTTGATAGTCTATATAAGGCTTCATTTTTTGCTCAAATTTGAACCTTTTAAAAGATTGTTTTGTTTTAGTCTGAAACCTATTTAAAGGTCTATTAAATCAACTTTAATTAAAAAAAGAAAAAGATTTCAAACTTTAAATTTATAATCACCAAATAATATATATATATATATATATATTTTATAACTCATAAGTTTATGTAGCACAACAAAAAAATAGTTAGTCTCCTTATTTTTATAAATCTCATACACCTCTTTTCTTTTAATTTTGTCGATATGGAATTTCTTACATATTAACTCACTTATTCTCACCTATAAAAAGGTGGCAATTCAAAAAGCAATGGAGAGGATGTCTCAGTAAATACAATACCTATTTTTACACATTTCAATCCATCAAAGAAACAATGACATTTATAAAACTAATTTATAGTAATTATATAATAATAATAATAATAATTTAAATAAATCTAATCTGATAGGCGTTATCTTAGGCCTTACTTAAATAAGTAAGACTTATTTAACTAAATAGACCTACTTGAAGACCTGAAGTTAACCTATTTAGTTAAATAGATAAGGTCAAATCAGGCGACTCTTATTAGGAATCTAACATATTCCTAGCCTACTTATAAATAAAGCTTTCAGGGTAAATTTAACCTTATAAATAATTAAATTCCTAAATTGCCCTTAAAATTTCTGTCATTCCTTCTCTTCCAAATAAACTAAACAAGAGACCTCTCCTCTGGTCTTCTCCCCTCTTGGACCGTATTAGAAGGTAGCTTGCTTCTAATCCTATTCTTAAATGATTAATGTTCTTTTTCACTTGCTTAGCCTTTGAAGACAAGAAAAATATTTTAGAAGGACAAGATCTTAACATTCTCTGTTCTTGTTATAGTGTGTATATATATAAAAGCAGAAATAATGATGTATCACCACTTGACTTTAATTTTACGTAAAATAAAATTTAAAACTTGACACTATCAGATCTAATCTACATAGTTGAAATCAATAGAAAATGAGTCATGATCAAATTATTATGGGTTTTCCAAAAAGTGGATACTACAAACTTGCGCTCAACCTTGGGTTTTTAACCATAAAAGACGCAATCGACTCGCTTGGGTTGAATGTTTGAAGGATGAAGATCCTATCACGTCATCAACCAAAAGCTAAAAAGTTGAGGGAGAGTAATATTCATTGGAGATGTCATTTTGCCAATGTTTGGTGGGAGCTATGGTGTTGGAGGGAAGGGAGAGAGATGAAGAGGAACTTATTTTCAAAGTGGAGGCAAAGGGTTGAATTGGAAAACGCCATGCAGATGCGGGGAGGGAGGTACGGGGGGTCCAAAATGGCAGCAGAGTAATGGACAGTGGAAATGTGTAAGCTGAAGCCATCAATCTGATTTTCAGAGAATGCAGTGCTGAGCATCAGTATGTGCCAAGAAGACGTGAGTGCTAAATGGATCTTTCTAATCTGCTCTGCTGTCTATTGTTTTTCTCTTCCACTTGCTTCCTGCATGTGTCACGTTTCTTCCCCTGAAAACCTGTTTCTGATGGATCCTCTTGGAGTAGGGATTACCATTCTTCTGACAAGCAATAAAATTTGTGGGTTAATAAATTCAATTGGTAGACAATTGCCAATTGCCATATATCATTGAGTTGCATTCCATCTGGTTTAAGGTTTCCTCATTAAATATGGACATTTCAAATTGCATGGGGAAGCGTACTTCTTGATTCTTTTCTTGTCATCTTAAAACTTTTCCCAATTTTATTTTAAATCCCAACTACTGGGAAATGAAAAGGCAAAGCCAACATGGATCTGTCTCTGATTTTTTGACTAAAAAAAACTATACTTTTGAAATTTTTGCTGAATTATTTGTATGTATAAATTTGTGATTATTGTATATCCAATAAAATGTAATAGCTTTAATTTGGTAAATATAAATACATCAAAATGTGATTTATATGACATTTATATATATAATTTTTTCTCAAATACTAAAAGTATGGCAATATACACAAGAAGAATGAAATAAGTACTATTTTGAATGATTTTGTTGGTAGAATTTCAGATTTTATTTTGAGGTGAACGTATTGACTTTGTTAGTTTGTTATTATTTGTTTGCTAATGGTAAGAAATCATAGAAGTCATGAATTAAATTAATATTTTTGACATTTTAATTAATTAATTTATATGTTTTGAGAATAGATGTTAATTTTTTTTATATAGATTTGATGGTTTCATGAATAATAATTTTATTTTAAAATAGCATAAAAATTTAATTTTTCTTACAATACTTTTACAAAAATCACATATAACTTGAATCAATCCAACAAAAAACCAAATCAAACCGCTTAATAAATCAAACTGAATAGGTCATTGATTTGATTAGTTTGGTTTTTACTTAAAATCAAACAAAACCGAACTTTTGAACAACCCTTGAAGTATTTATCAATTATCAAATATTCTTTTTTTTTTAACTCCTGTAGAACATAACATATTTATAATTCACAAAAAAATCATATTATAACACCCCATTCCAAGTTCCCTTCTCATTTTTCTATCCCTCTCTCTTTGCAAATATTATTATTCTTATCCTCTCACTTTACTTTTTTTTAAAATTTGGTAGTTAGATTAGAATTTCTCCATTAAGAAACATGGTGACTATTCCTTTTGAAACCAAGCAAATGCCAAATACACATTTTTCTATCTTTACACTCTAAAAGAATTAGTTTGTAATTGTCTGTTAAGGGCAACTTGGTGCACACAAAATATATATATATATATATATATACACTCTTCTCTCAACTTATTTTATTTTCCACATATTTTTAAATTGATATTTAACCGTAACATTCATTATTAAATTGCTTTTTTTTTTGCCAAAATTATAAAATTTCTATTTGATTAATTCAAATGACACTTATAAATCATGATCTATAATTTCATTGGTTGTTGTGGTTAAACTAGAGACAAGTATAGTGATTATACAGCTGGGGAAAATAAGAATTATGAGATAGAAAACCAATTTCTCATATATTTGACCTTCAATTATGCAAATGTTTCATATGAGGAGAATGAAAGAGGAGCATAAAATAATAAAAAGTAAAAAAACCATGGCCTCCCTTCTATTTTACTTCAATTACAAAAACCTCCTTTCTATTTTAAAAATCTATATAAACTTCCCTTAAATCAAAAGTTATACACATAAACCTCCCTTCTATTTTAAAGATTCTATTTCCATTCATCAAACCGTTAATTGACAGTTAATTATATTATTAAAAATTTTGTTAGACCGAAATACCCCTATTTAACATAAATAAAATTTACAAATCATTTAAATATCTATATTAGCCAAATATTTTTAATGCACATATTTTTAGACTTTTTTATTATATTATAAAGTTGATTAATTTATAATTTTAAGTTTTTTTTAATTACATTTATTTAAACTTATTCAATTAGTAATTTTTTAAATACTAACATTGGCTAAAAAATTATTATCATATCATAAAATTGTATTTAAACACCTATGTGCTCAACAAAATTTAATACATATATTTTCAAAATTTTGCATCAAATTACAAAATAATTAATAATTAATTTTATAATTTTAAATATTTTAAATACATTTATTCAAAATTATTTATTTTGTAACTTTAAAAATAGACATTGGCTAAGAAAATATTTCAAAACACGTATATTTTTAAAATTTTTCATCAAATTATAAAATAATATAATTTCAATGAAATTATAAAATTTATTAATTTTATACGTCAAAAAAATTAATCAAAATAAAATTATAGAAAATAATAATAACTTTTACTTAATATGATTTGATAAATGAGGGATGAATTGGCAAATATCATTTATGTTAATATGATTTTGAATTAATAAATAATATTTTAGAATCTTTTAAGAATATTTCTAACGGTATTAACAGATTAGATTAAAGTGTAAGTTTTCAAAATAGATGGAATGTCTTTATAATTATGGGAAAACATAAGAGAGATTATTGTATTTTACTCGATAATAAATGGTCTAATTTAAATCCTTGTTTTTAGATTTAAATTAGGGATAGAACTTATATGCGGTACTTTATATTCTTTTTATGCTATTATCATGAATAGATGACATTTGCATTTATTTTATACGTCATCAACCTTGTCACTTTTTTATTGGGAATATTGGGAAAAAAGACCAAAAAATAAAATATTTGGGAAATAACACCAAAATTCATCTTATTTTCAAGTCATGATAGAATATTTCTAAGTAAAAATAAAAAATTTTCAAATCAAAATAAAAATTTTTATACCAAGTAAGAATAGAAATTTTTTTTATTCTGAGTTGAAATTTTTCTATTTTCATTTGAAAAAAAAATTCTATCCTAACTTAGAAATAAAATAAACTTTAATTTCATTTCTCAAATATTTTAATTTTTCGATACCAAAACCCAATTCTTCTTTTCTTTTTTTTTTAACCCAGTTAACAAACATTTGAAACCAAAAAAAAATATACGTAAAACACAAAGGAGATCTACTCATTTCTTAAAAAAAAAAAAACAAAGGAAGTCTCCTCCTAAAGATTGATTCAGCAAGCCCTATAGCCTATAAAGGTTCATGGGCAAGGTCGGCCTAGTTTGACCCTATCCATTGCCTGACCTTATAAATACTCAGGTCATATTGGGCAAATATTGAGCAAGCTCAATACTAACTATTTTTTTAAAAAAATTTTAAAAATAATTTTATTTAATAATAAAAATATATACTTATTTATATCTAAAAATAGATTTTTTTGAAAAATAATGTTAGAAAAAATTAAAATTTTTAAAAGTTATGAATACTTAACCATTATACATTACTTTTACATAATATTAAATTAAAAAATTAATTCAAAATTTTAAAAATATTGAAACATTAAAATCTTAACAAGTTTTCATAATATTTATATAATAAATGTATTATATTAAATACAAAAATCCTACAAAATTAATTAATATATATAAAATAATTGAAAAGAAACAAAAAATAAAAAATGCATATAGATCGAGTTGGGTAAAGCCAACAATACTAGGTTTGAATCCCGGTCTGACTCGATTGACCCAATGTGATCAGGTTGGACCGACCCTCGAGTATTGTTGTTCATCCCTAGCCTATAAGTTTGGAATGAGCTCTAGAACATTGGAATAGCAAAGCAAAGTACCAGGTCATCCATTTTCTTAGATTGTGCCAAGTGTTTAAACAACTAATTCTTCAAGGGAACAACCTTTTCATTCATGGTAAGAATAAAAATTCATCATCAATGGCAACCCAATTTTGGAAAGAAACTGAAGCAGAGGAAGGATAACAGACATTGGGCTTTTATTGAAGAAAGCTTGCACAAAGGGAAAGGATCGAGGATGATCAGTGCTACTTGAGAGGTGATTGAAGCCACAGTGGTGTTGTGGGGGTAATGAATATCAAGAAGAAGAAGAGGGAATGAAGAGGATATGATGGTCAGAATCTCATCTTCAACAAAAAATTCAGTGGTGGGGGTGTGGGTTGTCAAGTGACAATGTTTCGCCCAACAAAAGACAGTGTAATCTTCAACAAGTATACATGGCCAATTCTAATAAAGAAAATATTCTGGAATATTCCATAAGTCGTATCTATGAGAGGTTATGGTTCACTCAATTAATTAATTTTAGTTAAGAGGAAAAGTTTGTGAAAATTGAGAAGAGATTAAAAATAAGAATAATATAAAACAATAAATATTTTTAGTGGAATTTAATCACTAGGAGCGTTAAGAGATTGAGTTTCACCTTCCTGAAACAACTAAAGCTTACTCTTTAATTAAGTCTTTTTATAATTATAATGACAATTATTTTTAATTTATCCTAATTATCTTTTGGTCAATTCATTCATATTTAATTAGGTTTCAGTTCGCAATCAAAGTTCATAATTAAACCTCAAAACTATAACTAAAATTATAATAAACACCTAATTCTATCTGTAGAATCATTGTTTATGTCTACTTCTCTAAGTTTAGGTTTACTTTTTACTTTTCAATCTATCAAGCTTACCCACAAAATAAATTTTATAGTGGTCAGTCACAAAATTCACAAGAAAGCACAAAAAAAAATAAATATAATTGAACATAAATATATTGGAAGAATTTAATCAATAAACAAAAGTCGTAATCTCAAAGCAAATTTCAATTATTCCCAATTAGACTGCATCCCTACTCATAACGAATAGAATTATTTACACATAAACATAGTTTTCAATAACAAAACAAAAACAAATCCCAAAAATATCAAGACAAAAATTAAAGAAAGAGAAATAGTGGATAAAAAAAATGATTCAATCTCATAAAACCTTCAATTCTTTTGGATATGTCTTCAGAATACTCTCTTTAAACTCTAGAGCCTCTAGAACAGATTCTCTAGGGCTTTAGAATGAGTAATTTTGTGTCTAATATGTTCAAAAACCCTATTTTTACAGACCACATGAGCTGCTTGCTGATCAAGCCAAAGGATGTCATAAATGATGTCACCTAATGCTAGGTCATCTGCCATATAATCCACCACGCACTGGGTAAAATTTTTTTTTCTTCCCCTACTCTTCATCCAGCATAGATCGAAATTATACTTTAGAGGACCCGGCACTAGGTCACTATGAAACCTGAGCTTCTTCACACCTTCTTACTCAACCACAGGTGGAAAAATGATTTGAGATTATATGAGTTCGTAATTGCACGGTTTTCTTCATGTTCTTGACTCTATTATACTCAAAACTCTTTACAATTTTCCTAAAATACAAATATATCTCAAATTATAGAGAATGGATTGTTGGAGTCCCCGAGAATGACTCAAGGATTGGTTTTGGCCAAAGTCTTGAGGATGTTCGGGGTAAATATGGGATATTTTTTGAAGCTGAGAAACAGGTACAAATGTCACCATTCATTTAATAACCGCACAGAAACAACATAAAGGATTATATCTAAGTTCCATTTTATCGTTAAACGTTTCTCCCATACCTTTTACAGCTCATTGGATACGCAAAACAAAATGAAATGGATGAGGGAATAGAATGGATTGAAAAAATAATTTTGTAAATAAGAAGTTGGGAGTAATATTTATATCCTTACTTTTAAAAAATATTCTAAAAAGATAAAAAGCATCAATTGATGACTACAAAGGGTACAATGGACAATTGAGAGAGTATTCCTTCATAATCAAACATGCCAGACTATCCCCATCCAGATTAAACATGGGAGGCATAAGGCTAATCAGCTCGAAAAGCAATAGTATACGACGTTAAAAAAAGTTAATCTCAGATGGAACCAGCTCCAATGCGAATTTCTGCAGGTTTAAATAGCGAGCCAAAGATCCGCAACTATCACTACAGCTATGAGTATCACCAAATTATTTACCTATTCCATACTCGAGACATATATAGCACAAGAAGCCAACATGTACAAACATAATACATCTAAAGATGAAGAAAGATGATGCAGAAAAAGGGTGGGATAAACGGGGGACATTGCCTGATGAGGGACAACTCAACATCTCATTTAGAGATGTTTAGAAACTTTATTACTATTTAACAACAAACTATCGGAGATTACAACAAAGCTAATTTGTAGATTCTGTAAATTCCACCATCCTTCAGAAGAGACAGCCACAGCACATGAGGGGGGAAAAACTAGTCCCAAAGATATGGCAACTCTCTCTTCATACTCCAACCCCTGATTCCTGCCTCGGAAAGCGACAAAGCCTCACATGAAACAGATATTTTCCAAAGCCGGCTCTGATTCTTTGTTCCGTAGCCACGTGTCTTTTGGGACTAGATTACCAACCATCACGTCTTCTTTCTTTTCCCACCATTCTCAACTGCCCTTTTATGAATTCATTTATATATATATATATATATATAAATTTTAATTATTCTTTCAGTTATTTGAATCTATAGCTATTTGTCTCTGCATCAGAAATTCATATTATGGTTGTCACGAGGGGGCAGCTCAGGAGACAACTTTGGACACCTCCTGGCTTGATCTGTTGTATTTCATGTGACTATTAACAAGATGCCCCGCTGCAATTGCGGACAAGAGTGAAAGCTCCCCAGCAAGAACCGAACCAGCTACTATGGAGGCTAGACGCCTAGAATTTGAACCAGGAGACTCTTTACTGGCTCCCTTGATACCAAGTAAATTAAGACAAGCTGACTGAGACGCGAGCTGGGTACCCCCTCCTACCGTACCCACCTGAATAAGATATAACAGAACAAACACAGCAATTGTTGTTATTTTAAAATGCACACAAGTATACAAATTTTAACTAGAAATAAACACCCAACGCAGTTGAGATCCAAGTGGTTAATTTTATTCCTCATTGGATTATGCAAGGGATGATCCCACTAGATAACAGCGATAAATTCTTCAATGCATGTAATGTACGGCTGGCTATGCATGGAACTAATCAGGTGAAGTGAGTATTTCAAACGATGGTGTCTCATTTACACATCATTTTTGCTGAGCATCCATTGGATCCTTGCATAGCTAAATGTTGCAAGGAGTGCACTGAAGAATTTCTCAATAACTGTAACAAAGACTGCAGGATGTATAGTTTCATACATCAGCCCTTGGATGTGTACGCAATGAAAATGCAGGGCAAAAAAATAGAGAACTTCAGTTGGCGATAGTTCCTCTAAGGAATAAGAACATGTCTATCAGCAACAGAGTTTGCTTCTCTGTACACATGGCATACAAGTATGTTGTTGCATAATAAACAGTAAATAAAATGGCTGTCCTCTTTCCTTTATGGAGGAAGAGAAAAAGACAAGCATAATATAGAAAAAATGTTTTGCCAGGGAAAGATTCAATTCTGTGGTTAAAGTTGAAACTGCTATCAGATCAATATTGAGGGCACTAGATCTTAGACTCTCCTGCAGACACAGAATTTGTTGTTATTCCCTCTTTGAGAATAACGCTGGACAGATTTTGTCCAGAGTTAGGAAAGGACCAAGCACCGACCCTCCCTCCTTATATTACCTTCCCAACAAAATTTAACAGAAACATGAGGCATGCAGGTAACACAACCAATTCACAAATGTTTTAACACTGAAACCCCAATATTAGTTACTACTACCTGCATCTTATATCAAAGATTTCCCAACCAGAAAATATATTATGAAGGACTTTCTAACTAGATAATGAGATTAGTAGACCATATAAAGACAAGACTTAGATATAGATTTTCAAGTGTTTTTTAATTATATTCTCAAATAAAAGAATGACATCGAAAAATATTTTCAAAATTAAATTAAAAAACCTGATAACAAATAATTAAATATACCTCAATGGAAGGCATGGTGACAGAGATGTGAAGGTCCTTGCCATCGTTCACAGCTTCCATCATGGTGATGCAGTGAGAACTCTCCACATTCTGGGCGGGGTCCTGACCAGTGGCTATGTAGATAGCGGAGACAATATTGCTTGCATGGGCATTGAAACCACCAAGAGCACCAGCCACTGCGGACCCAGTAAGGTTTTTAATCATGTTAAGCTCCACCAGGGCCTCCACGCTAGTCTTCAAAACTTTTTTTACTACCTCTTCCTTGATTATTGCTTCACAGACCACAGACTTGCCACGCCCTTCAATCCAGTTTACAGCTGCTGCTTTCTTGTCTGAGCAATAATTACCTGGTGCAAGAAGCGACAGGATGGATATATTTCCATTTTGACAATTTGGCAACCAAGTTCTAGCGTTTAACTATGACTAAGAAGCACGAAGAAAAGCATCTTAAATAAGCAACGGTTACCAGAAATGCCAATAACATCCATGTCTGGGAAGTCATCCTGAAGAAAAGCAAGGGCATTCTGGACGCCTTTGGATACCATGTTCATCCCCATGGCGTCCCCAGTGCTGCATCGGAATCTGATGTACACATTCTTGCCTGCCATTGCACACTGAACACTCTGTAACCTGGCAAATCTGCTTGACCTGCACACCATTTATTAACCCATGTACGGCTCTTAGTACGTTTATTCTACTACGCAATGCTCGGGTAGTGGTCATCGTTGTACGGGATAGTTAAAACAGCAAACAGGAAACAAATAAGAGACAAAAGGCAAGCTCGCCCCCTTAAAATCGTTAATTCACGGATGAAATTGAGCTAAAAATTTTGGATGAAGAAATCTAAATTTCAAACCAACATGAATATTCTTTTTTTTTTTTTGCCAAAAACCAACATGAATATTCAAAAAGTAAAAACATTCATTCTTGCAAAAAAAGATAAATATCCCTTTGACTACTTGTTTCCCATACACAAAAAAGATAAGTGATACACCCATTATGGATGTCAAAAATGAAGCTTGAAATCATGAAGAAATAAATTTCAAAAGCAACGAGGAAAATAGAATAAAATAAAGACTTTGAAGTTACTATCAATTACAATACAGAGCTTTTCACTCAAGGATAATAAAAAAGAAGGGGAAATAATCGTAAACTCAAAGTAGTAAAGAGAAAGATTTAAAAACAAAAGAAAGTAACGAAGATAGACTTACTTGTTGAAAACGACGGCAAGAGAGTCAAAATTGAGAGGATCCTCCAAGAAGAACTTTAATTGAGCGGCTCTCTGGACAGTGGAAAACCTCACCACAGGAGCTCTGGTCATCCCATCCCCGAGCAAACAAGAAGAAGCTCCGCCAGAAACGTAAATGGCTTTACAGCCTCTGTTGGTGCTGGCGACAAGACAACCCTCGGTGGTGGCCATAGGCACCGTGTACTCAACCCCGTCAAGTAACAACGGACCCGCCACCCCCACGGGGATCTGGACATACCCGATGGGCATCTCACAACACTGTCCCAAAATCGAATCGTAATCGAACCCTTCGGCGGGCAAGCCGTTGACGGACCTTCCCGTAATTCTCTCCACGACCTCTCTTCGAATCGCCGCCGCTCTACGACAGTCACCCAGCTTCGATTCGAGAGCGTAGGAAGGAATGGAGCCCGAGACCACAGAGCGGACGATTTCTTCGTCGTCGCGAGAGAGAGGAAGGGGTGTGTTGTCGAAGCTTTTGGGAGGAAGAAGCACCTGGTGCGCCTGGGGAGAAGAGACGACGGAGCAATCGACGAGAGCAGCGGGGCAAGGGCCGGGAGGGCGGCTATCGTCCTTGGAAAGGATAGCAACGTCGTCGTCCAAATCGAGATCGTCGTCGTCGGAGGAAGAACGAGAAGTAAGAGGGTGGAGAAAGCCAATGCCGAAGAAACCGAGAAGGTAGACGACGGAGGCAAGGAAGGAGAGAATGGCAGCAATCTCAGAGAGGGTGACGACGTGGAGGGGAGTGGAGGTGCGGATCTTATCGCGCCAGCGGTGAAGGAGAAAATAAGAGACAGAGAAAAAAAGGGAGAAGAAGAGAGCATTGGTGAGGTAAAGGGGGGCGAAGGGGAAGGCAGGGGCAGGGGAATCGGGAGGAGGCTTATGGGGGGTAAAATGGGGAAGCTTGGGGGAGGAAAGAGGTCGCCGGCGAACGTCCATGAAGGATGAAGTGAAAGTAAACAAGACAAGAACAAGTGTATGGAGAGGGAGAGAGTGTGTAGTGGTTTTTGGGAGGGGGGGGGTGTCGGGGGCCGATGGTTGCAAAAACGAGGGATCATGTGTGAGCTTTTTTATAGAAGAAGAAGAAGATGATGATGATTGCCCACGCGTACAGCGTGGAGCGTGCCATCCGCCTTTGTCGCCCTCCCTCTTCCCTGGCTCTCTCCAGTACATATACATTACATTATTATTATTATTGTCCATTGTTTTTTCACTTTAATTAATTAATTAATTTACTACCCCTCCAAATCCAGTCTCTTGATCTTGATTCTCCTGCTTCGTTTTTTCCTTTCAACTCTCCCACACGTCAAACTTACATCGCCCATCACATGTTTTAAGGTAACGGTGAGAATTTTACGTATATTAGAAAGTTTTTATTATATTTTTAAAATTTTAAAAAGTTAAAATATTTAATTTTATCTCTATTAATTATATTTTTTATTAAATATGGTATAAGTTACAATATTAATAATATAATAAATAAAAAAAATTAATAAATCACTTCATATTATGTTATGTTATAAAATAAAAAAATCTTTTATGGTAAGAAAGGAGTACTTAAGTAAGGAAGCTGAAATCAATTTGTTCAATTTGATTTTCAAACCCTCCCCTTCCCAAAGTCTTATCTAAACAAAATCACCTTCAAATCATCCCTTCCCCCTCTTTCATTTATTTCATCTATTCTTTATTATTAGTCATATTATAAGAAATTTTCATATTTTCATGAGTCATTTTGTAAAGTGGTTGGAGTATTTAATGCTTTTTTTGCAAATATATTTTATTTGTTTACATTTAATTAAGATGGTTAGAAATAGTTAATATATTTAATTAAGGGTATTTTAAGGAAATAGATATAACTTTTTGGTAAATTTAATGATAAAATTTACTTTTAACTAATTTTTTAATTAATATAAAATAATTAAAAATAATTTATAATAATAAATAGAGGGACTAACTAAACATTCATGATACATGGGTGATATTAATTATTACCCCCCTTTTTTCCATCCGTGATATTAATTATTGCCCACCAATTCCAAGTTTAGTGAATTTTAATTAATGGAGTAACTTTTTTATTTTACTGTATAAAATTTGAATTCTTTCTATCTTATATTCTTATTCCGATACCAAATCTGAATTCGAGACCGAATATTTAATTTCTTACTACTTTGGTTCAATTATTAATTTCTCTACTCTAACTAAACACATCAAACTTAAAGTTACCTCTTTTCTCAACTCAAATCTCAAACAATTATTATGATGTATGCAGATCCAAATTTCATAAATATATATATGTATATATATATATATATTAAATTTTGTGATATTCAGTACTTTTTTTTTTTTTGTCTTTTAACCTCATGTCATCCACAAAATTTTATTCAAATCCGCTGGCATTGTTGAGCAGGTTAGTCTAATCATACTAGTATATTAGAAGTAAGTCTTGTAAATTGCACATAATTTGAGATAAATCACAATATTTATGAGTGATAAATAGTATCATTTCTGTAAATTTTAATACTCCTATTATATATTGATATTGATTTTTTATTGTTGAATAAACACTAGTATTGAAAAATTGAAATTGACATGATCATTCATGCAATAGAATTTGATATAGGACTCAAATTCAGTAAAAATGATGAAACGGCAAATAATACCACTCCTCAATACGCGTAATGGCAATTGGCAAGACATTATGGGTGGAAAAAAAAAAAGCGTGAGCGGCGAGGAAAATATTCTATTTACAAATATATCCAAATAAGTTTTTCCTGACCCAACGAGACTGCACTGCCAACAATATTTCAAAGGAAAAAGGACGCTTACTTTCGTAATTCTTAATACAAATATTGGCATAGATCTCTAATTTTTAGATACACGTCCTCTTAAAAGAATATAAAAATAAGAAAGTAATAAAAATACTCCTAAATAACTCTTATCTTATTTGCACCCCTCTTTTTACTTGCCTGGGAATTTCATATATACAAGACGCCAAAATTAAGAAGAAAATCAATACAATATTTTTCTTTACCTATGTTTAAAAAATAGAAATATGAAAAATGATAATGATGATAAAATTAGAATTTCTTTCTTTCTTTCACAGTATTTTAAATATCAATCAATTTCATAAAAATTATTTTTTATGAAAAATATATAATCTGAAACTCATTCATTAAACTAAATTTTTAAATTGAATAAACTAAAATTTTAAGTAGATACTAAATCCTAAAGTCTAAACCTTAAACTAAATCAATTAACAAGTAGACATAACTAATCTATCAAATTGAGTGAACTAAATTTTTAAGTAGGTATAACTAATCTATCGAATTGTGTGAACTAAATTTCTAAATAGGTATAATTAATGAACTAGATTTTGAAGTGGGTATAACTAATCTACCTAATTGAATGAACTAAATTTTCAAGTGGATATAATTAATCTACCAAATTGAGTGTACTAAATTTCTAAGTGGGTATAATTATATTCACATGGGAAAATAGTTGTTTTTACTTAGAAATTTAATTTTCAGCACTTAGAAATTCAGTAATTTTTTATTGGGAATTTCGTTGTAAGCATTTAAAAATTTAGGTTTGTCCACTTAGAAATTTAATTTTCAGTACTTGGAAATTCAGTTATACTTAGTTAGGAAAATAACTATTAACACTTAGAAATTTAGCTTCACCCATTTGGAAATTTAATTTTCAAAACTCAAGAATTTTGTTATATTCAGTTAAAGAAATAGCTGTCAACACTTGTAATTTTATTTTTCAACACTTGGAAATTCAGTTATACTCACTTGAGAAAATATATGTAAGCACTAGGAAATTTAGTTTTCAACACTTGAAAATTTAGTTATACTTAATTGAGAAAATAGCTATTAATACTTGGAAATATAGTTTTTAACGCTTGAAAATTCAATTATATTCAGTTAGGAAAATAGATGTGAGTACTTAGAAATTTATGTTTATTCACTTGAAAATTTAGTTTTTAACACCTGAGAATTCAATTATGTTCTATTAAGAAAATTGTTATCAACACTTGTAAATTTAGATGCACCCACTTGGAAATTTAGTTTTCTCAACTGTACATAATTGAATTCACAAGTGTTGAAAACTAAATTTCTAAATGCTCACGACTATTTTCCCAATTGAGTATAAGTGAATTTCCAAGTATTAGAAAACTAAATTTCCAAATACTTAAAACTAAATTCTCAACTGAGTATAACTAAATTTTCAAGTAAAGACAACTATTTACCCAAATGAATATAACTATACCCACTTGAAAATTTAATCCACTCAATTTGGAAGATTATGTATGCCCATTTTAAAATTCAATTCACTCAATTTGGTATATTAGTTATATCTATTTGAAAATTTAATTCACTCAATTCAGTAGATTAGTTATACCCACTTAAAAATTTAGTTTACTCAATTCTGTAAATTAATTATACTAACTTAGGAATTTAGTTCACTCAATTCGATAGATTAATTATACTTACTTAAAAATTTAGTTAATTCAATTATGTAGATTAGTTGTGCCTACTTAGAAATTGGCTCACTCAAATTGGAAATCAATTATATCCACATAAAAATTTAGGTTACTAAAATTTAGTTCAATTAATGAGTTTTAGTTTATATATTTTATATAAAAAATAATTTTTATGAAATTGATTAATATTTAAAATATTGTGAAAGAAAAAAAGAAATTTATAATTTTTCATATTTTACATATTTCTATTTTTTAAAACGAGAGAGAAAGAAAAATAGTGTATTGGTTTTTTCCTCAATTTTGATGCCCATATGAAATCCCAACCACAAGTAAGTAAAAAAAAAGGCATGCAAATAGGATAAGGATTATTCAATGATATTTTTGTCACTTCCTTATTTTCATTATCTCTTTAAAGGAATTGTATTCTTTTAGGTTTTTATAAAAATTAGAAACCTTTATATGTCAATATTTATGTTATGAGATCTAAAGTGTCATTTTGTCTATTTCAAAACAATAGTTGCCAATAACATTTTACGTTTTAAAATTTACAAAATGAAGCTTTAAAATTTAACCCAGCAACATATTTTAAGGTTTGTCTATTAACCCCAATAAAAAGTAAGAACCACTGAAATGAAAATTGGGTTACAGGTCTAAAAGCCATTAATATAAAAGCTATTGCCTCAGCTTCTACATTGATTTTAACAAACGTGTTAAATTTACAGGCTCAAATTAGAACAAAATAAATTTTATTGAAATAAAGTTTGGATAAAATTAAATTTGTGATAATATAATTTATGTTTGGATTTTTTTTGTGCTAAAATAAGTTTAATAAATTAATTCTAAGGTAAACGCAAGTTTATAAACCTAAAAGTATTTTCTTCTTTTATTTTTTTTTTAAATGAGGTTCATAGATGAGCCAAACAACAATTTAACTGAAACGTGGGTTTAGGAACCTGAAAGCCAAAGTGCCACTAATAGTCGTAATATTAATAGTGGTGCGAACTAGCATGGAATTTTTCTTTTTAATTTTGGTTCTGTTTTGTTTGTGTGCACCATATGCCTTATTATAAAAATTATAATAAATTTACATAAACTCATTTAGTTTAAATGAAGGCAATCAAATAGATTTTAATGAAGGAAAGGAAAGTGTAGGGACGATTTTATTAACCTCTTATTTGGTTAGATTTGAAGGAAGAGGAGAAAAGGTATTTTATTTGGTTTAGAAAGGAATGGAAGAGGAACTATTTATGAATTGACCATTATATTCTTATATGTAACTTCAATTCTTTTTATTTTTTCTTGTGTATAAAAGAATATAATTATATCTAAATTCATTACTTTTATAATTTTTTAATCTAAAAATCTTTTATCTTAATTATCTATGATAATTTTTTGTTACTATGCTCTTCAAAAGATTTTTTTAACTAATTTTAACATATTATCTCATTATGAAATTTAGTATCAACTTAAAAAATTTTTTTACCAAAAATAATTTTTATTAGGATACAACAGAGAGAGACACCGAACAAATTAGGGGTGAGAGAGAGATAGGGTTTGAGCATGAAAGGCACAGTGATTGAGTACAAAATAAGACATTAAATGAGGATAATATCATCCATTTTGGTTAAAATTATATCTCTTCCCACTGAAAAATCCCCTATTTGGAAGGGAGGGAAATAAGGTGAGAAGAGAAAAGAGAAAAGATAAATTTTGCTCTCTATTCCCTCTAACTTTTCTTTTCAAATAAGGGGAGGGGCTCTCATTCCTTCTCCTCACTTTCTCCTCACTTCAAAAATAACCTCAAACAAAATCATAATAATTTACGACTTTCAAAATAGTGATGAAAGCTTAATTATAAAATATTATTTGAAGTTCAAGTTTGCCATATGAGAATATACACACAAGGAGTATATATGATTTTAAAATATTTATTTTATTTCAAAATAATTATTACTTTATAATTTTCAAGATAACATTAACTAACTTTTGACAAGTTTACACTTCAAATGAAGAAAAAAAATATTTTCTCCATTTTAAAATATAGATCATATTTAATTATCTTACTTCCTCTAAAATAATAGTTAAATTTAGTTGTATACTTTAATTTCTTCAAAAATTACCATAATTTTATAAAATTACCCTCATTAAATTACTTATTCGTAATTATTACTATTTCTTTTAATCTCTCTCCACCATAAGAAAAAAGGTCAAATATCCATTTTAATTAAGGTTTTTCATAAATGTGGGTAAAAAAAAATTAAATAGTTGCTAACACTCATAAAGTAATTTATAGAGTATTTTGAAATCTTAATTTTTCAAACATCTATCTTATATTTTAAAATAGAGAAAGCATTACATAATTAATAAAAATATTATAATAAAATATAAACACATTTGTTAACTTTTAAATTATTTATTATTATTATTTTTAATTTATATGTACAATTCCAAAATAATAATTATTTTGAAAAGTATTAAGGGTTAGGTAGCGAGTAAAGACTATCTATACTTAATTATTATTAATTGCATGACATGAAATGAAACGCATCCATTAATTGACGATTGTATCAGTAAGTACATACTAAAATAAAAACGAGTACACATGTACAGCATATGCTGGGGGATCAAGGAATCTACTCAAACTAATGACGCTTTCCGCTTCCACTTTTTTTTTTTTTTTAATATATATACACCTATCTTAACTCCCATTTTTTTTTAACATATGTACCCTATCTTAACTCCTTTAAACAAAACTGTTTTCTTATTTCTTTTTTCCTGGACCCTAATAAAGTAGTTTTGGTGTTTAACATAAGATTTGGTCTATATTTTCTTCCGATTTTAAGCTAGTATATCACACACACACATCGGGTTAATTTACATGTGATCACTTAAATAGGTTGAGAGATAAAATTAAATGCCATGATTTATAGGTTGAGACAATTTTTTTTGCAAAAGAATGATAATTAAGCAAAACAAAACCCATAAACAGGGGGTGGTACCAAGCCAATCATATTAATACACACACATACGACAAAATATGTAAATTGACCCCTTCTTTAATTCTTGGCCCACTATGAATGTTGAACATCATGAATTATACATATGTGGATTGGTTAGCTATTTTAATCACACGTAGTGGCTGGATTTACTAAGTCAAGCACAGGTACACTATATAAAGCCTTTCTCTATCTTCTGTATAGATATGAGTGTTTCTTATTCTCCCCTCATGCAAAGCATGAAAATGACTTTAATTTTCATCAAACAACCCATCTTTTCTTCCAGATTAAATAGCTAGGAGTATATACATATATTTTCAACTCCCTATCTAATCCTTCCACGTTTATTTACCTCCATGGAATATGTATAATCTGCTAACGATAAAATCTACTTGAGTTAAAATTTTAGGTCGAACAATATTATTTTGGAAAAAAATAATTAATTTTAGGAAATTACTGTTCACATAAAATGAACTAGCTAGTCTCGAATTGATTATTCTCCATGGCTATCATAAACCAACCACGTCTCTTGAAAATATAGAAGCACTAGTATTTGGCTCGTAAATATACTGCATTATATATATGGACTTTGATTTGCGCTTATGACTCGGGACTATCCGACTTTTCACTCTTAAATAATGGAGTGCGTGATTCGTGTGCCATTTTTTTAAAAATATTTGGAGTCTCATGGTGACGGTACATCAATCAGGTTGAGCAATTCTATAGTATTTTGTGTGATCTCTGGACCTAGTTGGAAAATGATATATATATTCAACTTATTTTGTAATCTCTTTGTGAAGCACGAGGCTATATGCACACACGCACACACAGTCTCCAAAAGCAATTTAACAACCAACACATGAAGTAATTGCCAAATTGTACCATTTTTCCATTGTTCCTACTCATTCTTCTGAAGTAACTGCTAAATCAAACTCAAGACTTGGCAGGCTTCTTTCTCAGTTTGTTAATTTGAGCAAGGGAGAAAGACACTTAAAGACCCCCATATAAAGATATTTCCTTTCAAGGATCTAGATTAAAATTTCAGTACTCCAATAAACTGAATTTTCAACTCAAATCAATTGAATTCAGCACTTATACTGTTCATTTGGCAATATTTTTACATGGAGGTCCTTAAGTGTCTTTCTCCCTTTGAGCAAACTAAACTAATAATGGCATGTAATTCCATGGGTTATAAATATAAAATATTTTATCTTGATCCTAAATATAGAATCATTTCTATAATATGAGACAGTATTTATTATACATTATAAAAAAATATCCCTATTTAATTAATGAGAGAGAGAAAGAGAAATAAATTCAATAAGAGTAATTTTGAAAAAATAATGTCATTTTTTAAAAGATTAAATTAGTTAATTAATTTTAACTTTTATCCTTAATTCACGTGATTTGATTAAAAAGTTTTTATATTAAAAATTAAATTAAATATTGTTTATTAATCATACTTGGGATGATGAGTAGAATATTCTCGTGACGAAATGCTTGCTATATATAATTAAGTTCCTATATAGTATTCATCTAGTCCTGTATATTAGTCACGCTTGATTACTTTGCATTAACCAAAAAAAAAATTAGTTAAAATTAGTTAGAATTTTTGAAAATTTCAAAAATTAATATAACCTTTTAATATTACTCCTAAATTGTAACCTCATTATAATTATATTTTTCTCAATCCCTCTCTCCATCATAAATGTTTTAAATAAAACAAAAAATTTTAATACACTTTAATTATTAAAAAGTGACTTATGTTTTGAATATATTAAAAACTTTTAGAATATACTTTATATATATATATATATAGTATATTCTAAAAGTTTTTAATATATTCAAAACATATATATAAAGTATATTATAAAAATTTTTAATATATTCAAAACATAAGTCGAGAGGGAGTATTTGTAATGTGCTTTGTCACTCCTAGTATCAAATTTCAATTTCAATGAAGGCGCCCTTGCTTTACTTGTTGGAGTGGACAACGATAAGCTTCTACATACATACATACATACATACATGGTAAAAAGCGAATGATTCAAGGCCGGCACGGAGGTACTCCTTTGATTCTTTTAATTTATCATAGTTTAAGAAAATTTTTTATTTTTTTATGTATCATTTTAAAATATTATAAGAAATTAATTACTACTTTTTTATTTATATTCTTATTTATTATTTAAAAATTAAAAATAATATTAATTATTTTTATTTAGTTATTTTTATAATTGTATATTAGTAAATTTAAAAGAAATTTTAATATATTAATTTTATTTCTTAATCTTATAATAAAACTTAAAATGATGCTTAAAAAGAAATGAAAATAGAGAAATTTTGGTGAAATTGGAATTTTGCTGTCATGCTTTTGTTACCTTATAATATGAGATGGATTGAGTAAAAGTTACTCAATTATTTAATTTCTTAAAAAATTCTAATATTTTCAACAATTATCCTTATTAATTACTCTATCTGATTCTAAATATAAGGTTTTTATCTTGATCTTAAATATAAAAATATTTTCAAAGTATGAGATATTATTTATTACATATTTTTAAAAAATATCCTAATTTAATTCATCTAAAAAAAGAGAGAAAAATATTAAATAAGGATATTTTTAAAAAAATATTTTATTTTTGGAAAAATAAGATAATGAAGTACTTTTAACTCTCATTTTTAATCTATATAATTCAATTAAAAGATTTTATATTAGGAACGGAGTCAGTATATTAGATTTCAATATTGATATTCCTTTCAACCACACAAAGTATAAATAAAAGAAAATAAATAATATATATATATATATATATCAAAATAACTTATATTTTAGATGAATATATCTTGGATTTAAGGAAATATATTCCATAGCAAGTGGCAACCAACTAAATGCTCATTACCCAACCTACCTGATATGTTGACTTTAGAGAGATTATTTATTGTCATTTGTCATCTTCTTTTGTGTTTCTTTGGTTTGACACATACACAATAGAAATATTAAAATGGGGGAATTACATATTGGGATGAAGACTTAGAATTAATTAAAAATTGGGATTTATTATTTATTTAATTATAATATAGAACCAAATACAATTAAATAAAATTAAAAAATTGTATAATTATTAAAATACCCTTCCATTCACCTCACCATGGTTGGCTATTGATTAATGGTTGTTGATTAATGGTCGTCAGTGACCGGTTAATGACAACTGGTTATAAATTGTAAAATCATAACATACGAGTTATAAAATGTGAGTAAAAAATTATAAATCCTTAATAAGGTTAAAACCTTATTAATCCATATTAAAATTATGAAAATAAGTTGTAAAATAAGAATATGAGAGTTGCAAAATGTAAATAAGAAGTTGCAAATACCTTGACTCAATTTGATACTTATAAAATTAAAATCTCATTGCTTCATATTGAAATTCAAAAAATAAATTACAAAATCAGAATATGAAAGTTGTAAAATGTAAGTAAAAAGTTGTAAATCTTAGAATCAATTTAATCCATATAAAGTAAAAATCTAATTACTTCATGTTAAAATTTGAAAAATAAATTGCATGATAAGAATAGAGGAGTTGCAAAATGTGAATAAGAAGTTACAAATCCCTGAAGCCACTATGATATTGATAAGGTTAAAATTTAATTACTCCATACAGACAATGTTAAAATCATATTTTAACTTTATAAGCATCAAAATGGCTTTAGTGATTTGTAACATTTTACTCATATTTTGCAACTTCCCTATTTTGATTTTGCAATTTACTTTTCAAATTTTAATATGGAATAATCATATTTTAACTTTATAAGTATCAAATTGACTCCAAGAATTTTTAGTTTCTTACTCACATTTTGCAATTTCACTATTCTGATTTTGTAACTTATTTTCCAAATTTTAATATGGAGCAATCAAATTTTAATTTTATAAGTATCAAGTTGAGTCCAGATATTTGCAACTCACATATTTTGATTTTAGAACTTTTTTTCATAATTTTAATATGGAGTAATCAGATTTTACCCTTATCATAAATTTGTAACTTTTTACTCATATTTTGCAACTCGTATATTCTGATTTTACAATTTATAACTAGTTGCTGTTAACTAGTCACTTACAACCATTGACAAGCATTGACTGGCACCGGCTACTGTTGACTAGTATTGATCGGTCACTGGTGATCGCTGACCAGTTGCCCACGACCATTAACTTACTGCCGACTAGGTGGGGTAAACAAAGGGGTATTTTAAGGATATTTTAGTAATTGTATAATTTTTAATTTTATTTAACTGTATTTAGTCCTTTATTATAATTAAATGAACAATAAATCTTAATTTTTAATTAATTATACATTTTGGTCCTAATATGTAATTCCCCTATTAATTACTAGTTAAGGCTATCAACTGGCTAGAGTCTATCTTTTCATGTTAATCCATATTCAAACCAAAGTAACTTCACTAGCTAAGATTAGGCGAGCTGCATTTTGTCCCGAAAACTTTAAATGTGGAAACAACTGCGAAAATCTTTATGCTTAAATTACACATATTAAAATAGGTAATTAAAATTAGTCTGAAGTATTAAATTTATAAAAATAATACAACATCTGCTCTTTTACCTTTTTATTTTTTTTTTCATGTTTTAAAACTCTTGTCTCCATAGTCCATATTCTAACTTCTACACGGGAATTCTTTCTATCCTATGGTGTGGGTGGCATCTATATGTGTGTGTGTATATATATATATATATATATACACATAGCTTGCCACATATGTAGTTAATATGAGGATTTCAAAGAGGCTTAGTATATCTGCTAGTTGATCATTTGAATTGACAAATCTAGTGACAGGATATCCAGATTTGATCTTTTCTCTTATGAAGTAACAATCAACTTTAATATTTTTGGTCCCCTTATGTTGGATTTTGAATGTGACAAACTACTCCCTCCGGTTTATATTAATATTATTAATAAAATTATTTTTTTACTTGAAATTAATGTAAAAAATATTAATATTTTTTATTTTATTTTTATTAAATATTTTATTCTATTATTATTATAGGATTATAAATAAGGGGTAAGAAGAATGAAAGACAAGAGTAAAATGAAAAAAATATTCAATATTTTACATTTTTAAACTAAAAATTTATCATACAAAATATCATATAATATGAAAGGAGACTAACTCCGTTTAATCAATTCTTCCAAACTTTAATTCCCAAGGAAGATGTTTTAGCCGAATAAGTCCACACGCGGCCAGATTCATAGCACAATGCTTTATCTTTCGCACAAAATCTAGTAACTGCACTTTGTTATGGACGAAGACATTCTTTTTCTTTTTTTTTCATTTTTAAGTTCACATTGAAATGACTACACGGTTATTCTTTTGATTTTCTTTTCTTCAAAAAAAGATAAAGTCATCATAACCCCGGAAACAAAATCTCGTCCTTCAGCTTCCGAATATTTACATGAAATGAAACTTCCAATTAAAAGAAAAACAAATTTTAGGGGTAGAATCATGGAAACCTGTTTCATAAATATTGCTTGCAGCATGCGTTGATTTTGAACTCGTGGATTGAAATAGAAAAGAGAAAGTGCCAATAAAAACATCTTCCCTTGGCGAACTAGGAAAACTAGTTAGCCTAACTTGCAATCAATATTTTAAAAATCAAATTGGATGTCGAACTGAAAATATCACTGAGTCACGATTTTTATGATTTAACTAGTTAGATTGGCGGTCGAACCAGTAATGTAATAATTAAGTAAAAATAATATTATATATAATAATATATATATATATATAAATAAAATATTAAATTATTAAGAGAATAAATTTAAGTAGTTTAAACTTATAATAAGTTAATAAATTCACATGTAATAATACATGTAATAATATATGTTAAATTATTGAAAGTAATGTAAAAATATTTTAACATGATAACATTATATGACCATAATATTATAAAATAATTATACCCCCTCCGTCCCTAATTATAAAAAACAAATAATTACTTTATCTGTATTAAGGAAAAAATAATTTTAATAGTTAAACTCATTAATTGTACTACAATTTCAATTGTTTTCCAAAATTACCTGCATTAAAAGTCTGAAGTAAAACTAATTAATTATTAGTAATTATCAATACAATCTTAGTTACTCGAGAGTACAAAAAGAAAATGACATTAATTACTTTACAAATTTTATCAATGTCTCTTATATTTTAGGATAAATAAAGAGTCTCAAAATTCTATTATAATTTGGGATGGAGGGAGTATAATATAATGAAATTTTTTATTTTTATAATTAGTAATTTTAAAATAAAAAGGGAAATAGTGTTTTACTCTCTAATAATTTTTATAATTAATAATTTTGGTAAAAAAATTAAATTTAAGTTAAATTTTACCTAATTTAAAAACTGTCCGATTTTCTAAAAATCGCTCCAGTTCCCTGTTCAACTTCGGTTTCCAGCTCAAAAGCTGATTCAAAGCGGTCCAATCCAGTCCAATCCCTTAAAATGATCTAAAGCTGAAAATCGAGCCGTTCTTTACTCCGGGTAACAGTCCAACCAGTCTGACCGTCCGGTCTAGTCTGATTCCCATATCATTTCTTGCAACTAATAAACTGATAGGACATAATATATATATATATATATATATGGACCTGCATTCCATGCTCAATGTCATTATTTATTTTAAAGTTCATGATCTTTACAAAATCATCCTTCTTCCGGCAAACACGAAGTGAATAATATTGAGTTTTTGACAAAGACAATTTACAGAAGAAAGTTAATAATGAACTAATTCAGGTCCGTTTGAATTTCAATTTTATAAAATTAAGTTAAGATAAATTGAATTTGTAAAAATGAAGTTTAGATAAAGTAAGTTTGTTGTAAGTTATTATCTTTGGATATTCTTTTTGTAAAAGTACTTTTAGATGTATAATATAGAGTAAATTTGCTTCTCATTTTTCAAAACCCACGTTTTGTTAAAGGAAAAGTAAATTCTCCCCTCCTTTTTAAAAATCACAGTTTAACGCGCTTTTCATTTTTTAAAAAGGCAGTTTGTGTCTAGGCAAACACATCTTCTTAAAAAACTATGGTTAAAAATTATGGTTTCTTTTTTTAAAAAAGGGAACCAAATTGGTACTTTATTATATTTTGTACTCCCTCTGGTCCTATATATAGAACATTTTGCCTTGGTCCTAAATATAAGATCCTTTACAATATACGAGGTGATATTTATTATACATTTCCAAAAAATGTCCATATTTAATGTATTCAAAGAGAAAAAGAGAGAGATTAAATAAGGTTAGTTTTGAAAAATACTGGGATTTTTGGAGAAATCGAGGTAGTTAATTAGTTTTAACTCCCCTTCTTAATTCGCATGATTCAGTTAAAATGGTCTTATATTAAGGATCAGAGGGAGTATATTCTACATCTCTCTTATTAAACTGGTCAAAATATACACTCCCTTTGTTTTCAAACACTATAATTAAGAAACAAATAAAAGCAATTAGGGGGCATGTTTGGTAACTATTTCCAAAACAATTTTTTTGTCTTCGAAAACAAAAAAACTTGTTTGGTAAACGTGTTTTTTATAAAATGTTCTAAAAAATAAAAAAAATAAAATAATAGAAAACTCAGAACATTTTTAAGATATTTTGTAATTTTTGTTTTGGAAAACACAAGAAAATGTAAAAAATACCCACATCACTAATGGTAAAATTATAAATTTTGAATAATCCATCTAACAGTTATTAGTTATGATCTTGAAAATAATTATTCAAATGGATTTTTTTATTTTTTTATTTTTAAAACTTGTTCTTGAAAACAGTTTTGAGAACAATAAAATAGAAAACAATATCACACAGGTCCTAGTACTCTCTCCCATCTCATTTATAGGGAAAAAATTATTTTACGAGTATTAAGGAAATGAGTTGAAGTTAATTAAAGATAATTGATTTGTCTCATATTTTTAATTTCTTTCAAAATTATCTATACTTAATTAATCTCTCTTAATTCTTTTGGAAGATGCACCTCGTAACTCTCAATAGTGTTAATAAAAAAAGTTAATTTTGATAAAAAAAATTAATACAATATTAACTCTCTTTTTTCCCCTTATAAATATAACCATCAAAGAGACAATTTTTTTGTTATAAATAGGACCAGATGTAATACTTTACACAAATTAAGAAAAACAATTAAAAGGGGTTAAATCATTAAATTTGTCGTAAATGAATTTTTTTTCTAAGATTACCCTCATTTAATACCTAAAACTCATACCCATGTAATTAATGATTTTTCTCATGTGTAGTAAAATTCAAATATGCAAATTTCCGGCATTAATAAAGAGTATTATTAAAAAAAATCTTAAATGCACTAAAAAATCCTTATTTATCTCTTATATATATTTGATCCCAATGAGAGCATTTTAGTTTAATCTTTGAGGAAAAGGAGTGAAGATGATACTAAAACAGGCTCGTGCTTGGTTCTTAATTGCTTAATAATTGGTCGGTACGTAGAACTTTTTAGATCGAGCTTTTTGGTCCGCTGACCCTGATATCTTTTGAGAATAAAATAATATTAAACATATTATGAATATTGTTCACAACTGTGTCTCATCTTCGTCCTTGCAACGTTTGTGGAATAGGGAGAAGGTGGACAAGTTTTTGCCATCTAGGGGGGTAAGACAAGGGGATCCAATTTCTCCATACCTTTTTGTGATATGTATGGAAAAACTTGCTTATTTGATTGTGGAGTAGACTGAAAGGGAGGATGGTGACCTATCAGGTTACGTAAAAATGGACCCCCCATCTCTTATTTATTTTTTTTGATGAAATTGTGTTGTTTGCGAAGGCATCTTTACAACAGGTTGATACTCCAAAGCAGTGCTTAGACAAGTTTTGTGCTAGTTCAGGAATGAAAGTTAATGCAAATAAAACCAGTGTTTATTTCTCAAAGAATGTCAGCCATAATCGACAGTCTGAACTTGGTGAGGCTCTTGGGTTCACAATGATAGTGGATTTAGGGAAATATCTAGATGTTCCTCTTCACCATAAAAGAGTCACCAAAGATGCTTTCTAGGAAGTGGTGGACAAGGTTAAGAAGAAATTATCAAGTTGGAAAGCAGAATCAATCTCGTTGGCGGGAGGACCATGTTAGTTGCCTCGGTCACAACAACTATTTTGAGCTATTCCATGCAAGCTTCATCTTTACCTGTTAGCACGTGTGAGAAGGTAGAGAAGTGTAATAGAGATTTCATCTGGGGTCATACGAGGGAGAGCAGGAAGACTCACCTAGTTGACTGGGGTACTGTTTGCAAGGCTAAAAAGAACGGTGGGTTGGGACTCAAACATTTAAAGTATCAAAACCAAGCTTATATGGCAAAGTTGGGATGGAATCTTATTAATAGGAAAGATGCTTTCTGGGTCAAGGTGGTTCGAAGCAAATATAGATGCGGAGATGATTTGTTTCCCAAGACTGACGAAACACGAACAGGAACTAACACGTGGAAGGGCATTAAAAATGCTTGGCAACATGTTCGTGATGGGGTTAAGGTGGATTAGACTCGTAATGCAGTGAGATGGGAGCATGACAGACTAGGGACTTTCACAGTCAAATCCGCTTATAAAGAGATAGTGAAAGAATAGGATGATGGAGATTCAATGTGGTAGAAGATTTGGAAGCTAAACACTATTCAAAGATGCAGATCCTTTATGTGGTTAGCTTTCCATAACCGGCTCCTTACTAATGTGGAGCGTGTTTGAAGCAAGATAGGCATTGAAGAGGTCTATACCTGGTGCAAATCTAAGCCAGAAACTTTGATGCATGTGCTTAAGGATTGTACAGAGACGAAGAAACTCTGGCTCGATGTACTGCCTTCACCATGTCCTAGAAGGTTCTTTGAGCAAGAGTTACATGAGTGGCTAAGGAGTAATATTCAGCACCATGGCTCCTAGAAAAAGGAGAAATGGAGCAAATTGTTTGCTACGATCTATTGGCTTCTATGGAAATGCCGCAATGAGCATATTTTCGATAATAGGGTGATGAGCAATGATGTGATTAATCATCGTGCTTGTATGATCTTGAACAATCTAGAGGTGGCCAGGAAAAGATTCAGTGGAGTTAATTTAAATGGTCAAATTGTGAGAGATAAGTCCAACAGGTGGGAGCCTCTAATGAATGGTTGGATGAAAGTTAACATAGATGGAGCGTTCTCGACATCGGCGGGGATTGGCTGTGGTGAAGTGATACAAAATGCCACTGATGAGTATATTTCTGGCTTCATGCATCACTCTTAGGAGGGAGACAACTTTTATGCAATATGGGCATTCATATTGGGTCTTCGAATTGCATGAGACAGAGGATATAAGAAGCTTATCATAGAAACTGATGTTGCCAACGTTTTGAGATTAATTCGTGAAGAGAATGTTGACACTCATCAAGACTATGGCCTGATCTTAAAGGCTCGGGGTCTTCTTGCTTGAGAATGGACGATAGAGATTACTCTTATCCCAAGGAATGCTAATGCGGTAGCGGACCACTTGGCTAAACAAGCTTTGAGTGCGATGCATGGCTTTCATGTTGTTATGGATGTGACTCAGGTGATGCACGAATTTATGCTTTCTGACTATGTTGAACCCACTAGTGTTGAGTAGTTGCTGAGGGGCTTCCTCCTTTTGGTATAAAAAAAAATATTAAACAAGCTAAGAATGTGTTTGTGTGATGAAAATAAGGTTTTTAAATATATCTAGTGGTTTTTTCACTGTTCCCTTGCCCTCTAGCCTCTATTTTTGCTGTGAAGTCACCAATGAAAAAGGATCAAGTTCAAGCTGTGGTTGAAAATGAAGATTTACTGATAGAGCAAGTATTGACTGAAGTTTTTACTGCTGCTTCTGTAATGTGTTTGTCTTTTGTTTTATCTCCTTTTGTATTCCTTGTGTGTTTTTTCTTTATTGTTGTGGTTTGCTACCTTGTGTTGAACTTTTGGATTTTTTCTTTGGAAATGAATTCACCACCGGCCAATATATACATACATACATATACATATATATATATATATATGTATATTATGAGGAGATATGATATAGTTATTTGATGTTATGGGCGAGATAGAAAAGCATAAGAAGGCAAAGGTAATAAGATGGGTGTGTATAGAAGAAGAAAAGGAAGTTGTTGCTGACATGGAGTGAGGTGGTACTCATCCCATACCTTTTGAATGTGGGATGAAAATAAAAAGACATATATTTAGTATACAAGAAAATTTAATACAATATTGATATAAATTTTGTTTGATACGTGTCTTTTGAATGTGGAATATGAGAAAAAATTATTAAAAGACTAAAATGCCCATAATTATGAATAAATAAATTAATAAAATCATTTTAAGAAAATATAAATTAATGAAAACTTAATAAAAGATCTTGTTCTTCCACACATAAATAAAATTTAAGTTCGTTGTGCTTCATTTTTATTTATTTTTTTAATTTCTTTCGATAGTAACTGTGATACATAGATATGGGTACGTGTATTAGATATGATATAACACGATATGTTGGATATGATAAATTTTAAAATTTTATAATACATATACGAGAGATATACATAAAAAATTTATGTATATATTCTACAAATTAATGTATTAAAGATAAAAAATATTAAAAATTAAGTTGTAAACAAGTATTTAAAAATTATATGAAGACATCTAAAATAAAAAAATAAAAATTTTCTTATAAGATTTAAGTTATTTTTGAACGTTATGAAAAATAAAAATAAAAATGTATTCATGATATGTATCATGAAGTATGATATAAGTATTGTATCTAATACATATTGGATACAGGTAGATTTTCCTTTTTGATGTATTGGTGTAATAGAGGGTAGCAGCCAAGTAAGGGTTTTAAAAGGCATGATTTGTTTCAGTTTTGTCCAAAATTGAATTAAACTAAACCAAGTTATTTTTTAAAAAATTGGAACCTATTCAGTTTTATTAATATAGGTCGGTAGGGCTTGAATTTTTTGTCGGTTTGGATTAATTTGATTGAGTTGGAGTGAATTTTTTTATATAATATTAATAATTTTTAAAATCTTTATTGTTTTATGATCTTTTAATCTTTAACAAATTGTTTGAAAAGTTAACTAATGTATCTAAATTATAATTTCATGTTAAAAATAAAATGGCATTCTCATGTTAATAATTATTTTTGTAAATATTATTAAATCTAGATTTTTTTACCATAATTTTTTCTTTATTTGGTATGAAAATGATAGTTTTTGTTTATAATTCATTTTTTATATTTTTAAAATTAAAATTCATTCAAATTAATTATAAATTGTTAAAACCATGGATTTGGTATTTTGAAAAATAACATTTTTATATCCAAAATAAAAGACTCATATTTTATAAAAAATAATTAATAAAATAATAGATGTTAAGTTTGGTTCAGATTAGTTCAAGTATTGAAGTTTGAAAGATCAAAATTGAACCGAACCAAATCAATTAGTTTTTGTTATTATAAAAACTTAACTATAGTTTAATATTGATTGGTTTATATTGATTTAATTTAGTTTAGTTCGATATAATTGGTTTAATTTGATTTTGAATATCCTTAGCCAAAAATATTACATCCGGGGGAGAAACTAACCTTGTTTAAGATATAGAGAGCAAATAGTAAATTTTTCTAACTAAATTATGATATACAGATATGATATGAGTATCAGATGTGATGCGTATCTGATACATTAATACAGTTAAATCTAAAAATATAGAATATTATACTTCTAAGATATGTATGTACAAAATACAAAATAATTCATAAAATACAAGAAATATAATTGGAATAAAAAATACAAACTATAAATATACCTATAGTTTTTTAATAATATTGAATACCAAAAGTACAAAAGGAAGCTGAAAATAGCCAATGAAGGAAGTAATAGTGTTAAACTCTATGAGAATATATGGAGTATAAGAAGATAAAATGTAAAAAAAATTTATTTATATTTTAGGTAAAAAATCTGTTTTTATGATAAAAAATATAACATAATATTTTTTTGAATAGTTTTTATGATAAAAAAATAATTTTTTAATTGATAAATTAATATAATATTTATTTTAATTTCTAAAAAATCTGTTATAAAGTATGTAAAAAGTATCAAACTATATCAATCTAGATTCAATACGTATTAGATACGTATCAAAATTTTTTTTTATTTTTAATATAAATAATAAATTAAATACTTCATAAATATATATCGAAGGAGTATCGGTATCGAAAATGTATTCATTATAGATACGTCAAGCAATTCGAAGTGTTGAGGCATCATTTATTCTATATATAAGGGCTAAAAATTGCAGCCCTAACTACTTATTTAAAATAGAAAAGCTCTTACGAGATTGGTTGGTATTATTTTGTTTCTTTTTGAAGCAAAACACAGTATAAGAGTAGGAAAACTGACATTTTCTTCCTCCCATTCCACTTTCACGTACATCATCCTATTTGCTGCTTTCCCATTTTTGCTTCCATCGTCCCTTCTTTCACTTTTACAGCTTGTTTGGTTTAATTAGCAGGAGGTTATGTAATATAATATGAATAGTGTAAGTGGATGTAGTGAGATAATTATTACATGAGATTGTTTGGTATAATATTTAAATATGAGGGAATGATGTTTATTTTTTATTTAATAAAAAATATAGATAAATATGAATGTACCATTTTGCCCTTTGAAAAAAAGAAAATACCCTTCCCTATTATTCTTCCTAACGGCATCCCACTGCCACTACCCACACCAACATCCAGCAATTAATTGTCCCTCCCAATCATTCTCCTTCCTCCATCTTCCTTCTCAACCCTCAAATTAGTGGATTAGTAAATGAGAGTAAAGAGAAACAGAGATCTCACCAAAGAAGAAGTAGCATCGAGTACCACCAAATCTCGTCGAAGAAGAAGCAGAGGCCGACAACGATTGGAGTGGGGGATGTTCTTGGAAGAGAAGTCATCTTGTTCTCCTAGATCCTAACAGTGGGGAGTGAGCATGCAAGGGAGCGGGGAGGGGGGGCGCGACGACGGGGTGGGAGGGAGGGCGATAGTAGGTGGGAGGAAGGGTGACGGCATGTGGGAGAGAAGGCGACGGTAGGTGGGAAGGAGGGCAATGGCAGGAGGGTGGAGCACGATAAGGAAAACTGACAAGAGTAGTTGTTATTTTTCACTTATGAAAGAATATATTTGTCATTTCCTCTCTCCTTCACACCACTTGACGAGCTTCACCTTGCATTTTGGGGGGATCTGTTTCACCTTAAATTGGGTGATGATGTTCACATAAGGTGAAGACAATAATCTTGCTCATGGGCAACCAAACAAGTTATAAATAAATAATGTAATTAGGATCACCTCACCTAACTTCTATGTGAGCGAACCAAATAGGCTATTAGCATATTAATTGTACCAAGCTTTGCCATCTACCTTCTCCAACCAACATTGTTATCTCTTGGTAAAAAATAAACTTCACAGCAAGTTGGCACTGCACCATGACAACGGCAAGAAGTACTCCTGCTAACAGCTCAATAAGCGATGGCAGGAAGAAGCAAGAGACCATCTAACCTTCCTGTTTTGGACGTTTCCTTTATTGCGGGGGCAATTTTGACTTTTCCCAAATGATTCCTTCTCCTCAATGATGGAATTCAGCAAGGCTCCATTGTTTCCCGTGGGAATGGCTTCATCCGCCATTCCTTCAAGCAAACGTTGCAATCATCTCCTTTCCGTTTCTTTCCTATCCTTTCCCAAACGATGAGAATAACGTCCCATCGTTTTACTGCTCAGAATCAGATTTTCTTATTGGCCGAAAAAAATATAGCCAGATCGAGACAGCCCACTTGTGGGTGGGTTTTATGGGCATAAACCAGTGCGTGTATTTAATAGGCTTCTTGAAACAAGAGAGCCCAGGATGTAAACCTGACAAATGCTCTTTCTTTGTCTCTAAATTAATTTTAAATTAATTTCAGTACGTCTCCTTCCAACCACAACCCCCTCCCCAAAAGAAAAAAAGTTCTTTTTTCTTTGTAGAGCCTTTGGGTGGGTGTTCGGTGAGATTGATTGGCTTCTTCACTGTGAAAATGGAAGAATACCCAGAAGAGTTACGCACGCCGCCGGTGACATTGATATCCATGATCGGCTGCCCGGAGGTTCACGCCTTAATTTCAACCCATCTCCTCTCTGCGAATCCACCCATCAACACCCTCGCCTTGCCTGATTTATCCAAAATCTCTCTCTTCTCTAAGAAGCTTGACTCTGACATCACCTCCCCTCTATCCTCCGTACCTGGCATTTTCAAGCGACATTGGTTGCTCAAGCACCGCACCAGGCTTCCCTCCCTCCTTGTGGGTCTATTCCCTGCTTATCATGTGTTTGGCGACCCTGCTCAGTGGCTTCGGGTCTGCTCCGATCTCGATAACATCAAGTAGGATTTCTCTTCCCCACATTTATAATTTCCTCTTTCTCTCCTTTTCTTCATTCCCCTCTTTTTTTCATTGGTTACAAAATTTTCGCTTATTTCATCTGTGTGCATTGTACTTCTGGTCAGAACTGTCATTCGTGGCAGAAATATCAAATTGGCTATTGTAGTCCTCCACTCGGATGCCCGGGGTTAGTTCACTTTACTAGTTTTCTTGCTTGTTCTCCCCGCATAAACTAGAGATTACATCCGATTTGCTCGAATACAATTTAAAACTAGTAGTTTTACGCGCAATTGAGTCTAATAATACACATTAAACACTTCAAATTTACTTATTTTTGTTTGCTTGGCGAGTATAAACCGAATGAATCATATTACTTTTTTTCTTTACTATTCATAGTTATAGCGTCGTGGTAATATGTTTTGGCTATTTGATGCAGAAGAGATCAGTGAAGATAGAATGATTGCTCTACGAAAGCGTGCTGAAGTTGATTCCAAATATGTTCTTATGTTTAACCCAAATGACTCTTCTGAACTCAAAAGTTCCATCGGCAGGCATGCCAAGTTCATTTTGTTTTGGGAACTTTTAATTCTTTTGATCGTTTCCTAATGAACAGCATTATCATTATGCGCAACTTTTGTTCTTGAGTAGGCTGGCAAACATATTTGCTGAATTAGCCAGTACATATTACAGCGAGGAGGGAAAAAGGATCAGGCTGCGAATAGAAAAGAAGAGTGTTAGCCCTGTTGAGTTAATTGTCCGTTACTGCTTCAAGGTAGGAATTCCCTTCTACTAAGTTTCTTATTAGTAACAACTCTACTAATATGTCAAGGAACTGTGATTTTCTTGCTTGCTTTACACTTCATGTAAATCAATAGTTGAAATGGATTTTATTAGTTTTAGTCAGAAACATGCGATCTTACTCTTAAGCTCTGATGTTTTATTTGATCTAAATTCCAATTTGCATGCAGATAAGACATATTCAGTAATTCCTCTATACATATATATGCTGTATACATTTATACTTTTTAAAAGTAAAAGCTAAAGGAGACTTTATCATTTATCATACTTTGTGATGTTAGATGAATATTTGGTGCTTCTTTCATTCTATGCAATTTATTTATGTGAACTTGTGCAACTGTGCATTACTTATCTTGATGTTGTGAATTGCTAGGTTGCTGTATATGCAGAGTTCCGAAATGACTGGGTTGAAGCATTGAAATTTTATGAGGAGGCTTATCATACATTGCGAGAGGTGTGTTAAAATTTTAATTTCTTGTGTCTGCATATACTAATGTATCTCAACATTGATTATAAATCCCCAGATCTCAGCTGTGATCCCCCTCCCTCTTGTTCTATTGGGTGAGGCAACTAATAAGATTTTAGACACGTATTTTTATTTTCTTTGTTAATAAGAAAATTAGTTGGTCATTCGTGCAATATCTTGGCTTATGAGTCACATAAAATAATATGGCTATATAGCTTTTAAAGCAAAATGAGTAGAGCATTGTTTTTACTCATGACTGTGTTGCTGTACATAATTGTTCTATATGTCATGCATATGAGGATGATTGTTAGAGGTTTAAGTGATTAACTTGATCTCTTACATGATATGGATGACCCTAATATATGTAATTTAGCTTTCCTTTGTGCTTGGTTCTGTGTTTCCCAACATAAGGCTTTCTTAGCACAGCCACTATGAAATGAATCAGTAAGCCTCACATTTTGCTCCTGAGGTCAGAAACTCTTGGGGAGCTGTATTCTCCCACAAGCATCTTTGGTACCTGGTTTGATCCACTAGCTTTGCAGCTTCCAATTCTGACTGAATATGTCTCCATTGTTTTGGACTTTGGATAGTTCATATGGCCTACTCCATTTCCTAAATAAATTGGATTAAGTTTACACATCTAACCTTGTGTATGTCTTGATTGTTATATTGATTTATGTGAGGCTGAATTTTATAATGCGTATTTTCTGCCTATATTATCTTGTATACAGATTGTGGGGGTATCAACAGGATTGCCAGCAGTACAACGGTTAATTGAGATAAAAATTATTGCTGAACAATTGCATTTCAAGATATCAACCTTGTTACTGCATAGTGGTAAAGTTACAGAAGCAGTTGCATGGTTTCACCAGCACAAGAATGCATACAGAAAGCTAGTTGGGGTTCCGGAAGTAATATTTCTTCACTGGGAATGGATGAGTAGGCAGTTTTTGGTATTTGGAGAGTTGTTAGAGACAAGTTCAAAAAGCTTTCAAAGCTTTTCACCTCTGGTACTAGGCTCTTCAGCCAAACCTTTGTCTGAGTGGGAATGTTATCCAGCATATTACTATCAAGTGAGAAGCTCTTTACTTCCTTACTCTTGTATTATAATGCAGTTGTTTATAGAAGCAAATGACTAGATCACTTTTATTCAACATAAGAACATGAAATCATTGGTTTCATAATGTATTATGCTGGTATAGAGATATTGATTCTAGTCAGGAACTTCTGTGTGATATTAAATAATTGACATGTAAAATCCATGCCTGAAGGCTGTATTGGAGTGATACTACTAAATTACCATAACAGTATTCAGAATGGAAAGAGCATGACCAGAATGGAAAGAGCATGACCTTTTATCTGAAAGGAAATTTTAATAGGGCTATAGATACCTTGCTAACAATTTTTACGCTTTGGTTTTCATCTAAATTGATTTATTAGACTCCATTTAGGGTGTGTTTCGCAGAGGTCAAAAATGAAAATGTGGAAAATCTAGAGAATAATATAGCAATGTATATAGAGTAAGAATTATTATGTGATCACTGAAAAAAATGAGTTCTCCTCTCAGAATGTCATTGTTTTGTCGAAGACGCTGATATGGGAAATACAACAACAACATTGATACTAGCAATAGGAAAATAAAATGTAGAGACATGAATTATGTAATGATTTGACTATATTGCATTGGAAAAACATAAATCTGGTTTTTATTTTCCTAAAATCCATAAATTTGTGTAACTAGAGATTTGATAACCTACTGGTGGATTCAGAGATACCAGTCTTTTTCCTCAATGTTTTGTAACTTGTTTTAGTCATGCATCTCATTGCTTCCTTCGCTGCTAGTGTCAACTGGGAAAGAAACTCCCTCTATTCAGGAGCGTGTGTATTAGCAATGTGAATTGGTGTCTTTCTATAAATACTTTTATGTGTATTTAAAAAGGTATTTTAGGTGTTCTTGTGGTTTTTGGACCACTTTAGTTCACTGTGTAATCAATCACAGCTTTGTGAAACAGTTAGCAGCTCAATACCTGAGGGAGAAGAGGTCAGCTTTGGAACTTGCAGTTTCAATGTCAGAAGCTTCTAATGTGATTGATAGTACTTCTGCATCAGTGGTCCCTTCAGTATATGTGGGTCAGTTTGCTAGGTTACTTGAGCAAAGAGATAATGTTGATATGCTACCGTAAGTCTTGATTAAGTTGTTAACAAGTTCTTATTCTGTCTCTTTCTTTTGTGAAGTAGTAGTAGTAGTAGTAGTTGTTGTTGTTATTGCTGTTGCTGCTGCTATTATTATTATTATTATTATTTGCAGTCTTACTGACGAAGAGTACATGCGCTATGCTGTTTCTGAAGGAAGAAGGTTTCAAGATTCATTTGAGATTATTGCTCTTCTTAAAAAAGCCTATGAATCTTATAGTAATCTTAAATTTCAGAGGATGGGTTCCTATTGTGGGTTCCTTATGGCCAAAGAATATTTTGCTGAGGGTGATACTAGTAATGCAGTGCAGATTTTTAATAGCATTGCAACCTTGTACAGAAAAGATGGGTGGGTAACTTTGTTATGGAATGTCTTGGGTTACTTGCGAGAGTGCTCAATAAAAGATGGCAATGTTAAAGAATTTGTGGAGTATTCCCTTGAACTTGCTGCACTGCCAGTGTCATTTGGTACAGGTGTCCAGAGGGACACTGGTCCAGCTGGTCCTGCAAATCTTCAGCAAAGAGAAATTATACAGAAGGAGGTTTTTGAGCTTGTGAGTGAATTGTCAGGGTTGCCATCAAATGGACGCTTCAGTAATCTCAAGATAACTGGAGATAAAGCACTTCATCTTGATGTTGATCTTGTCAGTCCCCTTAGGTCGGTGCTGCTTGCTTCCGTTGCTTTCCATGAGCAGACAATCAAGCCTGGGTCATCAACCTTGATCACAATATCACTTCTTTCCAAGTTACCCCTTACCGTTGAGATAGATCAATTGGATATCCAGTTCAACCAACCTGATTGTAACTTTACCATTGCAAATGCCCAAAAGCATCAACCAATTGAAATTAGTGGTGTTCAGCAGCGCCGAATGGAGATGTCACCTTTTTTGTCATTAGCTTCAACCAAATGGTTAAGGTTGACATATGACGTCAAATCTGGTAATTGGGATACTTTTTTTTAACTGTTCACGTTGATCTAATTATCTGTCTAGTTCATTTATAATGCATATTTTTCATTTCATTTTCCCATGCAATGATTATGTTTAAAGTATGTGTATTTCATATTCACCTTGAAGCATGTATTTCTAGTACCATTATCAGTGTTGCTTTTGCTTTAGCCATTTTCTGTTGAATGTGATTTGAGACAGTTGTATGGTTCTTCCAGATCAAAGTGGAAAACTTGAATGCTTGTCTGTTGTTGCAAAAATTGGATCGCACTTCACGATATGCTGCATAGCTGAAAGCCCTGCTTCTCTGGATAGTTTAGCTCTCTGCACATCAGAGGAGAGTATAGAAACTCTTCCAATAAAAGATCCTATTCTTGCATTCTCTGGTCTAAAGTCATCCCAGGTTGAAGAACCTGACCCACAGGTTGATCTATATCTTGGTGCTTCTGGTCCTGCGTTAGTGGGAGAGATTTTCATGGTACCTGTAACTGTGATCTCCATGGGACATGATGTATACTCTGGTGAGTTGAAGATCAATCTTGTTGATGTGAGGGGAGGTGGCTTGTTTAGTCCAAGAGAATCTGAACCGTATTCTATGGATACTCATCATGTTGAGCTGCTTGGTATAACTGGACAAGAAAGGGAAAGTGAATTTCAGTTGGATTCTGACCAAATAAAGAAAATACAACAATCATTTGGATTAATTTCTGTTCCCTTCCTGAAAAATGGAGACTCCTGGATGTGCAAATTAGAAATCAAGTGGCACCGGCCTAAGCCTATCATGCTTTATGTATCTTTAAGTTATACTCCATATGGTGATGAATTAAATTCACAAAAGGTTCATGTCCACAAGAATTTGCAAATTGAAGGAAATGCAGCTGTTGTTCTTAGCCATCACTATTTGATGCCATTCAGAAGGGACCCCTTGTTACTCTCAAGGAACAAGCAGGCCTTAGAGTCTGATCAATCAGAATCACTGCCCTTGAACGAGAAAACTGTGCTCATTGTTAGTGCAAAGAATTGCGCAGAGGTGCCGATAAGGTTACGCTCCATTTCTATAGAAGCAGAAGATGATGCTGTTGAAAGTACATGCTCTGTTCAAGATGGAAATTCGGAACTTTCAAACTCCTCCCCTCTTGTTCCTGGGGAAGAGTTCAAGAAGGTATTCACTGTCACTTCCAATATGAACATCTCAAATATCAGACCAGGAAATGTGTGTTTAAGATGGAGGAGGGATTTGGGGCTTGAGGAGCAGTTTGTGTCTTCACAGAGAGTACCGTGGGCTGTGACTAAACAAAAGCTACCTGATATAATTGTGGAGTTACCCCCATTGATTGTGAGTTTGGAGTGCCCTCCTTATGCCATCCTGGGAGATCCCTTCACGTACCATGTTAAAATATTAAACCAGACGCAATTACTGCAAGAAATCAAATATTCACTGGGTGATGCGCAAAATTTTGTGTTATCTGGGTCTCACAATGACAGTATATTTGTTCTTCCTAGATCGGTGCACATTCTCAGTTATAAACTGGTGCCACTTGCTTCCGGTATTCTGCAGCTACCTAAAATTTCGATGACTTCAGTGAGATATTCAGCAGTATTTCAACCTTCAAATTCTTCGAGTTGTGTTTTTGTATTACCCTCCAAGCCTCACTTCAGTACTAGTGCCTCCAGCAACAAGAGGGTGGAACTAGAGTCACATTTTGATGAGTAAATTGTAGATATACAGATTTTTTCTCTGCAGGGCAATGTCCTTCAATGATTGTAGATTAACACACAGTAAAGCAATCTCATTTTAAACGGTATTATTACTCTGGGATAAAAAGGTAATATAGTTGGAGCGGCGTTTGTTTTGTATGGGTGAGTTTGGTGTTGGATTCCTTGTAATGCGGTGATGGAATATGATTAAAGCTACTCACTGGCATTTGCTTCACAACGACACATTCGAAGATAATTTGTTTTGTGGTGGTGGTGGTGGAGCATCTTGTGAGGAGGCAGGAGGTTGGAGGCATAGTAAAGAGAAGATTCTAAGCCGAAGCATTAGCGACAAGGTATCTAATTTTCAGAGGGCGTTGAAATGGGTTGTTTGGAGTAGATGAAGAAGTTGAAGCGGGAGATGATCTTTCGAAATTTACTTAGCAGTCGTACGAGTTTCTAATTCTTCACGTGAGTTTTTAGTTTAAGGGAGTTGGCCGCTAGAAATTCACAACAGGGAAAACCATACTGATTCTCATTCCTTTGTAGAAGTTAATGCCCATCACTACACGATTAATGAATCCCAAGAAAGAATGGATCTATTTTTAATTGTTGAATCTCTTTTTTATTAATCAATGTGTAATATTCTGAATTTTCATTACTGACGGAATTGAAATTCAAAGGATCCTCTCAATTGGCTAGAATTGATTACTTGAATGAAAATTAAATTAGTGCTAAGTTTGGTTAGAGGCAATAGGTATTGTATTGGATGGAATGGATCTGATTCCATTCTATGAGTGTGTATGGTAGCATTTTCTTCAATGTTTTTTCATTTCCATTGGAATGATGATTCTAACCACTAGCTAATGGAATGGTTTCCATTCCTTGGAATAAGGCATGAAATTCCCATAGTACTCTTCATATTTGAAAACCCACCTATGCACGCATGTTGATCAGCTCAGCGTCAACCCTGTGACCTGGAAGATTTACGAGCAAAATAAACCACTGTGTTTGCAATGCATAATCATTATTTTTCAAAAACATCATTTAAAATTAAGGAAATTTCTAAAATAATTTTTAATAATTAAAAAATAAAAACAAATACTTTAATATATTTTTATATTATGATATTATCATCCAACCAAATATAAATATCTATTCAATTCTGTGATATATCAAATATACTTATCTTATTTCACCAATCATTATTCCTATTTTTTCCTATTCTCATTTTCATTCTCACTTCCACAAAATATTTCTGCAAATCAAAAGTAGCATAGATGGTGTGGAATTATATTGAATTTTTTATGATACATTCTGCACCTTGCTAAAACATAATCCATATTTACCAACGACACGTCGAGCCAACGTTTCTCAGAAAATCCAATTCCTAAAGATGATTCCCTCAACTAACGAAGAGGTCATGGCGAAAAAAAAAATTTGTTACTCTGCCACCATCCCAATAACTAAAGTTCAGTTCGGCTCCCAATAAACTATTCCACTGCCACTACTATTATTATGCTAATTTGCCTGAGGGCACTTTCGGTGATGCTTGTCTCTAAATCGTCCAGATTTATAGACGTTCCAGGTTTAATTATATTTTATTATTATATTTTTAATATATTTTTATTTTATTAGATATAAAATCTAAAGTAGATATGATTTTATAATTTTCACTTTTTAAAAAATATTATTATGTAAAAAATTAAAATAAAAAATTATGAATCTAAACTGTCTAAATTAAAATTGGACAGTCTAGATCCGCCCAAAATGATAAGTATTGGGTGCTTATCAGCAGATTCAATTTGCCCAACTTTAGTAAATCTGAAATTAAAATGATATCATTTTTCTTTTCCTAACTTTAGTAAATCCAGAATTAAAATGACATCATTTTTTTTTCCTTTGATCCCAAACATAATTCAAGCTATTAGATTCCATCTATTGTAATTTTAATTAAATTTCAATTTTTGGTTTAAAATTAGAATTAGATGTTTAATTCACTATCAATCATTTCTAATGTTTTGCCATTTAATGTGGGCTATCACATTTTTAATTTTTTTAGCATTGTAGCACAAAACCCTTAAGGCATGGGATGTGAACGGGGAGGACGTTGCCAAAATTTAAGGATCTGTTTGGTAGGAAAAAATAGGGGTAAGAGAATGGGAATGGAAGAGTGATTCCTAAGTGATGTATGTTTGGTATGAAGGGCATCTAATTCCCAGGAATGAAGAACACCCATGTATGAGTGTAAATACCATATTTTGTCCGGTCCTTGCACATAAAAAAAATAATGGTAATAAATAAAATAAAAAATTTAATTAGCAAAAATAAATGATACATAATATAAATAAATAAAAATAAATAAATAAATAAATAAATAAAAATTAATAATAATAATGAAGAATAAAATAGTGTAATATGAATAATTATCAAATAAAAATATATAATAATAATAAAATTAAAAATTAATTAATTAAAAAATTAATTAACTTAATTTAAAAAAAAAGAGGGGGTGTTGAAACACTGAGTTTCAGCCTCAAATTACCTGAGCCCTCAATTAGGGCTCAGGTGCGAATCAGAGAGAGCCTTTAGGGCTCAGGAGAAAGAAATCAGAGGGAGCTCGAGTACGAAGGCACGGAGCTTAGGCAAGGAGACGATGGTGCTCGGGCGTGGTGAGCCAGAGGCTCACGCATGAGGTGCATAAGGAGAGACCAGGCTCGGGCAAAGGCAAGGGAGGCCGAGAATGGACCACAATCCATGCGAGTAAGAGAGGCAAAAAGTTTCTCCACTACTCTGTACCAGGTATAGCAGAGTAGTGGAGATGGGGGAGCCTTCGGACGAGCACGAAGAAGAGAGGGATCAACACAAAGAGGAGCAAGGCTACAAAACGACAAAGGAACACCTCCACTACTCGGTACCTAGTATGGTAACGTAGTGGCAAGAATGGCCATAAAGGAGGCATGAAATTGGGAACCAGAGGATGCAGAAATGGGGAGCCACGCCGATTAGGGTTCGGTTCTTCTCCACTCGCTACAACCCTATAAAAGGAGGAGGCCAAAAAATCCTAAGGGGGAACCCTAGAGTCTGAGAAACAGAGTTAGAGAAAGAGAGAGAGAGAGGTGAAGAAAAAAACCCTAAGAGAAGCCGGAGGAGAAAAACAGAGGAAATTTGGAAAAAGGGCTTGGATTGGAAGAAGAAGGAAGAGATAGAACATGAGGACGAATGAACGAAACTAATGAAGCCACGAATGCTTGAAGGCAAACGAAGGGATTGAGCTGACGAAGAAGGAAGGAGATTTGAGGAAAGGGTCAAGTCACAAAATACAAGATCATCAACCGGTAAATCTTGTTTTCAAATTCAAGAACTGAGCCGAAGCTTCTGCCTTTTTTCTTTTTGTTGTTTCGTCATCATCTTGTTTTCTTCACGTTGGTGTTTGTAAATTTTTTTTTTCATTTTCGCATGGTTGGGTCATAATGGAGTTTCTTTAGCGGTTTGGTTGGGTCATAGAGTTTCTTTAGCTATTTGGAAGTCATGTTTAGCTAACAATTAGCATTAAACTGTGTCGACAAGATGGGTAGACGACTTCTGCTCTCTTAAGGAAAATGCAAGATATGATTGATGTATCTATTTGTTGAGTTTTGCATGATTTGAAAATTAATTTTTTGTTGTTTCAAGGTTGGGGTTCTGTTTTCTTAAATTGTTTCTTCAAGCTGCAAATTTCACGTTGTGCTGTGGTTAAAGATATATGGTTGCTGTAGTTGTGCTAACTATCTTTCTGGCTTGTTCAATTTTGTTTTTTTGCTTCTGGTTTATTATAGGTTGTAGTAATATCTCAAATGGCTTTCAAAGTGACAGATTTAAACATAGAGTTATTTTGATTATGATTATGCTTTCGTCAAATTTTTCTACAAGGGTCTTGTGAGTTACTATGATCCATTTTGTGCATTTCTTACATGATATGGTGTAGGACTTGATACAATGGGAGAGTATAAGTTCAAGAAATACCGTTGTCATTGGGGTCAGTTTTGTTTTTCTTTATAATCATACAATGAAACTTGCTGTTGTTTGTTTTCCCTTTTTGTTCATAATGTTGCATGTTTTTTAGATGAATTGATTATCGTGCTGGCTAGGTTTTTAACTGTTGATTAGTTTGGTCCCTTGTTACCAGCTGAACCACGAAGCTCGTTTTAGTCTATTGATGATTCAATCTTTGTTTCTGGCATATCTTGTCTTGGTCTGATGTTGTTTATGATTAATCATGTCCTTGTTTTCTCAAAATAAATGTATGGCTGAATAAAAAGGCCTTCTTGTTTGTATTATGGGATATTTTTGTAGAGGGAATCTTCCTTTAGAGTTCTGGCGGATGATTTTTGAACATCATGGTTGTGTATCTTGTCTTGTTTAAGTAAAACCTTAGGCTTAGTACGTTTGTTGCCGAGATTTTGGGATGGATATTAAGACGTGGCTTGCTTATGCATTTTAGCTGTTCGAAAGTTTAATCATGGTATGTCTAGTGCGTTTGTTTCTGGAAGCAATGAAATTGTTGCTTTTCTTTTGATTATGAACTTACTCCGTCTTGATGATGTAAGGTTCATGATTATGAGCATGGAAAATTGATTTTGACTGTAGTGGATGCTTTCGATCATGAATTTAGATCCAACAAAAAAATATATACATACATACATGTAAAATAAGGGAATAGTTCTAAGCCAACCTGAAATAACCTTGCCACATGAGGTTATTTTTAACCTAAGCAAGTGTTCAAGTTAACATAGACATATTAGTTAGATTAAATGATCTACATTTATTAAAATATTTTTTTACATATATATTAAATATAATAATATTCCCTAAGGGTGATCTCGAGCCTGAACCCTATAAAATATTTGTGGAATTATATAGTGAGGAATTACCACGGTACTTATAGTGAGCATGCCTTAATTTTCAAATATTTGTGGGTTCCAAGGGATATGTTTTTAGTTTTCTCGTTTACTAAGAGTAAATATAAATATTAATTTTATTTTTATTTAAAGTAAAATAAACTATGAAAATATAGGTAAGAGGCCTTAATTTTTCTCTTTGCCTTTATGTTCCAAGTGTTAACACCATGGGCATTTATGTGCCAATTAGTGAACTATGAGTGATAAAATCACCACAGATCCTGGTTGATTCTTTTTCTAAAAAAAAAATAAATAAATAAATAAATAATATATGCATATATATATATATATAAGTCGTATTTTTAAATTCCTTTTATTACTTTTCTTTTTATAAAACATGTTATCATGATCATATTTATTTTTATAATTTAATATAAAAATGATTTATGCAAAAAAAAACCGCTTTCCCAAATTTTATCTTTTAAGCCTTGTTTTACCTTTTATCTTGAGTGGCATCACCTTGTGCATTTAGGTATTAATCAATGAACTGTGAGTGATAAAGACACCACATATATTAGCTATTTCCCTTTGAAAATGTGTAATAATTATATTTTAAATTCTTTTTAATGCTTTTTTTTTATAAATAAATGTGTTATGATGGTCCTATTTATTCCCATCTTCATATAAAAAAAAAGAGGAGAGAAAATAAAAATAATTTGAACAAAAATTATTCATCTTCCTCCAAGCTTTTATCCTTTTCCCTTATCTGTCCCGAGTGGTAATACCATGGGTATTTAGATATTAATCAGTAACTTGTGAGTGATAAAGTCACCACATATATTGATTATTTCTATTCAAAAATAGATGTAATAATCACATTTTGAATTCTTTTTAATATTTTTCTTTTAAATAAATAAATGTGAGTTAAAAGGATCCTATCTATTTCTATTTTTATAATAAGAAAATAAAAATGATTTGTACAAAATGATTTGTTTTTCTTCAAACTTTTTTATTCTTTATACTATCCGTCTCGAGTGGTAACACCGTAGGTATTTAGGTACCAATCGGCGGAATGTGAGTGATAAAGTCACCACATAAGCTAGTTGATTTTATAAAATTGATTTCATATTTTATTTTTTTAAAAAAATGAAACAGTGATAATAAGAGTAAAGCATGGAAATTAAACTATTTTTTTGCAAATTAAAACGCAACTACCAATTCTGACAATCGTTTTATTTGTGAAATGACAATTCATTTTCCAAACTTCTCTTTTCAAAATATATATATATATATATAATAAGAATATCAACCCAGTGACACGTATTTATAACCCGAATTACATCGACTTTGATTCCTATTGCAGGGTACGTAGGCCCCAGGCTCTAATTTTGAGTCAAGTCCACTTTTGTAAATAAATAACATTTTCCTCTTATTTTATTTTTTCCTACTTCTCATATTTTTATTTTATTCTTTATTTTCATTTTTACATTTTTCTTGTTTTTATATTTATTTTTACATGTGAATTGTTAAAGGGCAATCAAAATAATTTTTAAAAGCCATAAAAAGTTATATGATCAACTTAAGGTAACTGTTCTTATGAACGGGTGTTGTGGGGGTGTCTAACACCTTCCTCACTCACAATCGTACTTCTGAACTCAACTCTGATTCGCTGACCATCTTTATCTCTTTCTTTTGATTTTCCAAAAGTTTTCCTTAAAATTTTGGTTGTGACTTCTCAAAAATCAGCTCCCATTGTGAAGTCTGATTTTTCTTTTTTTTTTCTTTTCTTTCATTTTCCGCGCTATCCACGTCACATCTCCAGGTGTGACAATGAGGGAATAAAGAAACCCATGTGGAGGGTGAGATTGGAGCATTCCTTTGTCTCTGTTTTTTTTTTTGCTTGAAGATGTTTGTCACTTTTGCCCTCGGCATAACCAACAACCAATGAATTGCTCCTTCCGATGAAATTTCTTCGACGACCAACAGATGGCAACCTTTTGCTCTAGTGACTAGCAACAACTCTCTTTCTCTCTCACTCCCTCTTCATAGATCTAGCCATCTCCTTCTTCATAGATCTTCGAACTCTAGGTAGCGGCAAGGTAAGGAGAGGCTATGCAAAAGACAGTGGAGCTCCAGATCTCACTCCCATGAAGGAACTCCAGAAGATGGCAGAACCAATTTGTCTGCATTGAGAAGCTTCACCTCAAACTTGAGATCCTTCTTTTTCACACCTACCCTCCATTGTTCATTTCCTCTTCTTCTTCTTCCTTTTGCTACATGGATTTGCTTGATTGTGTGTTTTGTGTGTTGATTTGTTTTGCTGTCAGAGATGATACCGTCGGGGAAGGAGGTCAGGGAAGGAGAAGATGGAGAAGATGAGAGTAGAGGCATTTTAGTCATCTGACTAATTTTTGGTTTTATTTCAGTATTTTTTTTTTTGGTGAATCCCATTGTTTTTCCCTAACATTTAAAACCCATTCTCATTCTTATTTCTATTCATATTCTCATTCTCATTATCATTCCTATTCCCTCAAAAATTATTTTGTGTACCAAATAGGGCCTAAGGCTTTTTGGGCAAGTCACAAGACTAGCTTTGAGGTAACCCCCACAAGAATAAAGGTGCCAATGCCAACAAGTTGTTTTGAGAAGAATATAAGTATAGTCTCTTAGAACGAGTTGCAAGATTTAATGACTTCAACAAATACGAGCGGATGGGTTAAAAAATATAGAGCGCATATTTGCTTGGCACTGCTAAAGTAGCTTGATTGTACTTCCTTCAGTCATAAGAACTGTATTTTGAGATTTTTCACACAGATAAAAAAAATCATTAAATAACCTAAAATGTTATATAAAATTTAATGGCATTTTATAAAAAATAATTTTAATTTAAATATCCTCTTAAATAATCCATTTAATATTAATGGAAGGTAAAATAGTAAAATAAATAATTAATACTTCATTAAAATTTTAAAATAATAAACATTATGAAAAATCTCAAACACTCTAAAGTGATAAATTTTAAGAATTGGAGGGAGTATCATCCTAAATTCCTAATTACCAAAAAAATAAAAGCCATAATTGTATCTATTAGACAATTTTACCTCTAAAACACCAGCAAAGGACAGAGGGAGGGGGGACTTGGGGAGCCATGGTCTCCCCCACCCCCTCCTCCTCTCCATGTAATGGAAGGGTTTAGTCCCGCCAAAATTCTTCTAGACTCATATATTATGTATTGATATCCAATAATTTCTATTGTTTTGTGTTGAAAAATGCCCAATGCTATCTCTTCAATTAGCACACCTCAGTTCAGTAAAATAATCAGTTCCATTGCTTCTTCTTTGATAGAACCTATACCTGTTATGTTGGTTGAGATATTTTGTAATCTAAACTAAGAAAAAAAATGGTCAGCACATAGAGGTTCTTATTTCTTATTTAACTTTCTCTTTCTCTCTTTCATAGAGAGGAAATAAGTAAGGGCTTTTATAGATGTGAATATTAGTCTTTTGCAATAGATATCTAAGATATCTAATATCTTAAGATACATAGTATCCATTATACACCATGCATAATCAAAGATGATTCCAAGTATCTCAATAAACAATAGCAAAATATTTATTTATATATGCAATGTATATGTATTATCTTATATGTTTTGCTCTCTTTATTTTTTTCTCCTTAAATTAATATAGTATATGATATATGTGATTTCACTTTGTTTTTTTTTTAGTTTTTCAAATATTATATAATTATGCATGATTGGCTATCTGATGCTCACTTTTAAGTAATAAAATTATTTTTAAAAATTTAAATTAATGATATATATGAATTAATATTTATAAACTTGGCTTCCCTAGACTTTGACTGCTACCTCCTCTCCCCTCCAAAAAAAAAAAATCTCCCCGCGCCCCCCCCCCCCCAAACAACAGAAGAGTAAAAAAATAACCTACCTAATAAGTTTACAATTTTATATTTTTCTTTTTTAATTTCTGGCAGTTGAACAAAAGTTATTATGTTTTTTCTTTTATTTACCAACATTATTATGCTTTTTCACTTCTCTTAATTTGGGTGTCAATGATCCTAAGGAAATTATCTCATTCAAAATTTGAAATCTTATTACAATTAATGCAATTAATATTGAAAAATTTTATTATATACTTCATTCATTCATTGATATAAGGGATAAAAGATAAAATCACACAAATCAAAAAAAGTAACAAATTCATCTGAAATATAAAATAGTTTCTAAAAATACCCTGATTTAATATTAATAACTTTTGCATCATGTAATTAATATGCAAATGAATTGTATTGAAAAAATGTCATATTAATTAAAGGTATTTTTGAAAAAAAATTATTAAATACAGTAGACAAACCCCTGTATCATTTATATTTTAAAATATAGAAACTCCCCCAATTGTTCCTTATATTAAGGAGTAGTCATTCATATTTATTAAGATTGATTGTTGAATGTAATTAATTCAAAATTATAATCAATTAATAGTAGTTAGGTTGAGTAGTAACTAACTGAACACTTTCAAAGTAAGGTTTGAGTTTGAGTTATAGAAAAAAAAACTCAAATTTGGAAAGTTACGTTATTTGAATTTAACAATACTTGAATATAATTTGGTAGTAATAGATATTAGATAATTATACAAAAAAATCATAATTTAAATAATGACAAATTTATTTATAAATTATTTGGTCAAATTACTAAGTTAATATATTAGAATTGATTGCTTAAGACTATTTTCATTTACCACAATTGCTTAATAGTTAATACACAATAATTATTAAATTGAAAATAATTAATCTTTATCTATAAACTATATATTCCTACAAAATTTTTAATTAATAAATTATAATCATTTTATCAAACTGAATTGATTAATCTATTGTATTTTTTTAATAATAAATAGTCTCAAAAACTATTTGATAATAAAATAATAGAATCAAAATATGAAAATTGTGAATTAGATTAATAATCTTTTTTATCAGAAAAAATATTTTTGGAAATATGAATAAAAATATGAAAATGGTAAATTAAATTAATAATATTTTTTGATAAATAATTAAATGCATAGTTAGTTGCAGTATCTAAATTCAAAATTGATTCCTTTTAAATTGATTAAGTTGATCTCACACTCCCGTAGGTCAAGGATTTACTGAATTGATATTAAATATTTATTTAATAGACACAATCAACTCTTACCCTCTTCTTGGATGAGAAGAGAAAATGAGAGGAAGGGTAATGAAAAAAGAAAAAATGAAGGGAAAAAAAAAAGTGAAGGGAGGAGAGGTGGATTTTCTTTCTTTATTTTTAGATGATTCGGAGAAAATAAAGAGGAGAGAAAACTGATTAATTTTACAATGGCAATAAAACCATTACTCTTATTAGGAAAATATTTACATATAATAAAGCTTATTATTCTACCTTGTTATTTATTTATTTTTCTTCATATATCTCATAATGGAATAAAAATATAATTTTAATATTGATATTAATTTATAATTATTTTTTTCAATTTTAATTTTTTATTTTGGGAAGAAGAGAGCTTTCAAAGCAACTAAACTTCAAAGAAAAAAGAACAGTAATAAAATAGAATCAAGAAAATGAGAGGCGGCAAAGATAAGAGGTAAAAGAAGTAAGAAAGAGAAAGCAATAACAAGAAAAAAAAAGAAAGAATTGAACGTAAAAAAATTTGGGTTATTTTAGAAAATGAGTTTTTATTATAAAATCTCTTCATTTTTTAAGAAAAAAGTTAAATGTCGAGATCTACACAAGAGATTTAAGGTATATACAAAAAGACAAATTTATTAATATCTGTAGTGTTAATAAAATAGATTTTTTTATCTTAAAAAAATAGTCCTAAACATTCGTTGTATGATATAGCATGCGTGTATGATGTAAATCAGTGGAGAATTTAATCATTGCCAAAATAAATTTCTAAACTAGGGGGGGGTAAATTTGAAATTCTCTCCATGCATTTAATCCTCTTAGCACAGATCATAAATAATGAAATAATCACTTGACTAGAGAGTTTGCCAAAGTGCTGAACAATATGTATCTAGAAGAAGAAAAATTAGTGAGCATGCTTAAAGATTTTTAAATATGTCAAAATGTAGACCGCCTACACTGTGACATATTAACTGATTTTATAATTCATACTAGAGCTGAATACTTCTGTTGCTATTAAGAAAAAAGAGAGATTTTTCTGGTAAAATTCTTTTATACATGCATGTCTAAAAATTCCATTTTGTGATGCTTAAAGATTGATAGAATTTTTACTTAATTTTAACTTAGTTTGAAACCTTTAAACATCAAACAAAACATACTGTGATCTTTCTAGTGATAAATCTTGACCTCTAAATATCTACTGGTCTTCAGAATGGAACATAAATCCTATACTTCCAAAGAAGAAACTAAGTATTTCTGGATTGCCCCAGTTTTCATTACGTCCTGCTCCAAAGAATGAACGTGACCGCAACGAATGGGGGAGATTTTTGAATTTTCTACACAAGAATGACATGGTATATGATAAATGTTTTCTTAGATCCTTTTCTCTTCATTTTGTTTGTTTTTATTTTTTCTGGTAAATGTTCAATTATCTGCACTTTTTTTTAATCGAAACTGAAGTCCTATTATGGTTTTTATACCTTCAACCTTGTGATGCTGTTTTGGTAGCATTTATTTATTTGAGTGGAGTTATGTTTTCTCGGTGGAGATGTAACAAATTGGAAATACTAAAACCACCAAGGATGCAACCCTAAGCACCCTAAGCACATGAGAAGTCTACAAATTGAAGAAGCCCTTTTGAGATTGGCGAGATGATAGACAAAGGAAAATAAGTAAGACCTTGAAGCAAACTTAAAATGTAACCGGGGAAAAGAATTAAACCTCAACTGTGGGCTTTTCAACATAAACACTGATCAAGTAATCATGTAGGTGTGCTGCAAATCATTTTGAAGACAATTTGTATTCCACAAAGTTTATTGTTTATTTATCATGGTGGTTGTGAGAACCAGACTAGTTGGTTCAATTGGTAGGAGCAAAAGTTGGTTCATGGTCTAGTTCAAGCACTTTACCAATTTGTGATCAAACTAGACATTCGACTCTATGATGAGAGTTGGGGACTTAGATAGTATAGGATACCTGAGTTTTATATTAAGTAGTATGAGATGCTTAATAGGATATTTAAGTGTGTTAGTTCATCCTTCTTCAATAGTTAGTTTTTAGGGGAGAGTTCTTCATCATACTTGATTACCCATTCATTGGTATTGAAGCTTTGTCGAGAGGGTTACCTATGCAGAGTTATGACTGATGAGGAAGTTGAATGAAACATCATCATGTGAAGTGTCATATAGTGTAGCTGACAGGATATCGACTTTTCAAGGGAGGTCAATTGATGTAAACTTAGGTAGTATATAATACTTAAGTCCTACATTGAGTAGTATGGAATGTTCAATGGGAGTATTTAAGAGACATGGTTTTCTCACCGCAATAGCTAGCTTTTGGAGAAAGGTTCTTCATCTTACTTAGGTACCCATCACTCTAAACTAGTGAAACATAGTCAAGATGCTTCATGTTATATCTTACATTAACAATTATGCTTAATACAAGATTACTCTATATTCATTTGTTCCTTAATCACTTACAGATTAATTTTAAATAAAAATGTTAAACTTTAACTAATATCAAGAAGATAAATAACAATAAAGAATCAATTACAAAATAACTAAAATAATAGTACATCTCCAAAGATTTTTCATAGCAGTAAGCACTGACAGTAGAATTTGTTTTTTTATAAAGAATTTCAAATTCCATATCAATATAAAAATAAAATTCAATATAAAAGTAAAATTATCATATAAAATTGTTATTCTAATTTCATTTCTACTATATTTATACTTGTTTTAATTGTTTTATTGTATATGCGTGAAGTTGACTATAAAATGCCACACATACATGCATTCGCGCATGCATCCATGCAACCATCCGCACACATGCAAACATTAAAATAATAAATGTTCTCATGACCAGACTCTTAAACTGTTTCTTATTCCAGTTCAATGACAAATTCAATTTTTAAAATAGCTATTTTTGTTATCTATTGTTTGGCACTAGAGTATTAACTGATAGTAAAAACTTAAAAACTTAATGAATTTCCTATCCACCTTTTGGCATTTTGGGGGGGGGGGAGAAAAGGAAGCTCTTCAGATTGTCATTATAAATTATAAAGGAAGAAATATATTGTTAAATTAAATAGAATATTATAAAGTTATAAATTATACTAAATAGGATGATCTGACTCCCTATTTTTGATGTTATGTTTCTTGATTTGTCTTGTGCCTTAAATACCATTTTTTTTACTGGCCATGGTTCTCTGATATCACTTGTCATTATAGGCACAAATTCTATCTTACTTATTTCATTATTGTAAGCAGTTGGTGATTTTGCTGTGGGTGTAACTTATAGATAAGTATATGATGTATTTTATTCTACATTGGGATATCTAATGTCTATGTGGTTGCAAGATGCTGAGTTGACCAGAGATATTTGGCTAGCATTAAATAGAATGGGATTGCATCAATGTGTTAAACATGAAAAATTGGAAATGTTATTAGTTGGTTAGAAAGGAGATTTAGAAAGCAGTGAACGAGGTTCAATTTAAAAGTTTTGACGAATTCTACCGGGATTTAGGAATGAAGAATAATGAACGTAAGATTTACAAAATTATCAAGAAAGGGGAAAGAAAGTCAAGAGATTTAAACTAAGTAAGATGTATTAAAGATGAAAAAGGAAAATTTTTTGTTACAAATGATGATATCAAAGAAAAATGGGGGAGCTACTTTATAAGCTTTTCAATGATGGATTAGATATGACTATTGATACAGAATGATTAATAATTCACAAACATGATTTGAATTTGAACTTCTATCGTAGGATTTGGGTTGAAGAGATAAAAGAAACTCTCAAGAGAATGAATAATGGTAAAAAAATTGGTTTCGATGGTATTCTAATCGAAGTTTGGAAGTGTTCAGGAGAAAATGGGGTTTTGTGACTCACTAAGTTATTTAACAAGATTTTAAGATCCAAGAAAATGCAAGAGGAATGGAGAAAGAGGTCTCTGGTATCTGTATACAAGAATAAGGGGAATATTCAGAATAGTACAAATTATTAAGAGATAAAACTCATGAGTCACACCATGAAATTTTGGGAAAAAGTAATTGAGCATAAACTAAGCAAAGAGTTTCGTGTTTCGGAAAATCAATTTGGATTTATGCCAAGACGGTCCACAATAGAGGTTATTTATTTATTAAGGGGTTTGATTAAAAGATACTGAAGTAAAGAGAGAGACTTACATATGATTTTCATTGATTTGGAAAAAACTTATAATAGAGTACCAAGAGATGTGTTATGGAAAGAAATAAAGAACAAAAGTTATTCGTGTAGCCTAAATTCGAGTCATAAAAAATATGTATGAGGGGGTAACAATAAGTGTGAGAACTCCTGGAGGTGAGATAAAGGACTTTTCTATAAGGATAGGTTTACATTAAGGATCTTCCTTGAACTTATACTTGTTTGATTTAGTTTTAGATGTTCTAATAAAACATATACAAGAAGAAATTCTCAAGTGTATACTCTTCGTGAATAATATAGTCTTAATTGAGAACTCTAGAGAAAAGGTTAACCCTGAACTTAAGTTATGGAGACACTCTTTGGAATCAAAAGGTTTCCGCTTGAGTAGAAGTAAAACGAAATATATGCATTGCAAATTTAATAAAAAGTCAGTTAGAAATGATTTAGAGGTAAAAATTGGAAAGCAAATCATTCCAGAAGTGTCAAAGTTCAGATATTTGAGGTCAATTTTACAAATTGATAGAGATATTATGTATAGAATACGAGTTTGGTGGTTAAAATAGATAAAAGCATTAAGAGTTATTTATGACTGCAAGGTATCTACTAAATTTAAGGAAAAATTTTATCATGTAGCTATAATGCCAATGATGCTATATGATAGTGAATGTTGGGCTTTGAAAGGATAAGAAGAGTATAAGATGGGAGTAGTAGAGATGAGAATGTTGATATAGATATGTGGTCATACAAAATTGAATAAAATATGAAATGATTGTATACAAAGGAAAGTCGAAGTAGCACCTATTGAGGAGAAATTGATGAAAAATTGTTTAAGGTGGGTTAGGCATGTACAGATAAGAGGGCAAGAAGAGTCAGTGAGGAGAGTTGATTAAATAACTTGGAGCCCTATCAAAAAGCGTAAAGGAAGACCAAAAAGAACACTAAGAAAAGTTATAAGGAATGACTTCTTGATAAATGATTTATCTAAGAAAATGGTATTTAATAAAACCTATTGACATCGTATGATCCATGTAACCGACCTCACATTAGTGGAATAAAGTTAAGTTGTTGTTGTTGCTATTGTTATATTTTTACTTTTGTTGCTTCCAGGTGGTTTAGTTCCTCTCAAACTATACTTTTTTTTGTTTTCCCCCTCCTGCATCAAGGGTTTCATTTTAATTGGAAAAAAGTTTGCCAGGGTACATGTATGACCAACCAATTGGTTTATTGTATATTTTTCCATTTGCTTCTTTGTTTTGAGTTGTTAAATGTGATTGACTTTTAGAACCTTAAATCAAAAGATATGGGGTAGTTAAGAGGGAAGTGGGGTTGACTCAGTTGATTTGATAATTGCATGGAAAATGTAAAGGTGAATGTGGGATGCATGGAGGGTAACATGTTAGATAATAAAATAAATCATGTGAAGTCATGTGAGGGGTGCCTGAGGCTTATTTTTCCGTTATGTGTAGTTATAGTTTTTGGGGGTTAATAACTATTTATAGTTGTTCCTAACATTCATCAAGTTTCGACTTTTGTAAGTTGCTACTTCAGTGATTGAGCAATACAAGTTCAACATACTGCCTCCCGTTGAAGCCTCAGCATCTAGCCTAGTCAGGGTTGCATATTAGACAGGCAATTTGAGGGACTATGAATCAGGTTATTCTTCTACACTTAATTGTTTGTATGCTCAGGCAGTGATCAGTGTCACATACAATGAATGATGTCTAACAAGATTAGAAACTCTTGCGCAGATGTTGTATAGTAAGTTAGTAGTACAAGCATAACCTAAATAGTTGGTTTGCGTTTGTTTTTTAGTACATATTACATCTTTGTTTTAGGACTTCTTTCATTTAAGCTTGGTTTTTGCAAGCATATAGACCATGATGAAGATGATCTGTAGTGGATACTTCCAAAGCAGGTTCTCATCTGGCTGAGGGGCATGGTGGATCTGATACTATAATGACAAGAGGTCCAACAAGTAATGCAGATTTATGCTTCCCTTCTCCAAGTCTCAAGATTTCCCAAGTTGAAGATTATGCTTGTCATTCTATAGCTGAACTATGTAGCATATCTCAATCTTGTGTTGTGAAGCAGGAAAAACTCCTTGAGAAAAATTATGTATGTGTAGACCCAAGTTACCTGAAAACTCTTGGTCAAGCTCATTCTAGATGGATTTTTTGTGCAATAGTTGAACTTATTGATATTCAAGAGATGCCAAAGTAACTAAATAGGTTTTATGTTTTGATTTCTTGCACTCTGTCAATTAGTTGTATCTTTTCTTGGTACTATTATGGAAATTGAATGGGGATTGGTAGTGTGTTTTTTCAGCATTTCGTTAATACTTTTGCTTTGATGTGGGAAACATTTGACAATGTCAATATTAACATCTATTTGAAATAGGGTATCAAGAAGCATTACAGAGTTATATATAGTGTCCATTACAATGAGAGGAGGACACGTGTAAAGTAAAAGGAAGGAATCAATAAGATATTCTAGCACTATTTGAAACCTATTTAAGAAAATACAATGTTTAAATAAATGACTAGCATTTAGGACTCCACGTAATGTTGTGCTTTAACATCCCCCTGCGAGCCAAGCTGGGAGGGACGAGTAGAGAGGCTCAAGCACAAGGAGATAAGTCGTGTAGTGGGTAGAGCCTTAATAACAATGTCAACAAGTTGGTCCTTTGAAGAAATGAATTGAATTTGAAGAGCATTGATAGAAACACGTTCACGAACAAAGTAAAAATCCAAGTCAATATGTTTGGTGCGGGAGTGCATAATGGGATGAGCAGTGAGGTAGGTTGCACCAATATTGTCACAACACAGAGTAGGAGGAGTAGATAAATAAACACCTAGTTCACCAAGAAGAGATTGTAACCATATGACTTTACTTGTAGCATTAGTTAGAGCTTTGTATTCAGCTTTTGTACTTGATCTAGCTATGGTGGCTTGCTTCTTTGAGCTCCAAGAGATAAGATTTAGTCCTAGAAAAATGCAGAAACCTCCAGTGGATTGTCTATCACTAGACATCCTCCCCAGTCAGTGTCAGAAAAGGCAGTTAGAGAAAGAATAGAGCTGTGATGAATATAAAGACTAAAGTATGAGGTGCCCTTCAAATATCGGAGAATTCGTTTCACAACTTGCCAATGTTGTTCTGTAGGGTAATGCATAAATTGACAGACACAATTGACAGCAAAGGAGATATAAGGTCGGGTGAAGGAAAGGTATTGTAAGCTTCCTTCAACACTTCGATATAGAGAAACATTTGAAAATGGTTGACTTTGGTTGACTATAAAAGAGGTGGAGGTGGACATAGGTGTTGCAACAGGTTTGCAAAGAGTCGTATGTATATGATATAGTAAATCTGTAATGTATTTTCTCTAGGATAATGATATTCCGGTAGGAGTAGATTGAACTTCTATACCCAGAAAATAGTGAAGAGGGCCCAAGTCCTTGACAAGAAAATTTTTAGATAATGCTTGAATGACATTGGTAAGAGTCATAGATGAAGATCCAGTGACAAGAATGTCATCAACATAAACAAGGATATATATAACAGATGAAGCATTACAGTGGATAAAAAGAGATGAATCAGACTTAGAGGCTTGAAAGCCAAGTTCAAATAAACAGTCATTTAATTTGGCAAACCAGGCTCGTGGAGTCTGTTTAAGACCATAAAGAGCTTTGTTTAGCTTACAAATGTGATTTGGAAAATCAGGATGAATGAATCCCGGGGGTTGAGCCATATATACCTCTTCTTGAAGGACACCATGTAGAAAAGCATTTTGAATATCTAATTGTTTGATATTCCAACCTTGTGAGATAGCCAAAGATAGCACCACATGAATAGTTACAGGTAGTTACAGGTTTGACAACAGGAGAAAATGTGTCATTATAATCCAATCCATATTGTTGATGGAATCCTTTAACAACTAATCTAGCCTTATATCGATCAATAGATCCATCAGGCTTATGCTTAACATGGAAGACCCATTTACATCCAACAACATTAGCAGAAGCAGAGGTTGGAACTAAGGGCCAAGTATTTGTGTGCAAGAGAGCTTGATATTCATTATTCATAGCTTCATGCCACTCAAGATATCAATGCTTCAGAGATGGTAAAAGGAGCAGTAGGAAGAGATTGAATAGTTGCAAGATGAGCTCTTGGAAGTGGCCATGGCACTGTTCCGTCAGTTTGAAGTTTGGGATGAAAAATATTATGTCTTGCTCAGTGGCAGACTGAGGACCCTAGCTTAATGGGGGTGATTTTAATTTTTTTAAATTTAATAATAAGTATTTTATTTTTTATTCAAAACTCAAATAAAAATATAAATAAGAAATTTCACTGAAAATGTAAAAACAAGTGCATATACAAATGTATTATTAAATAAATAAATCAAATGGTCAAACACGCAATCATTCAAACTCTAAAGATCTCAACAACTAACAAATTAAATCATAATAAATATAAAATTATATTGTAGCAAAAAAATAAAAATAAAAACAACTTTAATCAAATCCCATCACTCCCCCTCATTAAACACTTCTTCTTCTGGCTGAAAAATAAAAAAACCCACATCTCTTTTCACTCAATCATTAACCACATCTCCTATGCACTGACTTCTTTACTGTCTCTCAAATCAAATGTCTCCGAATGCCTCTTCCTTCCTCCCAAATTGCATCACAATTCCTTCTTGGCTACTCTCTCCTAACTCTTTACAAGTAGCATACTCGACATTTCCTTCTCTCTTTTCTCTCTCCCCCTTAAGTTTGTTTTGTCCTTCATATGCTTTCTCCATCTTCTCTCACGCTCTCACTCTGTCTATATCTCTTTCTTGCTTTCTCAGTTCTGATGCAAGAAGAATAAGTTCAAAAGAATCATCATTGCTCTGATTTGGGTTTGTTGTTTCAATGTAATTTGAATTCAGCTAGGGGGTCATAATTCATTAAAGGGTGGGGACATAATAGAATGCCCATTCCTAATCTACATGTTGTTTTAGAAATCTGAGGGGGTGCAACTGACCCCACTCATTTAGCTGTAGGTCCACCATTGGTCTTGCTCGTGTAACAATTAGAGGTGAGAGAGAAGTAAGAGATTGAGAAGAAGAAGGATTTGATGTATTGAATGGAGTAGTGGTGGAGGGTGAAGAAGGTACAGAATTAGATGAAAGTATTGGAGGATTAGGTGAAGACACATAGGTGTTAGGGTTGAAAGAAGAATGTTCGAAGAATGAATTAAGATTAGTGGGTAGAGACACAATGTCTTGAGATGGTGGATTAGCCTCGGTGTATAATATTGGCTTGGAGGAAGAAAAGGCAAAAGTGTTTTCATCAAACCTAACATCACGTGAGATATATATTTGGTGATTTTGAAGCCCACAGGAAAGATATCCCAAATGAGAGAGGCTGTAACCAATAAAAACTAGCCCCCCTTTGGTATGGGGGTTTGAGAGGGGAGGGGAAGATATTTTTATAAATAGAAAAAATCACTAAAAAATCCTAAAAATATGAAAATATTTATTTGAAGGTCCCAATATTAAAAAATATTACACCCAAGTCCCATGTCTCAAAAAGTGAATATAAAAAATTTCAGTATTGAGTATAAAATCATAAAGTATGAGTATAAAATTATATTTATAAAGACAGTTTGGTGTGATAGTTGGTAAAGTCCAATTATCAATGTTTTGGTTTAAGTTTGAAAAAGAGATTTCCTGTGAGAAAATCTTTTTGTTTGGTGATTTTAATTCCTCATTTGAAGGAGGGTTTGAAGAAGAGGCAGAAGATTATATAATCAGGACCGTTGAGGAATCAGTTCCTATCAAACCAGAAAATGAAAATTTTTTCCTTCTTTCGAAAAAATCAATTGAAAAACATAAAAAAGAGTTTAATTACCTACACATAGGATGCGTCCAGGTGGCAATTAAACCATTAATAAGAAAAGGGTTAAACGTATCATGTTTAGTATGTCTACAAGATACTAGACATTATACGTATGCCGATTCACTTCTAGCAGCTGCTGAAATGGGCTTAAACAATGGGCCTGTTTACTTCAACTGCTATCCGGATCGAACCCTAGATTTAACCGATGAACATGTCCTAGATGCCCTAAAACTTAGGATACAGCTTCATGGTTTAAATATGAAACCAGGATCTATACCCGCTACACTAATCTATAGGATTAGCTACAAAGTTTTAAACTCAAACGCCACAAATGCCCAAATACTCCCTGATACTGGTCAAACAACAATTTTCTTAACCGACTATAATAATGTCAATGTTTCAATCCCAAAAACCATTATGTGGGAAGAAGTCAAACTACCTGATGAATGGATCATGGAAAGGGCTTCTCAGCCAATTCCTAAAATAATGCCACAAATCAGTAGAATTGCTCAAACCCAAGATGGGACTGTTAGATTGTCTTTTGACAGGCCAAGAAAATCTATGTCTCAAACATATAAACCATCTATATATGAAGATTGTAGGTCTACAGTAAGTGAATCAGCAAGATTCTCTTGTTCTTCACTACCACAACCTCCTTCTGTCATATATATGGCAGCCCCAAACAATCCTGAACCTAAAGTTCAAAATACTTCCGTTTCAGGAATAAACAATTCTACAAACGTCCCTCACATAAATTATGAAACACAAGACGATTTAAGGTCAATTGAGTCTCCTGATTATTCTGCATTAGGAGAGCCAAGGGATATAAATGTCTTACAAAAGAATTTCAAAATTGATAAACCTTCTTTACAAAAGGAGTTTTACTCTTCAGAAAATACTTTGAAAAAGGAATGGTTTTTTGAACGCTTTCAAGGAATCAAGAGAAAACAAATTCAAGAACAGTTTTATTCATTTCTTGAAATTATAAGAGAAAATATTCCATTCTTTGACTGGTTTGAGGCTTTCGCCAAAAATGAAAATTTGGATTATCCATATTTTTCTGAAATAGATGTTATAAAACAAGAATGGAAAACTTTTGATCAAACTGTTTCTTCTGAATTTCCACCAGGAACAGTCCAAATTCCTGGAAAGGTTGATAACCTTAACCAACCCATTTGGGCCTCTCCTTACAAATACAAACACACTTCTGAAGAAGTAAAACCTTCTGATATAAAGAATATTGTTGAACAAAACAATTATACTAACCTTTATTTACAAAGGATAGGTGATTGTTTAATTCAGCAAGACTTTCAAATTAAAACAGAGATAGGAACTTCTTCTTTAGAAACTCCTTCAATTCAAATACCCTTATTCAAACCCTTTGAATACACACCTCAACAGAAAATGGATTTACAAACAAAATCAAAAAACAAAATTATTGAACAAATAAAAAATAAAATGTCTCAAATCAAACTTCATCAAACTGTTATCCCAGAAACTCCTCCTGCGCCATCCAAAACCTCTAAGGCCATACAAGTCCTTAAAGAAGATTCGGTAGTTGAGACAGAAGAAGAGTTTAGTCAAGACTCTTCTCTTCAAATAAACCAACAAAATTGGAGAAAACCATCCAAACTATACTACAGTAGGGCAACACCCCCAGATGTCCTTTTAGAAGAAAAACCCCATCAAAATTTCAAAGCTTTCAACTCTGACAACCTCTATGAATGGAACATAGATGGATTGAGTGAGCCAGCTATCCTTCAAACTCTCCAACATATGACTATGGTAAGCAATGCTTATCAAACCCAAAACGATTATACAGATGAACAAATAACTGATCTTTTAGTCTCCGGGTTTACTGGACAATTAAAAGGTTGGTGGGATTTTTGTCTTTCTTCTGAAGATAAGGATACCATTTACTCTTCCATCAAAACACAAGCAGATGGAACGCCCATTTTGCACAATGATCAGGTGATTCCCGATTCTACAAATCACCTTATTTTTACAATTATTAAACATTTTATTGGTGATCCTTCTTTATGGCAAGATAGGTCAGCAGAACTTTTATCAAACCTTAAGTGCAGAACATTATCTGATTTTAGATGGTATAAGGATACTTTCTTAAGTCGAGTTCTTACTAGGGATGACTCTAATCAGCCATTTTGGAAAGAAAAGTTTTTAGCTGGATTACCAACTTCACTTGGTAATAAAGTTAGAGACAAATTAAGAAACCCAAATGATGGCAAAATCCCTTATGAGAATTTGACATATGGACAGTTAGTATCATATGTACAAAAAACTGCGCTAAAGATTTGTCAAGATAACAAACTGCAAAATCAGCTTGCCAAAGAGAAAGCTTCCGATAAAAGAGAACTAGGAACCTTTTGTGAGCAATTCGGTTTCCCTCCTTGCAAACAACCTAAACCTCACAAAAAACAAAAAAAACCTTTTTTCAAAAGGGCCCAATACTATTCAAAACCCAAATCCGAGCCTAAATCAAACTTTCAGCCCAAAAGAGAGTTTGAATCCAAACCAAAGAAAAACATTGTTTGTTTTAAATGCGGTAGGCCGGGTCATATCTCAAAATACTGTAGAATCACCCGAAAACTAAGAAATATTGAAATTGAGAAAGATGTTTTAGAAAAAATAAACAATATTCTTCTAGAAGATTCAGCATCGGAATCAGAACAGGAATCTTCTGAAGATCTTAAATCCCTTCAAAATGATGATCTTCAAGAAAATTCATCTTCTGAAATAAATGTTATTAGTAAGGAACATGATCTCCTTATTGATATCATTAGTAAATTACCAGATTCTGAAAAGGGAGAATATCTTTTAAAATTCAAAGAAATACTCTCTAGCCCATCTAACAGTAAACCATTACAACCGAAAAACCCAACTAAATATGACCTTACCCAAACTCTAGCTAGGTTTAAACAAGAGCCTAAACAAACTACCATTTCTGACCTTCGGTTCGAAATACAAAATATTAAAACTGAAATTCGCCTTATTAAAGAACAACAACAAGTTCATAGTGAGGCTATATCCCAAATACAGGATATACAGTTAAATCATCAAACCGAAGAAGATAGTGTCCCCAATGAACTAAATCTTCCAGAACCATTTTTAAACTTAGTTACAAAAGTTCTTACACAAAAATTCTACATTAAAGCCAAAATAATTATAAACAATGAATTTATTTTGGAAGAAGATGTTCTATTTGATACAGGAGCTGAGGCTAACTGTTTCAGAGAAGGAATCATTCCAACAAAATATTTTGAAAAAACAACCGAGCGGTTTAGAGGTGTTGAGAGAACCCTTCTCCAGGTACAGTTTAAAGTTCCAGATGTAATTATTGAAAATCAAGGTTTTCAAGTCAAAACTCCGTTTATTATGGTTAAAGGAATGGGATCCAAGATTATCCTAGGAGCACCTTTTGCCCATTTACTTAAACCATACTTAACAGATGAGGCTGGGATTTCTAAACAGCATCTGGGAAAAACAATCTTGTTTCCTTTTACTTATGCTCCAAAAATCAAAGAGCTAAATATTATATCTTCCAAACAAAAACAAATTAATTTTCTTAAGCAAGAAATATCTTTTAAGAAAATTGAAGAACAATTGATTTCAAAACCTGTTCAAACACAAATTTTGAAATGTTTGAAAGAAATTGTTAAAACCATTTGTTCAGATTTACCTAATGCTTTTTGGAACAGAAAAAAGCATATAGTAGATCTGCCTTATGAAAAGGATTTTGACGAAAAACAAATTCCAACTAAAGCTCGCCCAATTCAAATGAGCTCAGAACATTTACAAATCTGCAGAGATGAAATCAATGATTTGTTAAAAAAGAATTTGATCAGAAAATCTAGAAGTCCCTGGTCTTGTGCTGCTTTTTATGTTAACAATAATGCAGAACAAGAGAGAGGAGTTCCTAGATTGGTAATCAACTATAAACCTTTAAACAAAGTTTTACAATGGATTAGATACCCAATCCCGAACAAATCTGATTTGTTAAAAAGACTCTATTCTGCAAAAGTATTTTCAAAATTTGACATGAAGTCTGGATTTTGGCAAATACAAATTGATGAAAAAGATAGGTATAAAACTGCTTTTACTGTACCATTTGGTCAGTATGAATGGAATGTTATGCCTTTTGGTTTAAAAAATGCTCCCTCTGAATTTCAGAGAATAATGAATGATATATTTAATGATAATGATCAATTCATCATTATATACATAGATGATGTTTTGATTTATTCTCATTCTATAGATCAACATTTTAAACATATTTACAAGTTTATGAGAATTGCCAAAACCAATGGCTTAGCAGTTTCAAAAAAGAAAATAAGTCTTTTTCAGACAAAAATAAGATTTTTGGGACATTGGATATCTCAAGGATCTATTGTACCGATAGAAAGGTCTATAGAGTTTGCTGATAAATTCCCAAATCAAATTATTGATAAAACTCAACTTCAAAGATTTTTAGGCTGTTTAAACTATGTTTCAGACTTTATTCCTCATTTGAGTAATTTCATCAAACCTCTCCACGAACGGCTAAGATCTAGTCCTCCTCCTTGGACAGATGTCCATACAAACATTGTCAAACAAATCAAGTCTCAGGTTAAGCAACTTCCTTGTCTTAACCTTCCAAATCCCTCTGCTCAAAAAATTGTTGAAACCGATGCCTCTGATATTGGTTATGGAGGTATTCTAAAACAGCGAATTGATGGTAAAGAACAGGTAGTATCATTCACTTCAAAACATTGGAATAATACTCAGCAGAATTATTCCACAATCAAAAAAGAAATTCTGGCAATAGTTCTTTGCATTTCAAAATTTCAATCTGATTTATTAAATCAAAAATTTCTACTTAGAATTGATTGTAAATCAGCAAAAGATGTTTTGCAAAAGGATGTTAAAAATATAGCTTCAAAACAAATTTTTGCTAGATGGCAAGCTATCCTAAGCATTTTTGATTTTGAAATCGAGTTTATAAAAGGATCTTCAAACTCTCTTCCAGACTTTCTTACCCGAGAATTCTTACAGGGAAAACAAGCAGAGTGAACCAAATGCCACCCAAAAAGAAAAAAGAACCAAAAGAAGAACAGAGAGAACTGAGTATCTATCAAGATGCCCAGCCACCAGTTTCAAGTGCTGAACTTGAAAGTGTGGTAAAAAATTTACTTCAGCAAATTGGATCTCAAACCCAAGGATCCACTTCTGAAATTAAACAGGAGTCATCTACTCCATCTGGATCATCAATCCAGTTAACACAAACTGGGCCTTCAGCCCAACAAACTCAAACAGGGCCTTCGGCTCAAACCAAACACTCTTCCAAAAGGACCCTTGCCTCTTATGCACAATCTTATGCCAACAAACAGTTACCTAATAGCACCTGGCAGCAGATTGTTAACAATCGGGCTATTATCTCAAAACAAGAGTATGATAGTTTGTCCCAAAACCCACTCATAACCAGAAACAATCCTCAAAAACAAATAATTGCTTCCTCCTCTTCCTCCAAAGCAATTATACTTCCCACTCCAGCAAACTTAACCACTCCTTACTACCATAAAGAAAATCAAGTAAGGAATTTGATTCAAATAGAACCTGAATTTTATAATCCGAATCCAAATCAAGTTGCTCTTAATGTTTTCCCTTCAGGATTTCATTATAGACCAACTAACTTGAAAAAATCTCGAGAGTTCTATGAGTTAATTTTGGTTCATTCTGAGTCGATTAACATCGAGCAGAAAAATGATAAGCGAAGTGGACCAATGATAACGCATAGTACCCTTCAGATATTAAAAATCCTCACTCCTTCTGGATGGGGGCAACCTCTTGAAAAATTCAAAACTTTTGGAATACCATATGATCCGGAAGGATACAATTACTGGGATTATATGGACGCTTGGTATCATGTATTCTATTTTCAAAATGAATCATGGTCTCATACTTGGTTCATATATTTTAAAATAAAAACCCAGTATAATTTCCCTCAGTGGTTCATTCAATGGTGGAATTTCTTTGGACCTGTTCCTCAGATTATGCCTCCCAAAGTTGAACAGGCTTATGAATTATTCAAACAAAAGTTTAACCAGAATGAAGACCCTTTTCCCATCGATCTTCATTATTTTTCAAAGTTATCAGTATCCTGGATTTTTACCTGGAAATACAAGTTTTCAATAATAGTTCCAGGATCAAACACCTTGCCTATACTTCAAAGGATACCCTCAGTAAGATGGTGGGCTAAATTTGATATCAAACGAGTTGATGACAAAGCGGTCGAAAGATGGTTCAAAGAAAACCCTAAATATCTTTGTGTAACAGAACAAAGTAAATTCTTAAACCAAAGGACCCGGATTCAATCAATGCTGGCCTCCACTACGGACAAAGTCAGCTTAGTTAATCAACTCAACTCCATCTTGGTATTACTTCAAACTCAAGATCAGGCATCCTCCTCAAATCAACAAACTTCTTCATCAACTTCTGAAAGTCAAGATGAAAATGATGAAGACCTTATAGATTTAGGAGAAGATTAAAATATTGCTAGTCATCAATAAATGATGTGATGTCAGCAAACCTTTCTTTTTCTTAAACGATGTCGTTTTGCAAGTCACTAATAAACACTGTAGTGTCGGCAAAACAGTATCAAAAGTACAAACCGGAACTGTTCAAACAGTGCCAGTCACTAACAGTTTCTCGGTTCGAACTTTGCTTTTCCTTTCTATATAAGGACACGGAGCCTCAAAGGAAATCATCACTTGGTATTACAAGATACTGAGTTTCCTAAAGAGTTTTCCCAATCCCTGTGAGAGAAAAGCCTCCTTCCTTCTTCCTTCTCTCTTCATTTATCTTTGTAAGTGTTTTATTTTAAATAAAATCTTTCTTTTCAAGTTTAAATTCTGCATTCATATCCTTGCCTTGTTCAGATGAACTGAATTGGCTGGTTCTACCGCCTGAAGTTCCTCTTGAACCATCCCCTTAGCATATTTACTTCATGATTTACATAATTTGATATGTGTTAAGTAGTCCGTCTACTCCTCTTCTTCACTTTCTCTATTTTCCCCCTCTTCCTTTTTAAGTCCTTCGGGGCCACTCCCCTCTATCTGGTATACTCAACACTGAAATTTTTTATACTCATAAAAATGATAGAAAACTTATTTAATTTCAAGGGTAAAATTATCAAATTATTATTAACTCCCTTTTCTTCCCCTACCCTCCTGAACCAAATAACAAATTATTAAAATTCCTTCCCTCACCTCAATCCCCTTTCTTTTTTTCCCCTCCCCTTCCCTCCATATCTCATCTCTCCTCCCTTCCCCTCTCATTCCTTGTACCAAACACACCCTAGAGATATAGATCTGGGCTCAAGTCTATTTTTATTTATGGGTCGGATGTTGGGCCAACAAAGACATCCAAACAGTTTCAAAAAATTATAATTGGGACTTTGTTTAAATAAAACTTCATAGAGAGACTGAGATTGTACAACTGGACTAGGCATACGGTTAATCAAGTAAACAGCAGTAGACAAGGCATGAGCCCAAAAACATTGGGCCATAGATGAATGTGACATGACAGCAAGACCCATTTCAACTATGTGTCTGTGTTTTCTCTCAACTAAACCATTATGAGGATGAAAATAAGGACAAGAAATTCTATGTGTGATACCTAAATTATGAAAGAGGGAGTGTAATGATCGAAATTCACCTCCCCAGTCCGATTGAAAATATTTTATTTTATAATTGAACAATAGCTCAACTTGCCTTTTAAATTGAAGAAAAACAGAGACAACTTCATATTTGGATTTCAAGGCAAAAAACCAGGTAAATTTACTAAAATCATCCATAAAGATTACATAATACCTAGCACCAGAAACAGAAAGAACAGGAGATTTACCCCAAATATCAACAAAAATTAAATACAATGGATGAGGAGAATGACTTTTAGACAATGGATAAGGTAAGGCATGACTCTTTGCTGAAAAGCATGCAGGACATAAATAGGATGGACGAGTTGTTGAAACTGGAAGAAAATGTTTTGAGAGAACTTGCTAAACAATACGAAGGGCTGGGTGACCAAGACGTTGATGCCAAGACTAAAAAGATGTATGTTCACCAATGAAAGCTTGAGGAAAATTTGAAGGTGACACAGGGAAGAGAAAATCTTCAAGAGGGCCTTGAAGAAGAATTGCTCCCGTCTTGAAGTCCTTCACCAAAAAACGATTATAGTGAAATTCAAAATAGACATAATTATCCCAACAAAAATGAGGTATAGAAATTAAATTCTTAGTAAGCAAGGGAACATGAAGAAGATTATTGAGAAGAAAAGTGCCATTTGGAGTGCGAAGGATGCCAGCTCCATGGTGATAAATGGGTAAGGTCGTGCCATTTCCAACTTTGACTGCTTCATCTCCATAATAGGGTGTGGTTCAAATTATTCAAATATGGAGTCATATGGTGTGTAGCAGCACTATCAGGGTACCAATTTGGATCTGATAAGGATTGAGCAGAAGAAAAATTGGCCGAAATGGAAGATGGTGGAGGAGCTTGATACACCTGATTAAATCGATGGAAGCAAGTTAGGGCTGTGTGTCCAGGCTTACTGCAAACTTAGCAAATGGGCCTTGAACCTTGTGACTGAAGAGGCCCAAGAAGACCTTGAAAGGATCCAGTTGGTCTGAAAGGGCGAAAACTCTGACCAAACCCTCGTTGAGCTTGAAAACATCCGCCACGAGGAACTCCTCTTCCACCACGACAACCTCGTCCGAAGAAAAGATTCCCTGGTCGTATGCTCGAGGATGGGTGTGACGCCTGTTTGGTTGCAATATTAGCTGAGATCTCGACTGTGGCTGGAGCTGGCGGTGCGTTCTGTTGCAATCGTGCCTCATAAAGCAACAAATGGCTGTGCAGTTCATCAAATGAGAGAGGTTCGGTACCAGTGGTGAGAGAAGTAACAAGAGCATCGTAATCAGAACCCAATCCTCCAAGAAGATCAGTCGTGAACTCTGTATCAGACAAGGGTTTTCCAGCTTTGGCAAGAGAGTCGGCAAGAACAGTAGCACGCCCAAAGTAATATGGTATACTTTCTAATCCTTTTTTTAATGAGACTAGCTGATTGTGTAGCTGAAGATATCGGGCTTGGGACTACTTCATAAACATGTTATTGATAGCATCCCACATGGATTTGGCCGATTTGTTCTTCATTACATGGGCAAAAATGTTTTCAAAGAGTGAGGAAATAATAATCGACAAGATAAGTTAGTCCTGAGTGAACCACCTTGCATAGTCAAGATTGGGTGAAGCATTAGGAAGCAAAGTGGAAGGCGTTCAAACAGGGCCATCAAGATATCCAAACAATTGTTGACCATACAAATAGGGAACGAGTTGTGCTTTCCAAATAAGAAAATTTTCATGGTTGAGTTTGACGGTTACTATGTGAGGAAAAGAAGAAAGTGAAGGGAAAGAGGTCGAGACAGGAACAACAATGGGTATAGTAGCCGAGGTTGAAGAAGTAGAAGAAGGAATAGGGTTAGGAGGCGGCGAGTCAGCCATCTTTTCAAGATAGCTCTGATACCATACTTGAAATAGGGTTTTTCTTTTTACTATTATCAAGAAGCATTACAGAGTTATATACAATGTCCATTACAATGAGAGGAGGACACGTGTAAAGTAAAAGAAAGGAATCAATAAGATATTCTAGAACTATTTGAAACCTATTTAAGAAAATACAATGCTTAAATAAATGACTAGCATTTAGGACTACACGTAATGCTGTGCTTTATCAACATCCAACAGTTTGCAGTTTTGATACTATTGATCATGTACTTGTCAGTAGCATTTTGGAGCTCTAATGTTAACTTATTAAGGTAAAAGGTGAGGGTACATGGAGTTAATTGCACCAACATTTTCTTATCTTGATACTTGCTGGCAAGAAATCAAAATTTTCCTGCTTAATGTCTGAATAAAATGTGCAGAATACTCCTGTTTATATAGGTATTAGGGCCATTATATTAAAGTAGAAAGTGATAGAAATTAAGTCACTTTTTTGCTTTTGGGCTTGTGACAGTATATTTGGAATGGAAAGAATTGGGGAAGTTGTATAACTTGATGCTTTATGTTCTAGAAAACTTTTATGTGAGATCTTTTTCCCCATCAAACTGTACTTTTTGTTGGTGCAATGTAGCAATATGGACATTTTTATAGATATGATAAAGTTGAAGAAAGCTGACAAGGTTGAGCCTATGCTTTTAGTTATTGATGATGGCCAAGGAATGGAATACGAAGACATTTTGAAAATGGTTTCTTTTGCGCACAAGCGAACTAATGGTGATGATCTGGATCGCATTGGCAGAGAGGTATTTTCAATGATAATTTCTTGAAAAATTTTCAGAGATGCTAGGTTGTATGTTTAAAAGAAAAAAATCATAATCTTGTTTCTGACATGTTCCTAGATTAAAGAAGCTGCAATCAGAACTTAAGTTGTTGGATTGAATTTATTTGTTTGTGTTAAGTAATTTTCTTTTTATTCTCTGACTGTAGAATGTTGAGATTCCCATAGTTAATTATCGCCGACAAGGGCAATGCATGGAAGTGGATGCAAATGTTCAGTCTAAAGCTGTGGCAAAATGCAATTTCAAAGCCATTCAGGAATTTTCACCATTTAATAAGTATCTTGTTGGTGAAAAGGCAGCGTTGTTTTCCAGTGGCACAGGAACACAAATTTACATATGGAACCTGGATAAATGGGGATCGAATTGTCTGCAATGGCATGATGGATTGAAAGGTAGCAACTCTTTCCACCATGGTGACATTTGGATCCACCCTAGAAGGATCCGTTCTCGTCCTGGCCAAGTCAGTAATAAGGTTGGGAATATATATATATATATATATATTTGCTCTCTTTTGGGTCTCCAAGAGATCAATTGTCAAAAATATCATGGATTAAAAAGGGACAGGCCAGCTAAACCTGGAAACTGGTGAACTGGCCATTGCTTGGGCTTGTTTGACCCTCCAAATTGTCTTGGGAAAAAAAACCTGTCAAAAGTTGGTCAAACTTGTAAAAATCTGGTAAAACTGGCCGTTGATCTTTTTGTCTAAATCAGAGTTTTGGTATTTTATCAATAGATCATGATGTCGAAGGGCTCTACCAAACTAAATTTACATAGATTTACCATCATGTGCAAAATATTTTAACTAATTTATATACTTTTTAATATGTCTATATTTTCTAAATCTTATTTTACAATATATGCATTCATTTAATTGTAAAATATTTTATATATATATATATAATGATTCAACCTTGGTTCAATTGCAGTTGGATCATTGAACTGTGAACCATTCCTAATTCCAGTTCAATGATTGATTTGGTTTTTGAAACATTGGAAACTATGTTGCTCATTTCATGTTACTCTTTGTTTTAGGTTCCATTGGATTATTCACTTCGATCTTATATAGAAGTTATCTTCCTTGTTCCTCGGACAAAAATAAGTGTTCAACATTCACTGGTAAATCCAATTTTCATTTTCTTTTTGAGTAAGAAACTATTTATTGTATGATCCAAGGAGAAAGTGTTTTTTGAGCATTTTGAGTTTCATTCTAACAGCTACTTTCAACTATGCACAGGTTAGAAGTCGACCTCTAGAAAATGTTGTTGAAACCGGTTGTGTCTTGGGAAGGCATGTTCACTTGACTCTAGGATTTAGTCAATTAGAATGGGAGCAGGTGAACTGCAGACTATTTTTGTATTGGCATGGTCACTTAATTGAAGTAAGGAGTTGGTCCATGATGTACGTTAAACTATTAGTGGGCTTTTGCTACACTGTTAGCATTTGAACATGAGGATGTGACAAGTTTTTCTGTGTTATGACAATTTAAATAATTCAAAATTATACCTAAAATATCTTGAAATTTGGGATATCTGCATAGCATGAGTACCCTGCATTTCCATGGTGAAGGCATTTGTAGCCATACCAGATGTGGGGGTACATGCTAGTCTAAATAATGCTAATGTGCCAAATGCCTGCTGATGGGCCCAAAAACTTGGACATTCGTGTAATTTCTGTGTAATCTTTTCATTTGTAATGTTTGTTTACCTGTGTGCGCTTGTAAGTGCTGCGGGTTGTGCATCTTATGTGTTTAGAGTTGTGCATGTCTTGAGTCTTGAAGAATAGATAGCTTCGTTGCTTCATTATGAAATCAATCATGTATGCTTATTTTCTATGTTCATTGTATGAACTAAACTCATTTTTCTCTACTTTTTATAGGCTTACAAGAGCATTGGTGGCATGATTCATAATGCAGATATGGGTCGTGGTGTAATTGGTGTCATAGATGTGACTGATTTAATGGTATGTACTTCTAGAATTTTGAATTATTTTCTAGTTTTATTGCCCTCAAATCTTATATTGTTTGGAATGGTCCCTAACCTTTAAAACCAAACCAGTTTCAACATGTGCTCTGACACTTTGTCCCTTGAATGTGCTTAGTTCTTGTGGCTTAAGTTATGCGGTTTTGCAAGTTGCCAAATTATTATCAATGTTATTAGCTAAAATCATAATGATTTAAGCTGCTTATCTTCCAATAATTCCTTTTGTGTAGCAGATTAAAAACACTCCCCCCCCCCCCCAACAACAACAACACACACACAAAACAAAAAAATCTTCTTATAAAATGCTTGTTCTGTAGTTAGCTGTTTTTTCTGTTGCAAGGCAAGATTGATTTTCACAACATCTGAACTCCTATTACATCTAGCATGTCACAGAATGATGATGGGGATGGTCGTGTCTGGGTGCTTAATAACAAGCAGGGTTTCCAGGACTGTGAATCATATGCACTTCTAGAGCAGTGGCTTGGTAGAAAAGTAGATGAATACTTGGACAATAATTTCGATTCACTTAAGCTGGTAAATAACCTATTTTGTGAATTCCTTTAGAAATATATCTTTGCTTGATGCTATATTCCTTGTGCCCTAAATATTGCTTGTAAGTTGATTAATCTATTGGAGTGTGTTTCATATTATCAAATTGTGAATGATTAATGTCAAGGGGTGACATTTGATTTGATTTTTCATCATAAAGTTTAAGATATAAATTATTGGATTCCAGCGTTATCATATCTGTTTAAATTTGGAAAATGAGCTTTGGTCCAAAGAAACATTTGCATTAGTCCAAAAAAATGGGCAAATGAACCACATTTAAATTAATTGATAAAAGGCCTTGCAGTTCTGTATTCACTAACAACAAACTATGTAGGCTGAACATGTATATCTGATTGGGGTGGTGAACTAAATTTATTTGCTTATTTATTTATTTATTTTTTACTTTTTCTTCAGGACAATGATAATTGTGTCTACAAACCAGATTGCGAATGGGTACAATGTGACAAGTGCAGAAAATGGAGTGTTGCCTTTTGACTTTGACATCACATTGCTACCTGCACAATGGTATATTCTAAATACAATGCATCGTCTTTTGGATCCTTTGTGCCTGTTTACTTGCCTGTGATTATAGATGAGCAGTCTTTTTAATTACTGAGATTTACCCTGTCATTGCACATTGGTGTTACTGATAGGGTGATGATTCTCGTTTTTGCTCATATTTGTTTGAATGCATAATTGCATATTTTTTTGGCTTATTTTTGTTTGAATGAACATGTTTTTGTGCTGTCCACGGTTCCCAAATGTTTGTTATGACGCTTCTGTTAATATTTTCCACCCAACTAAGCACCAAGAGATCCAAGTGAGCATAGTTTCTTTAACATGACTATATGGAGGAGGGGATTTCTACTCTTTCAGTGGTGTTTATATGGTGTATGTAAGTGTTTGGGCGTATTGACCCTTTGAGGAAAAACGATTCATTAAAGACAACGCACAAAACATATAGGATTGGTTATAACAATCCTACGATTCAAATGTTGACTAGAAAGGGAAACAAAATTAAAGCATAATCAAAGGGAATAAAAAGGAAATAACACTAAAATAAGGCTTCCTAAAATAGAGCAATAATTTTGTCAAAGACTTCACAAACGTGTGACTCAAGCTCCGAGCACTTCAACACCTTACCTTCTCTTATTGGCTTTTTGGCTCATTGGATGCTCAAGACTATTGGCATATCATTAGCTTTATCTTGCTGGTTGGACATTTAGAATTCTCATTCACTGTGAAGCCACTGTACTCCTAACCCTTGTTAATGAGTTGGTAGAGAAGCACTTGAAATGTGTGCAATGTTGTCTGGTTGCAAATGAACAGATTGCTAGAATGCTGCAGATAGGTTCTTTACATATATCTGGTGTATTCCTAAAAATTTATTCATGATCATATATCTGTTTTCTACATTACCATTTACTACTTTTGCATTTTAGAATAAAACTATATTTTGTGTTAGTAATCTATATCAAGTTCTTGTGGTACCAGGTTCTGTTATATGGAGCCCTTCAAAGGACAGTGTTCAGCTGTGGAACAAAAGATGGGGCACGGTGTTGTCAATATTTCAACAAAGTGGTTTGGATATGATAATATGCAGAAAGATTCTCATTACAGTGACAAGGTGGATGCTATGAAGGTTTCTAAGGCTGCTGGTTAGTTGCTAAGGCTCTTCATTTCTGCAGGCATGGTAGGCAATCTATGTTCTCAACAAAAGACCATTTAATCTTAAAACTGAGGCTATAGGTGAACAGAAATTAGGGGAGCACAAGTTAGGTAGTAAAAGAAGGGAATAAACCAAGTGCATTATCGAGTTTTGAAAATTTTAAGGACTGTTTATAACATTGATGCTTGATCTCTATTTATATTCATTCTGTAAGTCTATAAGCATGTACAAATACACGCACATAAACATAGGTAAGTTGTATCATAATTGCTAGGAGGCTGCATTTATAAATTAATTAATGTAACTCTCTCTCTCTCTCTCTCTCTCTCCATTTGAATATTACTGGTTGACATGATCTAAATTAAATTTGACAGGATAAACCCCTGCTCTTGCTCTTGCCTCAATGAGTTTTAAATATTTGTATAGTTATCTGATACAGAGTGCCCGTTTGGTTTATTTTTTTATAAAAGGTCGTTTAGAATAACTATAGTTTACAAAAATGAATTTTGAATAAAAGTAGAAAAGTTTACCACAAATCTATTTAGATAACTTTTGAAAAAATAATGGTTAAAAACTATAATTTGGTTTGCCAAACAGACCTCGAGTGTGGTATTGAAGCAGTGTTTTAATTTCTATTAATCGCTTTGCGGTGGCCTTTCAGGTGAGAATTGGGTCAACTGTGGAGATTTCAAACATCGGTCTTTAAAAAGATTGAGAGCGGGGCTTCGTAATGCTAAAGTATAGCCGGGGAAAGGAAAGATTTTTTTGTTGTTATCAAACAAAGCATTGTTCCGGGGGGCTGGGCGAAAATTCAAATGAAATTTATATATTTTTCTGTCTCTAATATTTGTCTCTAGGTTAAGTGATAAAGAATGAATAATTAGGATTTTTAAATAAATTTTTTTTATTAGGATATTTAGATTTAATTTAATTTATTTTAAATTTATTAGAATTTAGATTTTATCTTTATTTTATTTATAGGATTTAGTTATTTAAATTATGATTTTATCTTTTGTTTAGATTTAAGATATTTTTAAAAGATATATCTTATCTTAAAATTTTAGTAAAGCTAGAATTTGAACTATATAAATAAGAGTCGTACTACTCATTTGTATTCAAAACTTTGGCTATTAGTTTGAATTACAATTTCAGTGGATTCTTTCTCTGTTTTCCTTTTTTTTTTCCTCTAAGTTATTTTCTCTCCTTTTTTGTTTCTCTCTACTCTACCCTCTCTTCTTTCTCACATCATTTGATACTAGAGCCAAGTTTCTTACACGCCCCTTGCGCTAAGAATTTGAGAAGTCCACCAAAGAGCTTGTGGATCATGAGATGTACATTGTCAACCACAAGATTAATACGATGAAAGCTAATTTTAATTACAGGTTTGAAAAGCTGAAGAAAATGTACAAAGAGATCTTGTAGGAAGTAAAGGAAAAAAGTAAGCAACATATGGGTATAATAACATAAGGCATATTTGGGAATCCGAGTATTCCTAGGGAAATCAACCTAAGAGGACATATATCTTCTTGCAATCAATCTAAGGTTCTATCTGATGAGGATCATCAAGCCAAACAAGGCAACAAAAATTGAAATAATATGGGTCTTCTTCCTAAGACCAAAAATCACCAGGATGACTACACAGGAAACCAATGGATTACTCAAAATATCATTGACCATTATAATAGGTGGAGCGAGTCACTCCTTAGAAATCATCGAGAAGTTTACAGACAAATTTCTCTTGATGATATAACTAAGAAGGCTAAAGTTGACGCTTCTGATTACTTTGAGTGGTATGAGATGACTGATATGCATCGTGAAGCTTGTTGGGTCTGCCAAGAGGTATTGGCAACATGTGCAACAAAACCTAGAGCGTCTAGGAGAACCCCCAATCAATGCTTGGGCAGAGATGAAGATGAAGCTCAAAGAGAAATATGTATCTACATATTACAAGAATCAACTCTATAATCAATGTCTAAATTTAAGACAAACTTCTGCAGTATCTAACTACATGACTTGTTTTGATGGTCGTCTTATTAGATATGAAGTCAAGGAAGACCCTTGGATGATGATCCAAAAGTTTTTTAATAGTCTTCGAGTTGATATACAGCAAGAGTTTAAATTGAATCTTCCTAAATCTCTTGAACAAGCTTATCATAAAGTTTTGGAGGTAGAATCTTTGTTTAAAAGCTTTGGTTCAAAAAGGAGTACGTCTAAGAATATTGAGTTTTCAGGATCCAACTCTCGCCCCAACGGTTCTACAGTTGAGTGCTACAACGCGCTCTAATTCTTAATTCGTCGGTTGAGAAAGAAGATGAAACTATAGATGACGACATCATACTTGACCCCCATAAGTTATATCCATCTGGAGTGGATGTAAATGAGGAGTTTGTTAAAAATAAAATAGAATGCAGAACTTAACTTTCCAGAAGAGAGTTCTTTTAAACGGGAGGGAATAATAAAAAATGAATAATTAGGATTTTTAAATAAAGATATTTTATTAGGATATTTAGATTTAATTTAATTTATTTTGAATTTATTAGAATTTATATTTTGTCTTTCTTTTATTTATAGGATTTAGTTACTTGAATTATAATTTTATCTTTTGTTTAGATTTAAGATATTTTAAAAAGAAATATCTTATCTTAAAATTTTAGTAGGACTAGGATTTAAATAAGAGTCATTCTACTCATTTATATTCAAGACTTTGACTATTAATTTGAGTTATAATTTTAGTGAATTCTTTTTCTCCTTCTGAGTTCTTCCTTTTCTCCCTCCTCTGAGTTCTTTCTTTCTCCCTTTTTATTTCTTTCTATCTCTCTCTACTCTACCCTCACTCCCTTCTCACATCATTAAGTCTCCACATCCCGACCTGAAAGGAGCTCAAAGTTAAAAGGATTAAGTGGCTGGCCCTCATTGGATTTGGAGGTCAGGTATTTTGTGGTAATCTTCACAATTTGAATGAATACCCTGTTCACGTGTTTGTGTGAGCTAATAATTAACAAAACATGTGAACTGAACACACTCCATTTATGTGGGAATTCAATTTTGTACTTTTGGTGCCAGATTTCATTCTTTATCATTAACCTTGTACAGTTAGTTATATAGACTGAAACATGTACATGTGGGAACGGAGTTCCCATTCCCACAATTTCCAATCCCATGAAACGAGCCAGACAGTCCTATATATATAGACAGTATACCGCTTCAAGCTAACATCTGTAAAGTCAAGTTCTTTTTTTATGGTGAATGACTATTTGCAATTTGATTTACTTGATTTGGAAACTGCCGGTATTGCCTGAAAGGACAAACAAGCGCCCATCTGCACAAATCAATCAATTTTAGGGCCTAGTTGGTTAGTTTCAAGGCGATTAAGGTAAGAGAATACAATGCAATGTAACGTAATAATTATTATCCAAGGTAAAAGATGAAAACCAATTTACCAGTGGTAGAAGGTGGCGATGGCCGAAGAAGGGTGGTGGTTGGTGGCAGTAGAGGGAGCCAGTACCGGTAGTGATAAAAGGAATTGTCATTGTGCTCAAATTACGTGAGGATTTATTAGGTTTTTGGAGGTAAAAAGAATTTTGCATGAGTTGTGGTAATAAATTTTACCTGTTGAGACAAGAATTGCACAAAGTAACGTAATGTAAACATTACATCAGTTTGCGTTTGCGAGTAATCAAATAGCTGGGGCTTATTACTTAAAAGCCCTCTTTACTCTGAAATCACCTCATCTATGAGCAAATGAATTGTTGAACTACGTAGGGAGGTTCAGAACTGAAGGTGACCTTGTATTGTTCCTTGCGAAGACGAAGACCAGGTATTGTAAGTATATTGACATGAAGATATGTTCCACTATGCTTGTCTGTCTATATTTATTTAATTTAAACTTTGGCAGCCAACAAAATTCTATCAAGTCAAGTAATGGGATTCATTGAGCTGCATCCCCAACCAAATAAATAACCATTCTATGCATATAAGCCGCACATATACATACATGCTCAGTCATTTTTGCACTCCACTTTTTATAGCCACTCCCTGGATGGCGAGGTACACAGTACACACACGAATTGGGGGAGGACTTCACATGCACAAGTTGTCTATATCTAGAAATCTATAAAATATGAAAGTGAAAATTAGAAAACCTAACAACAGTTTTTTTTTTTTTTTGCAACAACTCATGATAGAGCTCGTGAAAGGTAAATTCTAAGGTACAGGTGTGTATGGAATATGATATAATACGGTAAGAGAAATAAGAAAATTTTTAGAATTTAGAATATAAGTGTATATATAATTTTAGTCATATAATTATCTATATAATCAACAAATTTACTCATTAAAATGTGAAAATGAGTATTGAATATTCTAAAAGTTATAACATTTTAGAAGGCAATTGTTTGGTTTTGTTTAGTAAACTAATCCATCATTTTCTTGCCCCAAACACACATGTTATTTCTTAATGATATACTCCATCTAATTTTTAATATAAATTATTTTTATTTACCTTACACATATTAAAAAAAAATTAGTTACATCAATGAATGTCTAGAAATGCCCATTGTTTTCAATATTACCCTTATTAAATACATTAAATTCTAACATCAAACCAATTAACCATTTTTTAAATTCCAATATTACCCTTTTTTGGCACAAAAAAGTGGATCGAAGGTTAAATGGACACCCTATCCATCAAGTCACAAGCACATCCATACATCCATAGAGTATCAACTTTTTTTTTGTGAGTACTATCTTATTAATTAAAATTTGTTCTTACTATCTGATAGTTACTTGTTAATTATATATTCTGTCTTGTCTAGAATCAAAACGAATGAAATTGAAGTGATCCTTTTGCTTAGATGGATATTCAATGATCTATATAATATATAAATACATCTTATGTATCTTATGTGTCATAAGTTTGTGATGCCAACAAGAACTGCTGATTGGACCGAAAATTATTCCATTTTATAATTCATCCTTATTGTTTAAATAATTTTGAATGTATAATAAACTAGAATCAATTAACGTTATATTTTTTTTCAATCAAAATACCTCAACTCAAGGGAATGAATTCGATTTTGATGAGGGCTCCATTCAGATGGATTATCGTTTCTAAAAGAAGATGCTTCTTTGGGGTTCAAACGTATAGACTGGAGAAAGAGAGAGAGATGATTTCGAAAACAAATTCTCTGCTTCCCTCATCCGGCCCCTCTTCCTAATGTAGTGTGCAACAGGTTGAGCTATTGAGCAAGAATTATTGGCCCGAAAAAAAAAAGCTATTGAGCTTGAATTGGCATCTGGTAAAATATATTTCGAATGATTTAAATATATATATTAATCTATGAAAAAATTTGAAATAATAAAATTGTTTTGCTTATTTAACATTTGGCAATAAATGGCTAATTAATTAGAGTAAATTATTTTTAATTTAAAAAATATAAGAAGAAAATGGTTGTATAGGAAGAAAAGTTGGTATAGGGAGAAAATGGAAAAAAATTGATTAAGATGATTGGGACATATATAAAAAAAATCTCTAGATAAGCAAATGAGGAAAATCAATTATGATTTTAACCCTATGATAAAATGTTCAAGAAAACCAAGAATATCTCAAGAGTTGGTTTTTAATTGAGAACAATAACATCATGTAGTTGACATTCTTTAGTGGGGTAAACATGTCCAGCTATGCCCCTAACAAATTGCACACTAATATTCTTAAATTTTCAATTAATTATAAGCTTGTTAATAAAATCTTAGGGCCCGTTTGGTTCATTTCCTAGGTGCTCATGGAGTGGGAATCCAGATTCTATTCCAACACTTGGACTGTTTGGTTGGACATGAGAATAGGAATCTGGACTCCCATGGGAATGAAGATGACCAAAGATTTGGGAGTTAACTTTCCTACCTTGAACCCTGACTTTGTTTATTCCTACCACTAGGAATGAAGACCAAATGACAGAAATGACCTTAATTATGAAATATCATTCTTAAATACCCTTCACAGATCCTGTACCCCATTTTTTCTTAAAAATTTTTCATTAATTCATACAAGTTATTTAGTGTAATTTTTCTATATGATTTTTTTCTCTAAAAATGTTTAATTTAAAAAATTTAAAATAAAAAATAATAAGAATTGAAATATACGTAAGTTTTCCTTTTATTTTTTATATTGTATTTTATACTTAGATATTTTTTATTTAATAAAAATAAAAATATGTAAAAAATTAAAATATAAAGTTATTGTAAAAAAAAAAAAAGATGTCACATGTTTGTAACTAAAAAATAAATTAAAAAAAAGTTACATTACTAACACAATATTGGAACAATTGATATTGGACTAAATTTTTACTTAGGTGCAATTCTAACTATTTGCATATTATTTATATCTCATTCTTTCATTTTCTTATGTCTAACCAAATAAATTCAAATTGTTATCTATATCTTTCCTATGGTAAACCAAACAAAATTTTAGCTTACAAGATTTCATTTCATTCAATTTCCAACCAATTCTCAATAATTCTACGAACTACCAAACGGCCCTTAGTTTCAGCAAGAGGACCAATGATGAATTTATTAACAGGCATTTAGGGCACACCCGCTGACATACATAATCAAAAGTCATAATATCTTGGACTTCAGAGTGGAAATAATGAGTTGGTTGCGGAGGGAACAGCAAAGGAAAGACATGATAAACTTGAATTGATACTAAAATTTCATAAAATATTGACAAAAATAAGACAATAGTAGGAAGTGGTGCCAAGAGTTAAATACTTCCTCCATTCCAAAACTTTTCTTGTATGGTACATAGATTAAAAAATTATTAATTAATAATTTTTTAATTAAATATTTAATTTATAAAATATAAGAAAATAAAATAGCACCTCCAGGAATAACTGAGTGCATGATTGGAATCAATTTTAAAAAGACCAAAATTGCTTTTTTCAATCCAAAATCAAGTATAGATTGAGCTAGCTAAACATACCAAAATCTGGAGAATCAACTATCTCCAAATGGGGTAAAAAAAAAGACACACTCATTCAAGCAACCATTTGTTATATATTAGTGGCAACAAGATGAAAAATAAAAAATCTAGCTGCCTCTTCTTTTGGCGAATAATACATATATAGCTAGTTAGCTACTTTACTCTCGGAACTTCCGACGTAATACCCTCAATACACAAGATAGCTGAGAAAAAAATCTTGGAAGGGCTGATTGCTTCCATTAACTTACTACGTTTAACAGAGAAAAAAAAATAAAAAACTATGCTACATATTAGACGAATGACTATGAATACATTCGGCCTGAAAGATTGCAATGAGCAAAACTAGGTCAAAAGCCACCTTACCAAGGAGACTAGGATCTTGATATAAATTGGCAGGCTACCACTCACGAAGAAAGGATATAATAACAAGCCCTTATATCACAATGACTCTGGACTGGTGGATGGTCTGATTCTCGAGGGCATTCGCTCATACCCATATTTCAAAGAATTCTTGGGCGTGATGGACATTCTATTCAAGACAGATTCAATATCAAGACCTTTTTCTTCAACGCTCCCCATCCCCATCAACACTGCATCATCATTTTCACTCTCACTGCCACTGCCTTCATCACTACCATCATCACTATCATAGGTCGTTCTGACCATTGACCAGTAGATGAAATATTTATGTATGTATCTGCAGATAGTCGACAAACAGAGAATTGGGGAAGGAGGAAGAAAACAAAATCAGCAGACCATTTAAAAAGGGGAGTGCACAAGGCGTAACGTTAATTCAGACAAATTTCTCACTTTACTAGAAACATAAGATCACATACCCATCACTTCTCTTCAGCAAACATGGATCAAATGGGAAGAACATGTCTAATCTATCCATCCCACCAAAAGCCCTAGAAAGATCAGATTCGAGCATATCATTGAAAACAAATGACTTTGATGCAGTGAAAAGATGGGCAGCCTTTGCCTGCCGAAGAAATTCCTCCACTACAGTAGGCAAACATACCTGTTCAAAAGAATTATATCAGGCTTAAGCCTTGCGTTAACGTTTTACAAGAGCAAACTTAACAAAATCATCATCCCATCTAATGTCAGGAAAACATCAAGATAATTTTCGTTTTTAAAAAGTTCAGTTACATAAGCTATGCACCCAACAAACCATGACAAAAATGTCAGAAGAATTTCTTACTGTCAAGGGGCTCAATTTATGTTTCAAGATTGGCTCTATGGGCATATTGAGAAGCTGGAGTTTAAGCCGCGGAACATCCATTAATGATCTCATGCGGAAACATAGCACATACATGATAGCCTGCATACCAGAAAACAAACAAAAATGAAGTACAATAAACAGCATAACCCAAATAATTGCAAAAGATGTAGTATGCTTCAACCTAAGACAGAAAATTAATATTCATCTAATATTTTTTTATTGGTAGCATATGTTTCAGATTAAATCAATATATATATATATCAATTATCACATGATTGAATATCTTCTGCATTCAAGCAGAAATAAACTGTTGGGATGGGGGAGACAACACACACACACACATAGATAAAGCATATAAATAAACTTGAGACATTACAACTATAGCCCCTTCTTCCCCCACTACCACTCAAGGAAAAAAGAGATCAAGAGTCAACTGGATCACCTGGCAACCAGAATAAAATACTTGATGTTTACGCGGGTTCATGTCAACACTATGTAACATGGTATACTCATAACACCAACTTACTAGCCTGACACATCAAAAACAGAAGATAACACATCAAATATATTGATACACTATATTTTATATAATAAAGAGATATCAATTTGGTCATGTATGGTCAAATCAATAATATTCCCAAACCTCTCTAAGATGCTAGTAACCAGGGCAGCTGAAAGAAACTTTGCTCGAGACAGATAACTTGCAAGATAAGCAACAGCACTCATCCTGAAGCAAATATAGAAAGAAGATAACAAAATTGTAAATTGTACTTGAACAATACACCGCACTCTCCTGTACTGGGAAGTCCAGTTTTGTTAACAAAAAGAAGTCATTCAAAGCAGGATATAGGGCTTATTTTCAACTGCATTAAACTGAAACAGTTATGGAAGGCATTTTGTGATGCCAACCCCCATTATGCGGTATAGCAAGTGATGTAAGCAAGGAACAATGGCTCATTGTGGGCACAATGACTTATAATTGTCAAGTTGAAGATTGATCCTGTTTCATAAAAAAAAAAGTCCCAGCAGAAGGCCACACATGAGCCCTATTAAACCTACTTAATTCCTCACATGGATATGTGTAAGGGAGGCGGGTCTGAGATTTGAACTCCAAAACACAAAGCTAGAAATAAACGGTACCTAGTTATTGGGGGATTAACTTCACTAATAAACAAATCTGCAAGCACCGTGGCAAATTTCACCCCGCATTCTTCAGGATCCAGTGCACAGGCATAAAACATCACAAACTGCAGAGAATAATGTAATGCATTTTTCAAAATTGGTACCAACAGAAATTTGACATAAAATAGCACAGCACAAGCAAATTAGAAACAGAGGAAATTAGGAAATAAAATTGCATGCAGTACCTGGGTGAATTTTGACTTGTAGGCATTTAACACAGTTTTCTGAAACGATGCCAAGAGAACATCGAATACCTAAGCAAAGAATTTGACCAACACATAAATATCAATCAATTACATGAACAACTTTTTTAAAACAATAGTTCAAGAACATGTATAGGGAATACCTGAGCCAAACGGCCACTGCTTTGACAGGATTCAAGATGCTCAAAAGCCAGTACCATCAGACTATCTAATTTTTCAGCCACCAAGTTCCCTTGTAAGCTTTTTCGACGTAAGGACCCTTTTGAAAGCTGTAAAAGTGAAACCCAATAACCATGAAATGACATGCATATATAATTAGCATATCCTCAAAGACAGGATGTACGTAAGATCAAAATATGAAACAAAAAATTATTTCTCTCCAACCAGATCATTGTTCAACAAAGTGGTAGGGCAGAAGGGAATTACGGAGTTCTTAAATGGAGAAAAATGGATCAGTACGAATGGCAATGTATCTAGAATTCTGTCAAGATATATTACCATTTTCCAGTACTCCCTTTTTCATCTTTCTCATATTCTGTCCAAATAATTGAAGTTTTGACACTTCATAAAGCCACTCAGCCTAAACCATGGCTAGCTCAAACCATACTTAAGGACCATTCATAGGTATGTTAGCCTGAAAGAGGCATGCATCTGAATAAGGCCTTTGATATATTTCTGATAGACATAATACATATGGTTGCTTCCACAACCTTATACTGCATCTCAATTCACCAGCCTAAATTCAACTAGCCTGCCCTCCAACTGATCTAAGATCAGCCAACTAAAAATGATGACAGTTGGGAGACAAAATGATAGTAGTATTTGTATGACAAGTTTTGCATCATCATTGATCCACAGTACATCAGAACCACATCAAATTTTGCATCCTTTTTTTTTTTGCCACAACATATAGAACCGACCAAACTTATAAATAGAAGTGAAGGGTATGATGGTTTATCAAACTTAATACAGCATGACAAAGTCGGCCACAAATTATCCCTGCCTCATACACTAGTGGCTTCTTGGTACTTGTTGCAAGCCTCAGCATCTGCATCGCAATCCAACTCTCTCAACCCAATAGTTGAACCTTTGACCCAGAAGTAGCAAAAAACAATGAAGATTGTGCAACTTCCCTCTCAAAAATAAATGATTTGTGACAGATATACATGCAAGGATACAGTTGTTTTGCCAGTAGAATAGGTATACTACACAAGTTGCAATATCCAAAGGTTTGCAAATTGGAGATTAGGATTTGCATTAGAATATGCAAAGTCAGTAACAAAAAAGGGATTGAGCAACACCCCTATGCTGGGTCCCATTCTCCACTCCCAACCATACATCATCAAACCCACCCTCCTCCACTCTTAAAAATATTTCCTGTAATTCATACACTAGATAATTTATACATATAAATTTATAATTATAATTATTAATTCTTAAATATCCAACAAATAATACATTTGAGGCTGAACATAGAATGAAGCAGTGTAGTTACTGCTTCAACGCCTGAGGCACTGAGGTGCAGTATTGAAGAAGCCAGATGGTTATCACACCTTGAAAGGCACTAGCTTCCCAACACTTGCCTTGAGGTGCCTTTGGTGCTATTCCTTCTGTCAAGTCAAGCACAATTGGCGCCTTAATGCATTTGGATGCAGACAGGGAAGTGGCTGCATAGAAGCCCAACCCAGAAATTTTGAACAATAATAGGATAAAATAGAAAATCATATAGCCCAGCCTAAGAGGTTTAAGAATAGCATAAAAGTTATTCTTACTTTAAAATATTAATTAATTGGCAACTGGCTCGGCCGCCATAGCTACTGCATCTTTACAGTTCTAAAGTTAACTACTTTATACTTTGATATATGACTAGTCATTTTTATAATTGCTTTTCATATTATTATGAGCTAAGACTCGAAGATTATTATGCTTGATAATTAGTGCATTTTTTTTTAATATGTTTGAATTGTTAATTTATAAATCAAATGCATTGGCACATAATATTATTATTTTAGAGAAATAAATTTAATTCCCCCCTAAAAATTTTCATTTGCCCCCTTTCCATTTTTAAAAATCTCACACACATTTTCAAAAAGAGTGCGTTGCTCTTATATTGATCATTTAAAAAAATAAAAAATGATTACAATATTTTAAACTTGTAGACAAGATTTTGGTCTTTATTTTCTAAAAACTAATAATATACTTATTATTTTTTTAACTTTTACTCTTTCACAAATTAAAATTATTTTACTTCTTTTATCATATTCTCAATTAATTATAAAAACAAAGTTTTATAATGAAATAAAAAACAACATTTTTTGCAAATAATTTGATTGTTATTTTTAACACTGCTCACCTATGGCATCATAAAGGTCTTATACCTTGAGAGCAACTTTCACCTTTGACTAGGAATGAAGTTACATTGTTTTGCAACATATAAGATTTAACGCACAGATTTAACAGGACAAGTTGAGTTGAGCACAGGAGCAAGAAATACTTCTCCCAAAAGCCAAACTTGAATAATCAACTTGGATTGTTTACTTATTTAGCTGAGATAGATCCAAACTCATCTTAGCTTCAGTCAACGCATCTTCAAAATTATCAACAGAACATCTTATCATGAATGAGCTACATAACATAAAATTTTGTGCATCTTACCATATCATCATTCTCATGGTCATCTACAGGTTCAGCGACATCTTCCAACTCCATCTCAAATATGTCTTTAGCTTCATCCTGCAAGTTCCCATCCCATCCAATCTCCACCTAAACAAGATCAGATAAATTTAACATGTTAGTAGCCAATTTTCTGCACTTTTCTTTGACTAAATAGTTCAGGGAAGGCAGTACCAACTTACATCTAACTCTATCATCCTATCCACCAGTGCAGGAAGCATTGTTACCCCAACAATTTCACCAATTGTACCACTCTCCAGCCTTAACATATTCTCCACATATATGACAATCTCCTATAATCAGCATAGAACTCATTTGGTATGAACAATCATAACTGTAACATTTTCCTTTACACAAATGAGTTATATAAAGTACAAAAAAGATATTAGAATGATTGCAATGCTCAAATATTGAAAGAAATATCAATATAACACAATGTTGAAACTGAACCTATATTTGATGTGTCACACATCTAAAAAATGTTCAGCATATATTGGTCAGAGGAAATTAATATTTGTTTTTCTCTATCATAAGTAATTCAGTTAAGCAACATTGTGCCACATTGATTGTTAATCCAATCATGGAATAAATCCTCCCATGAAATGTGTTCCAGTGTTCACGTTTACCATATATATATATATATATATACACACACACACACACATATATATATAAGGGCATGAAACATTTTGCTTCTGTTGGGTTCATTCTATACTCACTGTTCATAGGTATACCCCCAACAGGATTGTAATTAGTTAGTTATACAGCAAGGAAATGGAATTACAGCATAAAATCAAAATGATAAGATTGGATAGAGTACTAGACAATACTTACATAATGATCTTAAAAAATATCTACAATTACATCCAAAATCCAATTCAAATTCTTCAGATGAATAATAAAAATGGAGACTAGAACAGTTAGAATGCAAACTGAATTAAGCTTGCTGAGAAACCAACACATGAAACACAATATATTAATTTAAGTGGATTAATATCTAGCTCACATAAATTGTTTGAACTTTAATATTGAAAGCAATCACAATTGTACAGTTCACGCTGAATCATCAAGTCAATGATATGAATCAGAGGCTGAATTGGATACTACGAGGATATAAATATGTCAGATGTTATATTTAACATTATTTTTACTAGTTATTAAATCCTACAATTCACGATTAAAAAGAAAAATTCTTTTCAATTTATTAATACCTATCATGATTAAACAATCAAAATCTAACTTAGACTCACATGTTCCGTACTGAAGACATTTGGCATTCTCTGAAAAACTATTGGAGATAGTCGCATCGGGGCAAGAGGCACCAAATCAGCTATATCTTTCAAAGCCGCATGCACACGAGACAGAACTTCATATTTTCTAGAAATACCACGTGGCTGTTTCAGCATTTCAACGAGGTAAAAGGGTGGCACAAAATTCCTCACTAGCATATCCAAACACAAATCAACATATTTTCCATTCGAGGCAGCCTGCAATAAGGAAAATATGGGGGAACTTTAGTAAAAGGTTTGCAAAAATGCTTCTATGATAGACCTTATATGGTGGATGCATTAGTCACTTACCAAGGATATGATCAGTTCAAGTAATGCATCCATAACATCAGTTCCATAGTTCCACATACTCAGTCTAGAAATCTGGATAACTTTTCATTAGTATTAATCATATCCAAATTGGCCATTTAAGAAGGACACAGCAAAATTAAGAGAGATAAAAGCTTACAGCAAAAATAAGAGCCTCATGGTGAATAATATCTATATAGGATACAGCTCCAGAGAGTGCTTTTAAAGTTGTCTAAAAATATACAAATAATTGGTCAGAAGACAGAGCAGAGAAACCCATTAAAAGATGATAAAACCATCATCATATGAGCTGTAGGTCAGAACATACCACGAGGAGAGCAACCTGATCAGCAGTTGGACGCTGTTTAGGGTGCAAATGTCCAACAAGTTCCTCATAATTATCCCTGTTACCCTGAGCCAACAGACACCAACTGTTTTAATGAACTAGCCATTATTACTATGTAAAAGCAAAAGATGCAATCACTAATTGATTTATTTATCAAAAGAAAGGTATATCAGAAAAGTTTCCTTCGACCCTCTATTTGATTATGTGGCCAAAAATTGATCAAGGACTTAGTATGTACAGTAGATAGGAATTTCATGTCTGAGAAAACATACCTGTTGGACTGAAGTAAGGGCATCTCTGACATGGTAAATTAACTCTAAATCGCTAAAATCATCATTCTCCATCTCATGAAGCTCCACCTTGTCACTTGCCAGTTCCCTTCCCATGGTCTGTAATTATACCAAGCCCCACGAAGTCTCTTTCACCAGTAAGGTCAGGCAGCGAAGAATAATTTCTAATACACCTACAAGTAGCAACACCAAGTTTAGCATGACATTATTCCTCTCCTGAACATTTTTGTGACACTCGATAACGCACAATAATCAACTAACTAGATTAGAATGCTTCATGGAGTTAACCATAAATATCCTTATAGTAGTTAAGAAGATGGAAGACTTGATAAATAGCTACGTATATTAGAAATTCTGGATTCAATAACTACATGACCATTCATTACATTCTCTTCATAACCACATACTTGGCTAAACATTTAATGTTGTGTTATTTTAGTTATGGACATGTTAAGCCACATGTACGGGTTAAGCTTCGGCATATATTGCATATTGCACTCTCACTATAAATCTCACTTGATCCATCCATGGACAGGGATAGCAATATACCACCCTGTAATTATGTCAATTGGACAACAGGCATTGTATATAAACATTTTACCATGCACATTTTTTGGCATGGATAGGAAGTGTTTCAAATTTTATATTATTTAATATGAAAAAATAAAATAAAATCTAGAAGGTTTAAATTTTATCTAGACAAATGAAATGAAATATATACTCTTACACATTCCTAAAGATGTCCAGAAAATCTATACTTACAATTTACCCTTTCTGCAAATGCGTCCCAAAATCAGAGACACATAAAAAGAAAAAGCCAAGTACTACCAGATGATGAATTTTCAAGCCAGAAAACTTAGGTACATCTGTTAACTAGTTTCTTTCTTTCTATATCTCTTTTCCCTTAGACATTTTCTTATTATCAAAGCCAATAAAGTAAAGCTGCAATATACAGAAAACAAAACACACCACAACAACAACAAATTATAGGTTGGCTTATTGCGGATCTTTGTTATAGATCTCTACAACGAAGAAGTATATCCAAACAGGAGGTTTTCTGTTCAGGCAGGTCATAGGGTATGTTTTAATTGAAAACAACGGAGGGGAAAAAGTTTGATTCAAGCAACAGATCTAGTTTCAACTTCCTTCTCTTCTCCAATATTCTCCTTAATTGAAGCACAATATTATTCAAGCATAATCTTATGGGGACACGAATCTCCATTAAGGAAGCCCAAGTTCTGCTGATTGCAACAAATAACCTCATCAACCATGATTGCCCCATTAGAAGCCTCAACTCCATCCCACACAAACATTGCGGAACATCACCGGGCCGCAGGAGTAAGAATCTCCGTTAACGAAGACCAGGTTCCAGTGACTGCGACCATGACCCAAAAACCACAATTGCTCCATCTGAAAGAATACAGCTCCAACCCAAGTCTTTCTTCAATACCAAACAGTGAAACAGGGCAGGCAACACGAAGCTTAGGACAACGCAAATGCTGCTTCCTACTAGGGAGTCTGCGAAGGACCAACCACACAGAAATCAAATGAACCCAACGTACCTGTGACTATAATGGTGAGGGAGTCTGCGATATAGGAGCTGTGTAAGGCTGGAAGGGTTGAAGGCTTGAAGCTTGAACTCGAAGGGCTAGCTCCAGAGTCAAAGCTTCGGAAACCCGAATTGGGGCTAGAGAGAGTCCGATGGTCAGCTACGATGTCCGATCTGAAAGGGAGAAAGGGTTACCGCCGGTCGGAAAGACGAGAGAGACTAATGGAGGTCGTCACAGAGTATTGAGAGTGATGGAGGCAGGAGAGGAACGGAGGCGCGGTAATAGGGTTTGAGAGAGCAAATTGAAAGTGAAGGCTCCAATTAGGCATTTTTTTCTCTCCCAGCGACTTAGGGTTAAGTGAAAAACTGAAAATAGAAAATATATTATTATATTATTAATAATGATTAATTTAAATTATATATTATATTATACATAAATTATATATATAAAAAGATGTACACAAGTACCTTGAGAATGAATGAGAGGGGAGGGATTTTAATGGAGGGAAGGAGAGATGAGATATGGAGGGAAGGGAAGGGAAGGGGAGGGGAGGAATTTTATGTTAGAGAGTTTGGTTCAGGAGAGGAGGGAAGTTAATAATAATTTGATCATTTTACTCTTGAAATTAAAGAAATTTTTTATTATTTTTTTTAGCATAAAAAATTTCAATGTTAAGTATAAAATTATACTTTAATATTTTATACTGATACTCATAATTTTATACTGAATATTAAAATTTTAAAATTTTTTATATGAACTTTTTGAGATATGAAACTTAAATGTAATACTTTTTGACATTAGAAACCTTCACGTAAATATTTTTATGCTTTTAAACCTTTTTAATAATTTTTTTTATTTTTAAATAATTTTTTTATTTATTAAAAAAAATAAAAAACGAATAAAAAAAAATAGAACGATCCCCCGATTTCGGGGGATCAATTTGAGGGGGAGGGGCCCCTTAAAATGCTTAACCAAACAGCCCCTCCCCTTCCCCTGTTTGGTATAGGCATGAACAGTAGAGGGGAGGGGAGCAAATTCCCTCCCCTCCCCCTCCCCCTCCCCCTCCCTCCCCTTGTACCAAACAGGGGCTTAGGGTTAAGTGAAAAACTGAAAATAGAAAATATATTATTATATTATTAATAATGATTAATTTAAATTATATATTATATTATACATAAATTATATATATAAAAAGATGTACACAAGTACCTTGAGAGTTCAGGCCAGCTTTTACTTGTTAAAAAAATAAACTTGTTTGTAGGCTAAAATCTGACTTATTTTATTAAATAGACTAAAATAAGCCTTACATAAGTTAGGTGTCAGGGGCTTGGATCCTGATCCTATTCCTCATGAGAAGTCAAACTGAAATAATAATATTATATAATATACATTGGCCAAATATGATATAATAAGGCTCTTGATCAAAATATAACAATAAAAAAAAAATTTACCAATATATAATAAATTTAAAAGTATTTATCAATATAACATTTTTCAGAAATCATATTGTAAAATTTTGCTTTGTGTTGAAGCACTTAAGTGAAAAAACGTAGCTCAACTTTACTATTTGTAAAAACATGAAAAAGAGTGATTTATAATTATAATTTATAAATTAATAAAAAAAATATTGTCAGTAAGAAAGCGTAACTTAACTTCACGATTTCTAAAAGTATGGAAATAAGTAATTTATAATTATAATTTATAAATTAAAAAAAAATATTGTCACAGACAGAGTTTTCTCTCTGTCTGTGACATGACATAAAATCTGTGACTTTAAGTGAAATGCTGCAGCACCAGAAAAAGCTGACTGACACTGCAACATAACGCTACCATGAAGCAGTCAGCGTTAATTTTTTAAATTAAAAAAATATATATTTGCTGCATGCAGTAGCGTTTGGTTATTTAACGTTGTTGCATGCAGCGTTGATTAACGCAACGCTGTGCCTACAGCGTTGCGTCAATCAATATAGGAGTATAGGGAGTCCTAAAAATTAAAGTGTTGCCGCGTGATGCTATAGGAATAATCAGTTTTAATTATATAAAAGGTTTCAGTTTCGGTAGATCATGAAACTTTCTTCATTTTTGAATCTCCACTTCAGTTACTCCTCTTCAGACATCTTCACTTGCAAAAAAAATTTTTCTTTGTTTGAAGCAGAATGCTGGATCATTAGCCGAGAGCTGGTTTTTTGATCTTTCACTCAACAACATCCATCTTGATCTTCACTCATTTTTCTACAAATTTTACACCAGAATACAAGTAAGTATATTTTGTTATATATTACATATATGTAATTTTATAATCTAATTATTTAGTTTATTTTGATTTTACTGCATCATATTAGGTTGTTAGATTTTTAAGATTGTTAGATTTTACTGCATATATTTATTATTTATTTAGGAAACCACTATTAGTTTTCATTTTGTAAAATAATTTATTTTTTTATATTTATTAATTATTATGAGTTTATAATTTTGTAGAATTTTTATTTATGGAATGTACTATTTATTTATCATAAAACATGATTTAAGATATATGAATTTATTTACAAAAATAGAAAAAAGTTCAGGAGTAAGTTCAATGAAAAAATATTGTAGAAGACATTTATGAAATATACAATTTATTTAAATATATATATATAAATATATAAAATTTTAACATTTATATATATAATATTAGTTGATAATAAGTAATAAATATTTTTTAAACATACCACCCCCTATTATCTTAAGTCTTAAATTCTTCAGTAAATTAGAAAGAGGAGGGTTATAAAGAATTTTTTTTTTGCTAGTTGAAATGAATATTTTTTTCATTGTTTCATTTATAATATGTTTATTTTTATTTGATTCATTTATGGTGTTAAAATATTTAGTTTTTAAATCCTTTATTTTTGTATACTTTCGTGATGTTATAAGCTTTTTTATAATAGAATGCAAATTTTTTTGTTATTTCATTTATGATGTTAAAATATTGTTTCATTTATGATTTTTGTATACAATATTTATGATATTAAAATATTATTTCATTTATAATAGAATGCAATTTTTCAAATTTTGAATAAAGAGAAACATTTTTTTGGACAAAAATTATCAGTATCAATTTCCATAAATTAAACTTTTAATAATAAATGAAGAAAAATTTAAAAAAATTTGCCATCAAATATAAAAATAATTTTGATTTTTAAAAGTTTAGCATAATTTTAATATTTTTATATCTAACTTTATATGATATTTATCAGCTTTAACTTTTATAAAAAATAATTTTGGCCAGATATAGCCACTTCCTTAGTTCTTTATATATATGCATATATATTTTATACAACGTAATAAACTTACATTCTAAAAAATAATAAATTAACTTTATTTATGAACAAAAATATAAGTATATTTATCTAAAGTGTATTTCTAAAAAAAGAAAATTATAATAAAAAATAACATTTTATGAAATTAGAAGCACTAAGTGATCATACATAATTTTTATATTAAAAAAATTAAGAAATTGATCCTTGATTTTAAACAAAAATAAAAATATTGAACGCTTAAAAATATTTATGAAATAATACATTCAATTTATTATATATAACTTATTAAACAAATCATATATATGAACAGTTTATATATCTACTCTTTGTATTAAATATATTCATATATGTTTATGTTAAAATAAAAATTATAATATATAAAAATAGGTGGCATGTAAAGAAATGATATATACTTTGTTATATACTAAATTTTATCATGCATATATGAATTGATATAATAAATTTAGTCGTTAATTTAAGAGTGGAACAAATAATTATAGTTTTAAATGATAATAAATAAATTGTAGTTAGGAATAATAACATATTATATGAAGTATAATTTTGTTAACAAAGAATTTTATGTTCAATATCTTCACAAATTATTAGCCTATAAATTTTTATTGTGTAGTTATTAATTTTTTTATGCATTCATATTTATTTCTTGTTTATGAATAGATAATAAATGATTTTATAAATAGGAACAAGAATGAACAGTAGAAGAGAGTGGGTGTACGTATATACAAATGGACGGATATGTACTGGTCCACATGGTGTAACATTTGAATCAGACAATATGATAATGATATGTATTGATTCAAATATTAGTTTGGTTCAATTGAAGCAAGTTATTGAGCAAAACCTTCAACTTCCTCCCAATCAAATTATGCCAGACTTAGGATATAGATGTCCAGTATACATAAATCCACCATGGCACCAGTCATCTATTCTCGTAGATGATCATGGTATACAAAGGATGTGGCAAATAAATTCACAATATTCAAATCGACTAACTGGAGCAGAGTTGTATGTACACATTTCGAATGTAGAGATTGACAGCCATTTCAAATCACAACCACTACAGGTCCATGTGCCATATACAATCCCATCAAGTAGCAATCAAGTGGATGTAGAAGAACAAGGATCAAGGCTTAGTATGCACTTGGGAAATTTTAATCCATTTGATCCTTGTCCAAATGTTGGCAATACTATACCTTCATCTTCACTTTATCCAACTGAGGATATTATGGATGACTTCGAGAATGAGGATGAGTATAATTTTTTAATAAATGCCGGTGGTCAGAATAATGACGATTAGAACGAACATGAGGCCCATAAGGAGAATTGTCAAGGTGGTGATAATGTCCCAGACCCAACACTACGTATAAATGAACATGAAGAGCTTGCAGCTAATTTCTTTTCACGTGTTAATGTAGAGTCAGCTGTAGATCCTGAGTTTAGTGGAATGGAAGATATTCTATTTGTTAATAATAGCCAGGAGTTTGAAATTGGTCAGACTTTTAATAATGTCCGTGCGCTAAGACTTGTAGCAAAACTGTACTCTATTCAAGTTCATCATACTTTCAAGGTATATTTGTCAAGTAATAAATATGAAGAATATCGATGTATAAACTATGGATCTAGTTGCAATTGGAGGCTACGGGCTTGGAGAAACCGAAATGGAACAGTTTGGAAAGTCACCAAATATATGGGGTCCCATACATGTTTAGCCACATCATTAAGTCAAGATCACCCTAAGTTGGATGCTGATGTCATCTCTTCTTCTATAGTAGCAATGGTGACTGATCAACCGGATGTTAAAGTTTCTCAAATAATTGAGCGAATGCATTCAATGTTTGGGTACACCGTGTCATACAGAAAAGCATGGAAAGCAAAGCAATTAGCACTTGCTATTGCTTTTGGTAATTAGGAGAGCTCATACTCATTACTACCTAAGTGGTTAGTTGCTGTGCAATATTTCATGCCTGAGTCATATATTAAAATTTCAAGCAAGCCATGTTCACAAACCAATTCTGAAGGGCAGTCAGTTGACATGTTTAAGCGTGTTTTTTGGGCATTCAAACCATATATCGATGCATTTGGTCATGTAAAGCATATCATCCAAGTTGATGGAACTTTCTTGTATGGAAAATATAAAGGCACACTTCTTATAGCCGTAACACAGGATGGTGACCGTAATATTGTACCACTTGCATTTGCTATTGTTGAAGGGGAGACAAAAGCTGCTTCGACGTGGTTCTTATACCATGTGCGTCAATGTATCGTTAAGAGTATAATCGGGATATGTTTAATTTCTGATAGACATCCTTCAATCATATATGCAGTTGCAAGTGAACGTGTTGGATGGCAAGGAGCACAGGGACATCATGTTTTTTGCCTACGGCATGTGGCTGCTAACCTCCATAAAGCACATGGAACAAATTGGTTGAAGGAAAAGTTTATAAATATTGGTAAGTATTGATCGCTTTATTCACATGAATTAACATGTGATAATGAAATTAGTAACTATAAATTTTTAATTATTTACAGGCTATGCATATCAGCGCCATTATGTTAACCAAAAATTGGAAGAGATTGCATTGACTTATCCACCTGTAGCTGCTTGAATTGCCAACATTCCAATAGAAAAATGGTTTCGCGCATATGACAATGGGTACCGGCGTTACGGTCACATGACAACAAACCTTGCTGAATGCATGAATGGTGTCTTTAAAGGTGTTTGGAGTTTGCCAATTACTGGTATTGTGAAGGCTACCATGTATAGGGTCAACAACTATTTTGTCAAACGTGCCCAACAAGTGCATGCACAAATAGCTGCTGGACAAGTATATTCTGAGACATTGAACAGAAAATTAGAAATGGCAACACAGGGTGCATCTGCATGCATTGTTCGCATATATGATAGAAGAGAAATATCATTTGAGGTTGTTGAGCCATACAATATTCAACTCCGTCAATTTAGTCATTGTTGCAAGGTAAACTTAAATGAAAGAACATGTGACTATGGAGAATTTCAGGTGCAGAAGTATCCATGCATGCATGTCATTGCAGCATATGCTTTTGTACAAGTAGACCATTTGCAATTTGTGGATCCAGTTTTCAGATTAGAAACTATGAGCCTTGCTGATAGTAATGAGTTCCATCCGATAGGTGATAAGGTTCATTGACCAGAAACTGATATTCCAAATTTGATCCCAGACCCTGCAATGATTAGAGAAAAAGGTCATCCTCGTTCAACTCGAATACGTAACGAAATTGATTGGACTATGGCTGGATAACCTAATAAGTGTGGGCTATGTAGGCAAATAGGTCATAGTCGTTCCACTTGTCCACAGCGTCAAGCCTCTAGACGTTAATTTGTATAGTTCCTCATATATTTAAGTTTTTCAAATATATGGATATGATATTTTTTAAATATTGCAAAAGGCATGGAAATTGTTAATTGTAATTGCTTGTATGATTTTATTATAGTGACTATATTAGATTGTACTTTATTTTTAATTAACTAAAAACATTGTAGAGACAATTCTCAAATGGCACAACCCCACCACATCATTAACCCAGGTCCAGAGGATAATTCGCTATTATATTTACAGCCACAACATATTTCCGAGGCTGTGTGGACGCAAAATGTAAGTAACTTTTTTTCACATCTAATTATCAATTGTTTATAATCATTAGATTTTTTATTTTGACTTTTTCAGGTCAATCGGATTTTTCAAACTCGAAGAGTCATGCATAAAGACCGACTAATTGAGCCACCAATCCAAATTGTGCCTTACCTTATGCAGACTGGATTCTATGGAGTTGCTAGAATAAGCCAGTTTGAGTATAATCCAGCTTTAATTTCAACACTTGTTGAGAGGTGGCGTCGGGAGACCCATACTTTTCATATGCCCCGTGGAGAATGCACAATTACTTTACAGGATGTGGTAATTCAATTGGGCCTTTCTTGTGCAGGACTACCTGTGAGTGGTAATACAGACTTAGATTGGGCTGATGTTTGTCATATGGGACTTGACATTATACCACCTGCAGAGTACATGTATGGACAGAGGATACCAGTTACTTGGCTAGCAGAACACTTTCCTAGCCTTGATGATGACGCAGATGAATTACAAGTACAAAGATTCACTCGTGCATACATACTCCGGTTGATTGGTGGCCTTTTAATGCCAGACAGGTCAAGCCATAAGGTTTATTTAAAGTACCTTCCTTTGCTTTGGGATCTCTCAAGTGCTGGCCAATATTCTTGGGGTTCTGCAATATTAGCACACTTATTTAGAAAATTATGCAATGCTACAGACCAAACAAAGAAAGGGATAGGTGGATGTATGACATTACTCCATCTCTAGGCATGGGATCGTTTCCCGATGTTAACACCAGAACGACCTCCACTAGCAAATCCACGTACATATATTTATCCTTTATTACCACCCTTAGGATTTAGGTATGCTTAATTTACACTCCAACTATTTGATTTTGACTTATTATTTTAACCATACAAATTTTAACAAGTTCTTTTATGTCATTATAGATGGAAGAAGGTTGGAGGACAACCTCGTCCAATTAAGGAAGTGTTGCATACTTATAGGAAGTTGCTTGATGCAATGGGGGAGGAAGACATAGTCTGGCAGCCTTATGAATCTCCAACAGTGCAACAATTAATTCCAGGATATTGCTTAGAGTCACCACAAATTTAGCGAGCTTCAATCCCATTGATATGTTTTCATATAATTGAATGGCATCACCCTGATCGTGTGCTTAGGCAATTTGGTCTTCAACAATCAATACCTATTGCTCCAGTTTGTTTAGGAAATTGCCACACAATCCAACTAAGAGGAATAACAACAGAAAATTGGATTCAAAAGTACATATAGTATATTACATTATGATTTGGGTGGCATAATGCTATTGTTGAATCACCTGTGGTACATGAAGCATTAGATCGCAGATCTGAGTACATGCGATGGTATTGGAGACACACTCGATGATGGATCCACTCTTCTAGTGCAGCAACCGGTTTTGCGGTTAGGATCTAAAATCATTGTCTTCTTATCTTATTTTATATGTATAATGTCATTAACTAATAATGCCTTATTGTTGATTTCAGGTTGATATAGCTGATGAATTAATTCAGCTAAGTATTCAAGACCATTTACTGATGCCAACCGAGGAATATCAACAAAGGGTTATACAGGACCAACAAAATATTAGAATGACATTAAGAGAACAACACTACAACATGGTTCCTCAGCCTGCTCCACCTGCAATTGAGCTACCACGTCTAGTGATTGCTCAAGGTAGACCAAGTAAACAACGTGGTGGTTATTTGTCAACTCAACCACCGATTGCGGCTGAAGAAAAAGAGGAACAAAATCAACATGTGGCGGGAGATGCAGAGGAACCAAATCTTGAAGCCGCTTCTTCTTCAGATATTTATACTCAATACCATTATATACCACCGTCATCTGCATCCCAATTAAGATCGCCCAATTTACATCAATTCGAGTCTTTTATATCTTTATTGGAGAATTCAACACTTTTTGAGCCCGAATATAACCATTATTCATTTGAAGTTGGTGGGCCATCAAATGAAGTGTTTATGACCCCCCGACAGTCAATTCCTCCAATTGAGTCTCCTGTATTTGAACTGAATACCCCACCGACTGTAGCTACCTTCGAGTCATCTGAATTTCAATATGAAGAAGAACCCATAAGACAGGGTCGACCACAACATGTTCGGAGGAGACCAAGATGTGGTACAGGAAGTCATTACGAATAAGGTTAACAATTTCTTTTTTTTTTTTGTGAAATAAAAAATTTTTACCTTTAATTGTTGTGAAAATTTGGCTTTATTAATTAAAATTTAATAATTACTAATTAATTTGTTAAAAAAGTTTATCTTTAAAAATTAATTTTTTATTATTTACAAGTTTTTAATTAATACTTCCTTCATTTCGCTATATATTGCACTTTTTTTAGAAATCTTTATTTTATAATATAGTGCACTTTACTGATTATATAGTGTATTTTTTTTCTCTCCAACATTGCCCCTAACTAGTTGGCTCAAATATTCTCCATTACTAAAATATTTCCAAAGATCCAATGTCTTGAATGAGGGTAATTTAGGAAAAGGTGGAAAATTTTTTTAGTTACTAATTATTGCCTTCATCCGTGTACAGTAGTAAAAAATGCACTATAAATTGGAACAAATAGGGTATACTTCTCCGATCCACATTATAAGATATTCTATATCAATTATACATATATTAAGAAAATCATTTCCTTACTTGAAATCAATGTAAAAAGTACATATATTTCCTATTTTACCTTTATTATATACCCAATTCTTTTATTATTGTATGCTTATAAATTATAAGTATGGACGCATTAAAGATATGTGTAATATAAGAAGAAAAATATTGGATACTATATATTTTTGACAAATAATTTCTGATACAAAATGTTTTATAATATAAACTAAAGGAGCATCTATTATACTCAATTATTAATTATTACCCAACAATTATTATTATTATTATTTTAACAATTATTATAATTATTACCTAATAATTATTAATTATTACCTTATATTAATTATTATGTAATAAATTATTATAATAATTAACTTTAAAACCAAAATTATTTTTATTGTCAAAACTATAATCGTGTGGCAAAATTATGACATTTATAGTTATTACTTAATAATTTATTGTGACTTATTATACATGATACAAATCATGATGCAACTTTACGATTTGCATCATGTTTTTAAAAAATAATTTATTATGCAACACAAACTGTGATTCAAAATCACGATTTGTGTTGTTAATTTTTTTTAAAAAATAAACATGCAAAAACGTAAATTCAGCTTACGATTTTTAGTATAATATTTTGGTAAATTTTATGAAAGTTGTTGTGTATTGGTAAAATCTTTTCACAAGTGTAGTATTTTGCTCATTTTTTGATATAATAATATATGATAAAAAAATTGAAAGTTTTTCAAATTTCAAAACAAAAATTAAATTAAAATATATGTGTAAATAAGTATGTGACCTAACCCATACTAATTAATTATTATATTTATTTATTCTTATTCAATGTATTGGTATACTTTTATTTAAAGACATATCTATATTTATATGCTTAGAAAATCTATATAAAACTGGATTGATTACATAAAAATCATAAGAAATCAAATTCTTTATAAGTAATAAATGCTTACTTTAGACTTTGTGTGGAAAGGAGCCCATAATTTAGTTGAATATAGCTATATATTAAAAAAAAGTGAGTAAAAATTTATGAAATTGTGTGATTTGCTACAACTTTTATATTGAAGATCATATTGATACATTATTTTATATATTTAAATTTTTTTAATGAAAATTTACAGCAAAAATAAATAAATATAAAAAGCTTTTGTCTGTTTGTAATGTCATGATCCCATTCCCAAGTTTGGATCAAAGTTTTCCCGTCCCTCAAACAGCAAGGGAGTACAAATTTGAGCTAGTCCATAGTATGAGACGGTGAGCGAGTTAATTTAAGAAAAAAACTTCTATACTTTTTTTATATTCTTTTCGTATTTTTTTCTAGTTACAATTTGATATGTAGATTCTTTTCAACATGTCATACAAATAGTTATTAACCATATATTTAACGGACTTAATTTATTAATAAGTTAATAAACTTCAAATAATTTTAAAGAGAAAAATCATAATTTCAAACCCTAACTAATTCCCTACCCTAACTCTAATTTTATGTGCCTTAATCAAATTTCTTGACGCAGCCTTCTTATTCAGTAATCGATTGACTGAAAAAAATTGATTCTCTCCAATTCTTGAACAGTATACAGCCAAAAGGGTAAGTCTCAATTCTTTTTTTTTTTTTGCTGTTATCTATGCATATATGTTCGATTGTTCTTTTGTTTATATGTTTGATTCAGTGTTCTTTTGTGCGTCCTCTTAAAATCAATTCCAGAAAATATTAATTGCAAAAAAAGTTGCAAAATAAGCTTAGTTCGCGCGGTTGGGTTATTAGTTGCAAAAAAGTTGTTAACAAGATAAAGAGATCTTTGTGCGTCCTCCTAGTTCAAGTGTATGGAATTTCAAAATTGTGAGGTTTATGAATGGAAATATCTGTATCAGAAGCCAAGAGACGGCGTGAGGCAAAAGATGAGAGCACCCGACCGTCGTCTCCCTAATTAGAAAAGATGAGAAGATGAAATAAAATTAGGTTTTCCAAAAAATTTTAAATTTAATAGGTTAAGTTAATACCGTTAATGACTATCTATATCTATATGATATGTTAAAAAAAGTCTATATATCAAATTGTAATTAGAGAAAAACATAAAAAATATATATATATAAAAAAAGTATATAAGTTTTGGCCTTAATTTAATTTTTAACCATACATCACAGAAGTAGTTGATTGGGTTGGTCAAGCTCAATTTTTTTTTTAGGTAACGTTGAATGGCCCAATATGGAGGGAGAAATTCTACAACTTTTTCGTGGATATTGGGAGCCCATGTTCATGATTCATATTAAGTAATCAAATCACCAAGATCAATATAGTGAATCTTTCCCAAACAAACAAACAAAAAAAAAAATCAGTCTAGTGAATTGAAAGATAACAAATCAACAAAGAAAAACATGTTAAGTTTTAATAATAAATTTTGATCACTTATACTAGAATAATTTATTATGATTAGTTGATTAACAAAGTTTAAGGAGGAACATAGAGATGAGGAGTTGAGATATAGGGCAATTTGATTGGATCAATATAAGAGCAAAGGGTTCATCTGGTGCCTGGGAAGCCAGGCTTAGGAAAGAGAACTAGAATTAGAAACCATGTGAATTCCTATTTGGCACACAAATCTATCCTTGTCAAGGAAGTTCACTCACATCAAAATTGATCGACGAACATGGCTTCAATCTCATGAGCCGTGGAACTCTAGCAAGTTCTAGGGAAGTAAACATTTAGGACCTTTTACCTGTCCTGTCAACCTGACGACCACTCATTTCGACATCCACCCATACGTACACAATAACTATATATTCCCCTCCGATCGACCACCACATGTGAAGAAGATGTCAACTACTTGTGATGGAAACTGGCAAGCCTCCTATTATATTTACATGATGGCATAACCTTTGATTTGGTAACCTCTAATTCGGTGACACGATTTTTGAGTTGCAATTTCTTGTTTTGGTTATTGGGCATTCACAGCATCAAGCCACGGTGTTCAACGGTGGACTTTGCTCTTCAATAATGCGATCATGGTTTCGAGCATCCTTATGATATTTTCTTCGATTTTCTAGTTGTGATTTTGTCATTGACTGGGGTATTTATTTTATGTTGTCTTCAATTTCATATTTTGGTTGTGATTTTCTAGTCTTTAATTTCATCTTCACACAACGATTTCATTTTTTGTTGTTGTTGTAATTTTCGAGTCTAATGTTGAGCTTTTTTTTTTTCATTGTATGTTGAAAATGGTTTTTCGCTTTCACTGTAAATGTGAGTGGTGGTCATCAGTTGCTGCCATTAAGTGTGGTGATAATTATCGGTTATAAGGTTGATTCCTTGATGAAGAAGAGTTTAGTTTTTTTTGTTATTATTATTTAAAGAGGATATTTTAGACTTTTAAGTTTTGGCAATATAAATACACATATCAAATAAAAATTATACAATAGTTCCATATGCATATAAACACATTTTAAGTCCCACTTCCAGTTCTTTTTTCTATTTTACTTCTATTTCCTTTTTCTTTCCACTTTCCCTTAAAAACTTTTCTAGGTCTTGTTTGGTATGCAAGAAATTGGCTTAAGGAAAGGGGAGAGGGAGAGGGAATGTGAATTTCACTGGTTTGGTATGTCTGAATTGTTGTTTGAAGGAAAAGGTCTATTCCCATAAACAATGGAAGAGTCATTCATGTGGGGGTATGATGGAAAAAGGAAATTTTTCTGGGAAGCTATTTTTTAAGACCATTTTGGCCTTAGTAAAATAATATTATTATAGATTACTTCCACCAACTCAACAAATCTAATTCGATGCTCTTACTAGTAGGAGAAGAGAACGCTCTGCGACGGCATCCACTAACCTATCGACAGTAAGCAAAAGTGAGTTAAAACATGAAAGCCATATCACCAGAAATAAGAGATGAAAATACAATAAGATTTCCAAAATTAAGATGAATCTTACTGAATTTTACAAGCAAATAAACAATACACAGATTGAAAAGCTCTACTAGGCATATAAGCCAAAGAATGACGATGTGAAGTTCTAGGTGGTTTGGCAGTGAGGTCCAAGGCCGTTTGATGATAAGGTCTACTATGTGTTCAAGTTAGTCGAGTGATTTGGAAGAGTAAGATAAGATGCGCGATGATGGTTCGATAGTTATTTCAAATTGGTTTTATTAATTTATTTAGGGGCATTAAAATCTTTTTAGTAATATGCTTTTCTTTTCCTATTCCAAAAACCCACATTACAAAATTTAAATAAGCATTTTATTAAAATTTTCTTTTATACCAAACATGTTTTTAAAACCCATTTTCATTCTCATTCCCATTTCTTTTTATATTCTCTTTCCATCAAAAACCCTTCCAACATACCAAACAGGCCTGGGACATATAAACATAGAGTCATAGGGTTGAATGAAGAGCCCTAATCCTCTATTGATCCTTGCCATAAGCACCAATTGGCAAAACATTAAGCCACCTCGTTTTATGTATATATATTTTCCAGCACATGTCGTTTCATATATGATCCCAAGTGTTGGCAAGAACAATTGAACAGAGGAAAGAAAAAAGCAAGTAGAGAACAAGGGGAAAGGCAATGGAGGATACCAAAAATAATTATATATTATAATTAACCAATACTGTGCACAAATTTAAATTTAAATTTAAATCCTATCTAATCCGAGAAGATGTGGACTCGACCTAAAAAGAAAGAAAGAAAGAAGCGGATCCACTGAATGGGTGAACTGTATGGCGTATAGATAATGTAAAAGCGAGTAAAATTTTTTTTTTGGAGAAAACTTATATATAGTTTGTTATATGCAGTGTGTGTTGTTCTTGAATCAGTATTTGACACATGTACTTTTCAACAGATCATTTATTTTACTCATTAACCTTATTCTTACTATGTTAGCTTTTCAAATTATTAAAAAAAATCTAATTATTTACCCTTTCCCTTGTCTTCTCCCATGATAGAAATCATCAAAATCTTATCTCAATTGGTAGGGGTGATGCCCTTTCATCTTCGTGATTTTGCAGGGGGCATCAGGACATAGTTCTTGAGACAAGCGTCACAAATTTTTCATGAGGTTTGACCAGAAACCTCCAGAACGTTCCAGAGAAATCTTAAAGAGACTTGCTTTCTCTTGAACATTGTAGATAATTCTAGAACATTGTGGGCTTGTATATTCTAGAGAATTCTTTGTAAATATCTTGTAGAGAATTCTAGAGATTCATTGTAGGCCGTTAGATCAAAGCGATCTCCACCGTCCATTGAGGAGGTGAGAAAGTTCTGGAAACCTTGGGAGGCCTATAAATAACCCCTCCCACCTCATTTGTAACCATCCAAGCATTTGAGTGCATTTCATAATTCTTTCAAACTCTCTCTTGTGTGAGTATTCCCTTGAGTGTTCTCTTGTTCTCTAGTTCGCTTGTCTTTGCCTACTCGAGGGTTCGGCTGACTTAGTGTGGGATCAAGAGGGTTGATCAAGCTAAGGCCGGCACGGTTCAAGGCATGAAAGTTCCAAGGTCGTGACAACGTGGTATCAGAGCTTTGGTTCGAAGGAACCTTGTTCAAGCTTTGTTCATGGGCAAGGATGTCAGAAGAAACAGGAGTACTCAACGTGGAGGTACAAGGCCAGGAGACCCAAGCTTCTCACCAAGGGAGCAAGAGGGGTCGAAGCACTAGTAAGGTAAGTGCTGAAGACTTTGCTTCTCTTTCAGTTCAAGTTGGTCACTTAGAGGATGTCTTGTTAGAGGTAACTAACAAGGTGAACAAGCTTAAGGGTGACTTCGCAATCCTTGAGTCCCATACATTGGATGAGCTTGAGGGTTTCAAGGCTACTGTGGAGAATATCCAGAACTCTGAGGATCAATGTGTTGAAGCTATGAAGACGCTGGAGGTAAATGTGATGGATGCCATCATAACCATGCAGCGCCAGTTGGATGCACTCAAGACTTCCTTGGAGAACCAAGAGAGAAACTCGCTAGTGGCTGGAACTAGTGGAGTAAGGGAAGTGAAGCTGGATCTTCCCAGACCGAAGGAGTTCAAAGGTGTTCGTGATGCTAAGGAGGTGGAGAACTTCCTAAGGCAGATGGAGCGCTATGCTGAAAGCTTAGGGTTGAGTGATGACCAAGCCAAGATACGCACTGTTTCTTTGTTCCTCACTGATAATGCTATGTTATGGTGGCGTAGAAAGCACGCTGACATAGAGAAAGGCCTTTGCACCATCAACACTTGGGAAGACTTTAAGAAGGAATTGAAGAGGTAATTCTTCCCAGAGAATGTGGTCTATGAAGCGCGCAAGAAGCTGAGGGAGCTTAAGCATAAGACCACTATCTCAGATTATGTGAAGGAGTTCACAACCTTGATGCTCCAGATTCCCAACTTGAGCAGCGAGGATCTTCTCTTCCACTTCATTGATGGCCTTCAAAATTGGGACAAGCATGAGTTACAGCACCGGGGTGTGAAGGACATTGATGAAGCAATAACCGTGGTTGAAAGTCTCACCGACTATCAGAAGGAGAAGAGTGAATTCTCTAAGCCTAAGTCTTCCAAACCTAATAATCAAGGGAAATGTGGGGGAGACAAGGGTAAGGGAGTGAACAAGGGTGGAGACAACAAGCCATAACAAAAGAAGTTTGACAATCAGTAGAAGAGCTCCAACACCAACATCAGTTGCTTTGTGTGCAAAGGTCTACACCACATGAAGAATTACCCGAAGCTAGGGAGCTTGGCATCCATAGTAGAGGAACAAGAGGCACAGGCAGAGGAAAGTGCGGAGTTGGGTTCTCTCCGACTACTCAATGCCTTGAAGTTCAAGCACTCGCCTACACCTACCAAAAACACGGGGTTAATGTATGTGGAGGCGAAGCTAAATGGGAAGCTTGTCTCAACCATGGTAGATACATGGGCAAGCAATAATTTCATCACTCCAGAGGAGGCCAAGAGGATTGGTCTCAAGGTTGTGACAGGAGGAGGAATGATGAAGGCTGTTAATTCTCCTTCTAAACCGATTCATGGCATAGCTCGAGGGGTCAAGTTGTGCTTGGGATTATGGAGTGGCAAGACGGATCTCACTGTCACTCCTATAAATGACTACAAGGTTGTTCTTGGCCAGGAATTCATGAGGAAGCATAACAACTTCCCTATGCTTCACTACAATGCCTTGTGTGTCCTAGACCAGGGAGTTGCTGCTATGATACCTGTAACCAGTAGGCCTAGCAGGAATCAATTGTCAGCCATGCAAGTGAAGAAGGGCTTAAAGAGGGGAGAAGTTACGTACCTGGCTACATTGAAGGAGGTGGATCTTGGGGAGAAGATGAGTGAAGATCTTCCCTTAGTCATCCACCAGGTTCTTGAGGAGAACCATGACATGATGCACCGGAGCTACCAAAGAAGCTCCCACCTCATCGGGAGGTAGATCACAAGATCGAGTTGGAACCGGGAGCAAAGCACCTCCCATGGCACCTTATAGGATGGCACCACCTGAGCTAGAAGAGTTGCGAAAGCAACTAAACGAGTTGATTGATACTGGATCCATCCAACCATCTAAGGCACCCTATGGAGCACCGGTCTTGTTCCAGAAGAAGCAAGATAGATCACTTGGTTGTGTATCGACTACCGGGCTCTTAATAAGGTAACCATTAAGAACAAGTATCATATTCCTTTGATAGCTGAATTGTTTGATAGGTTAGGGAAGGCAAGATACTTCTCCAAGTTAGACTTGAGGTCAGGGTATCATCAAGTTTGGATTGCTGAAGAAGATGAATCTAAGACTACCTGTGTCACACACTATGGGTCTTTTGAGTGGTTGGTGATGCCTTTTGGACTAACCAATGTACCAGCCACATTCTGCACTCTGATGAACAAGATCTTCCATCAGTATCTTGATCAGTTCGTAGTGGTATACTTGTATGACATTGTGGTCTATAGCGACTCATTGGAGGAGCATGCCGAGCACCTGCGAGCCGTGTTCGAGACCCTGCGTGAGAACGAATTGTATATGAAGGAGGAGAAGTGTTCATTTGAGAGCAAAGAAGTGAACTTCCTTGGGCATGTCATATCCCAAGGGACTTTGCGTATGAATGGCAAGAAGGTTAAAGCTATCAAGGAGTGGGAGCTTCCAACTTGAGTGACAGAGTTGAGATCTTTCCTTGGGTTGGTTAATTACTATAGGCGGTTCATCAAGGGCTACTCTGCTAGAGCGGCCCCTCTCACAGAGTTATTGAAGAAGAACAAGCCATGGGTGTGGACTGAGGGATGCCAGAAAGCTTTTGAGGAGCTTAAGATGGCGGTGACAGAGGAACCTATATTGGCTCTCCTGGATTTCACTAAGCCTTTTGAGGTGCACACTGATGCCTCTGATTTCACAATTGGAGGGGTCCTAATGCAAGAGAGGCATCCCATTGCTTTTGAAAGTCGTAAGCTCAATGACACCGAGAGGCGGTACACGGTGCAAGAGAAGGAGATAATAGTCGTGGTTCATTGCTTGCGCATTTGGAGGCATTACTTGCTAGGGGCACGGTTTGTGATCAAGACCGATAATGTCGCCACTAGCTACTTCCAGAGACAGAAGAAGCTCTCCCCTAAGCAAGCGAGATGGTAAGATTTCTTGGCTGAATTTGACTATGTGTTGGAATACAAGCCAGGGACAGCGAATATAGTTACTGATGCCTTGAGTAAGAAGGCTGAACTAGCAGCTATAAGCTAAGCCAATAGGGACTTGATCACTAAGATCAAGCAAGGCATTACTCAAGACCCCCTAGCCCAGTAGCTTATGGAGTTGGCTAAGGAGGGTAAAACCAAGAGGTTTTGGGTCGAGGATGAACTCCTCTACACTGTGGAAAGGAGACTCTTTGCTCCTAAGTGGGACAATTTGAGGAAGGAGTTGATCAAGAAGTCTCATGACTCCAAATGGGCTGGTCATCGGGGACAGAGGCGAACGTTGGCATTATTGGAGGCTGCCTACTACTGGCCTCACATGAGGGATGACATGGAGGCCTATGTGAAGACTTGTCTTGTGTATCAACAGGACAAGATAGACAACCAACTTTCCGCAGGATTGTTAGAGTCGTTGCCTACACCAAGCCAACCATGGGAGAGTGTCTCCATGGACTTCGTTTCACCGGCAAGCTGTGGACTGAGCTTTTCAAGCTACTGGGGATAGAGTTGCATTTCTCTACTAACTTTCACCCTCAGATTGATGGGCAGACGAAACAGGTGAATGTTTTGTTGGAGTATTATCTTAGGCATTTTGTGAGTGCCAACCAGAAGGATTAGGCCAAGTTGATAGATGTGGCCCAGTTCTCTTACAACTTGCAGAGGAGCGAGTCCACAAGAAGGAGTCCTTTTGAAGTAGTGACGGGACAACAACCTCTGGCACCTCACACCCTTGCCATAATATACAAGGGCAAAAGTCCAGGAGCCTTCCATATGGCTAAGTCTTGGCATGAGCAAGCTGACAAGACTAGATCCTTCCTTGTCAAGGCAGCCAAGACGATGAAGAAGTTCGCTGACAGGAGGAGACGAGCTACAAAGTTCCAAGTGGGAGATATGGTGATAGTGAAACTTCTCCCACAGCAATTCAAGGCCTTCAGGAAGGTATATAAGGGCCTCATTCGGAAATACAAGGGTCCCTACAAGGTATTGAAGAAGGTTGGGAAGGTTTACTGCAAGGTGGATTTGCCACCTAACTTGAAGATTCATCCTGTCTTCCACGTGAGTATGCTGAAGCCATTCCATGAAGACAAGGATGAGCCTGATCGAGGAATCTCTACCCGAGCACCACCTATGACAACTAAGTCTTATGATAGACAGGTCGAGGATATACTTGCTCACAGGGTTGTGCAACGAAGGGGAGTACCACAAAGTACCCAATACTTGGTGAAGTAGAAGGGACTGCCAGAGAGCGAGGCAACTTGGGAACCATAAGAAGATCTTTGGCAGTTTGAAGACCACCTACGCCGGTACAAGGATGAAGTAGCGACGAGGACGTCACTAGATTAGGTGAGGGAGAATGTCACGAATTTTTCGTGAGGTTTGACCGGAAGCTTCCAGAACGTTCTAGAGATATCTTGAAGAGGCTTGCTTTCTCTTGAACATTGTAGATAATTCTAGAACATTGTAGGCTTGTATATTCTAGAGAATTCTTTGTAAATATCTTGTAGAGAATTCTAGAGATTCATTGTAGGCCGTTAGATCGAAGCAATCTTCACCGTCCATTGAGGAGGTGGGAAAGTTTTGGAAACCTTGGGAGGCCTATAAATAACCTCTCCCACCTCATTTGTAACCATCCAAGCATTTGAGTGCATTTCATAATTCTCTCAAACTCTCTCTTGTGTGAGTGTTCTCTTGTTCTCTAGTTCGCTTGTCTTTGCCTACTTGAGGGTTCGGCTGACTTAGCGTGGGATCAAGAGGGTTGATCAAGTTAAGGCCGGTATGGTTCAAGGCGTGAAAGTTCCGGGGCCGTAACATAATGTAACAAATAAAAACCATAACACACTTGTATTTGCCCCCAAATATTGTCCAACGGCTTTTACTAATTTTTCATCAAATAATATGGCCAGTTACTTGTTTGCAATTTGACAACGGTTGGCTCAAATAGATACAATTAATGCTTTCAAGAGAGACAAAGGAGATGAGAGTTAGGGTTACATATCAAAATAGGGTTTTTCACATTTATATTGTTTTTTTTATTAATAACATGTTAACAATGTCAATAGAAAGTTAGTGATTATGGATGGATTGTTTCAAAGAGTCCATGTGTCAGATTTTGATTGAAGAAAAGCACAAAAAGCAAATAACGAACTGTACGCAAGTTTTTTCCCTTCTTTTTTTGGAAGAAAATATGGAGAGAAGGTAAGGAGGTTGGGCTGAGCCGAGGAGAAAGGTACATGGCACACCACGTGAATGAGAGGTAACTCAAGTCTATTTGGTTTAATTACATAAGGAGATATAATATGATATGATAAGATAGTAAATATATGTGAGTTTGTTTGGTAAATATTGAAATATGAAAAATAGGCATTTTTTTTTAATTAAACACAAACACAAGGTTGATAGGTTTTAAGCAAATGTAAAAGGGAATAATTTATTTTCATAAAAATAATATAATTATTTTATCTTCATTACATATATGTAATGCCTAATACTCAATTTTTAAAAAATATTACCTATTTTATAAATTTAAATAATTAGTATTACGTATGTAATATTCACATGGCCGACTGAACATTATCAATTAGGTAACATGAAGTTCATTTACCTTTACATGTTTATATTGAAATCGAATCAAATGGGCTGACAGGCTCAGCTTCTCTTTTGATGTGCTGTGCTGTGCTATGCTCAGTGGTTATTTTGACCTCACTCACCCAAAAAAACGGTTATCACGTGATCCTGTATACTCCCCCACCCTGCCAGCTGTTTATGGTTGGCCCTCAACCACCACGTGTCTCCTCCTCCCTTTTCATACTCCTTCCAAACAATTTCAATCTTCCCTCGTCGTCCAAAATCCAAAAATCTTTCCTTCCTCTGTCTCTCCAACCTTTTATTATGAAAAACAATGCACTTTTATTTTAAAAAAATATATTTACATACAGACACCATGTATGGTTAATATATACTTCATACATGCATCTGTCACCTTATACATATCTTAGCTATCATCTATGTTGACAATAAAATAGTGTATATATGTAATAATTTTCAAGGCTAACTAGTAGCGTTAATTCTGGGCAGTGTTAGGGGCATATTTGGAAGCGAGAAAACGTTTCAACCCCGGACGGGCAAGAGCAACTATAAGGAAGATGTTTTGGGCACCGACGAGTTACGGAGTTATTTATAATAATTTTGTTATTAGATTTTTAGATTAGCTACAGATATTTCCAAGTCTAGTGTTTCGGATAACTGATCGGTCGTAGTCGATTTCACGGTATTCATTTGATTTATTTTTATTGAAGAAAAAAAAAATTCGCATCTCAGTATCTCACGAACTTGTTTAGGTTCTCCGCTCTCCCTGATCTCGGGTAGCTGCCTGGCATTATAATTATAAATTATACTATTAGACTATTATAATTATTGGCGATTATAAATTATAATAATCATTGGCGATTTGGTTGGCGTAATTTTTTGGGCTGACGAACGTAAAGCGACTTTGAGATTTCTTCGGACAGAGCATGGAAATAGCGGTTTATGTCTCTGAGAGGGGACCGTCCAGTTTGTGGAAAGCCCTTCCACTCAGTCCCAGAATTTTCTTCTCCGAGTTCCGTAGCTGCATCCTCTTCTTACTCCTTCTCTGGTGACTCGTCTTGCTGAAAAGGTCAAGTGCGAAACTTGTTTCTACTGCGCTTTCGCTGTTTACATTTGAACTGAGCTCAGTGGCGTGAGTTTATTCTTCTATCTGTAAGATTCAATATGCGTATTGATTTAAACCCGTTTCCGTTTGTGGAATGGATTGATAAGGTTTTTGGTTTTGTATAATTGGATAATGGACCCAAATTGCAAAGCTGTTTTGTATGTATTTGCAAGAAGGGTACCTGTTTATAGTTTATTTTTATTTTCAGATATTTGGGGGACAGTGTAAGTCCTCATTCAATCATTTTACTTTTGTTGCTTGCAGTTCTAGAAAGTTGTAGAAGCAAATTCAGTTTCTATTTCTTATCCTTTGTCGTCTTGGTGGTTTGGGTGTTTCGGATTTCCACTGCTTGCAGAGGAAGCAATTTGATTCCAAACAGGGAGCTCTTTTATGATTTCAAAGTTTTCAATTTTCCTCGAGATCAAATTCTGGTTGTTTGTGGGAACCAGGATTTGAAGGGAAATGGAATCGTCGTCCGTGCAATCATTGGACGAAGTGGTAGAACAGATCATGAGAATTCACAGATCTCTACCCACCAGACCGGGAATTGATGAGGTTGAAGCTGCGAAGGCTTTGATTATAAATGTTGAGAAAGAAGACCAAGCGAGACTTGAAGCCATATCTAAACAAACCAAGAGCCCCGATGTGCCGGACGAGCTCTTCATTGTTCTGCAGGAGATGCAGAAGAACTTGATTCATTTTCAGAGCAAAGAGCAGAAGAGGGAGGCTCTGAAATTGCTTGATCTCGAAAACGTCCATTCACTGTTCGATGATTTGATACAGAGAGCGTCTAAATGTGTTTCCTCTCCCTCAAACTCACATTCTCGCAGGTCCAATTACTCCAATGGTTCCACTTCCACGGCTTCAGTAAGTATCTCAATGAATTCGAATTCTGTTTCAGTTTCTCGGGCTATGAATACGCCATCAGTTGTCGCTTCTGCTACTTCTTTGAGCTTGTTAAATGCCGAGAAAGAACCCATAAAGACACCGCAAATGTTTACAAGAGATGACAGTTATGTAAACAAGTCCAGGTCAACATTCCATGGGGACGGATATGGAATTGGACCAAATATCTCTTCGAAGCTCCAGATATTGGATTCGTCACTAAAACCCACGACTAATTCAGGTAAGCATAAATGCCACTCTACACCAATCAAATTCCTTTTTGTGTAGGGACTGTAGTCGCTGCATCTAATACACCTTTTGGTTTTCCCCCTTATGGTTGATACTGAACTGTGACTTTTAAATTGGGCTTACAATCAGATGTCCATATTTTATATATATGAATTGGTCTGCATATTTTGTTGCGAACTTAATTTGAAGGTAACTGTTTTTTTCTAATGGAACGTGTTTTGCAGGTCAAGATGGTGACAAATTGAGTTTAATAAAGCTTGCCAGTTTAATTGAAGTTTCCGCAAAGAAAGGTACTCGTGATCTCAACCTTCAGAACAAGTTGATGGACCAAGTTGATTGGCTTCCTGATTCATTAGGGAAGCTATCAAGTTTGATCTCCTTAGATTTATCTGAGAATCGGATTATGGCCCTACCTTCCACAATTGGCGGCCTTTCATCTTTAACTAGATTGGATTTGCATTCTAACAGGATCACTGAGCTCCCAGATTCTATTGGAGGTCTCCTTGGTTTGCTCTATCTTGATCTGAGAGGAAACCAGTTATCATCTCTGCCTGCTTCTTTTGGCAGATTAATACGTCTCCAAGAGCTTGATTTGAGTTCAAATCAGCTTTCTGTGCTTCCTGACTCCATAGCGTCACTCATTAGCCTTAAAAAATTGAACGTGGAGACAAATGATCTTGAAGAACTTCCACATTCTATTGGTCAGTGTTCTTCCCTTACAGAGCTTCGTGCTGATTATAATAGGCTAAAAGCCCTACCGGAAGCTGTAGGTAAAATTCAGAGCCTTGAGATTTTGTCTGTGCGGTACAATAACATTAAACAACTACCTACCACAATGTCATCTCTAACAAACTTGAAGGAACTTGATGTAAGTTTCAATGAGCTTGAGTCAGTGCCTGAGAGCTTATGTTTTGCAACCTCTCTTGTCAAGATAAACATAGGAAACAATTTTGCTGACTTGCGATCCTTACCAAGATCTATTGGGAACCTTGAGATGCTTGAGGAATTGGATATCAGCAATAATCAAATACGCGTGCTTCCTGACTCATTTAAGATGCTAACTAAACTACGTATCCTAAGAGTGGAAGAGAATCCTCTTGAAGTGCCACCAAGACATATCGCTGAAATGGGAGCACAGGTAGCATTCCATCTTTCATGTATTTGTTTTGATACAAATGATGACCTTTCCTTGCTTAAACTTCAATTTCATGTGTTATGGAATCTCAGGCTGTTGTTCAGTTCATGGCTGAGGTTGTGGAGAAAAGAGAAAAGAGGGATGTTAAGTCACAGTCACTTAAGCAGAAAAAGAGTTGGGCTCAGATCTGCTTCTTTTCAAAATCTAACAAAAGAAAGCGCAATGGCATTGATTATGTGAAAACCTGATCTTATTGTAGCAAATTCCATGAGTAAGTTGAATTGTTTCCTGTTCGGTACTTGAACTGTAAAACTGGAGTTGGCTTGTAATTACAATAAAAGCAAGGGTTAGCCATTTTCCACCTGTGTGTAAGTGTGTGGCCAAATTGACATAGGTTCACTACTTGTGACATGGCTAGTTTCGTTTGATGGATTGGTAGCAAACAGTGAATATTGCATGGTTTGAGAGAATAGTTACTGTTGGTGTTGATTGGTGAGGCTGCCCTGTCCTGTTGGCTACTGAGGTGTGTTTTCCTTGTTTGACAGGAATATCACTGCGTTGAAGCTCAACAATACTGTGCCTAAATGAATTGGCTGTCCTTGTGGGCTGTAAAATTTGCTTTGACGGTTACAGCAGAAACTGTAGATTTCCTGCTCTCTATTTCTCTCTCCTTTAATGTACGATTTGATTTTTTTTTCCTCCTATCTTATTGTATCTGTTGTCTTGAAAGTGGGAAGAAGTGTTCACTCCAACAAGCAAAATAGAAATGGTTAGCAAGGAAGAACCGAGGATGTGTTATTTATGTTCAACTCATATTGATCGTTAAATAAAGTTACACACTTACCCTTTCTGCCAGTTTGTAGAGAATTTTCTTTGGATGGAATATGATGCTTTTGCTTATTGGGATGTTGCTAAAGTTGGTTTACCCTGTTACTTTGCTGAAACTTCTTCGCTTAGAACTTCAATGTATTTGGAAGATTGGCTATAATGTCTGCATGCTAACTATGGCATTAAGGTCGATGACTTGCACGATTACCATAGGCAATTGATATTATTGGTCAGCCTTGAGGCTCTTTTGTTTTTTTTTTTGTTTTTTCCTCCCATGAGGGCAGATACAGAATTATTTAAAGATGTGGTAAGGGCATTTTCTTGGGTTTTCTGCATTTAGTTTATGATGCATCATAAGGATCCTCCAGCAAGGCTTGGCGGATAACGAAAGTCATATCTGGCTTCATGGGTCAATATATTAAATACAAATAACGAGTTGAAATTCAGCTTTTGTGCACGTGACTAGGGTGCTATTTGCTAATGCACCTTATTATTTTGGAAGGGATTTTTAGGTAGAATCAATGTGAGTTATATTAAAAAATATGTTTTTATAATTGATTTGGTTTATTTATATTTTGTAATAAATATATATCAATTTTGGTGGGATTCTCCGAATAAGATAGCTTTTGATGACTTATAAAGGGTGGTCGGCACAATGAAAGATAGATCAAGTGGCAGGGTGTGCCCATAATCCTCAAAATTAGCCAAAAGGATGGAAGGCTGGTTTCACTTGTCATCATTAAATCATAATCAAACGAGTGGGAGGGACTACAGAAGATCAAATTGTTAAATTTCTCTACCCCTTTGGATCTTAAAGGGGTCCACAAGATCCTAAGGCTTTCACAATCATGGATTTCCAGCTAATCACAAGGAATTGAAGTTGAAGCTGTGTCTTTCGATAGAAGAAACAGTGCCAATAAAAATATTTCATCGGAAAAGACGGTGGTTAGCTTTTGGCCTGCACAAAAGGTAAATAGAACACAGAGACACAGCTGAGCTCAACTTGGAGCCGTAGCAGCAAATAGATTCGTTTATTAGGTAAAGCGTCATACCACATTACACTGACAAAAGGGTCCGTTCAATGATTTAATTAAATAAATACTTCAAAGTGTTTAACATTGGTCTCTGTTATTAACGCCACAGCCCACAGCATAAGTTTGAAAGCAGGATAATTAGGCGGCGATGAACCAATCCCTGAACCAAGTCCATCTCGGAAAAAAGAATATAGTCATGACAGTTTTTGACATTTCTTTCGGGTCCTAACGTTTAATTTTAAACGATTGGGGATCAGATTAGCTGCTTGGGTCTTAATCAGATTCCAGGTGGACCCTCGTGTGCCTCTGAATCATATTTGCACAGAAAGAGTCATATGCAAATGTACAACTATCAATTATTGCATCTTGTTCTGCTATTTCAACACATCACCTTTGCAGTTGGAAAGATGAGTTGAATGCCCCCAAGATTAACATATGCTCTCTCGACCTTGTTATTCACTTCACAAAAATCAATTTGGGTTCTTCTAGATTTTTCTTCGATAGAAAATTTTTAATATGATTTTTTCTTTTTTTTGGATATAATTCGACAATGAATTAGACTAAGCATTAGACATGCTGGGATCTTAAACTTTTAAAATAAAAATACATGACAACAATTATAATTTTCGTTTAAATACATTTCCCTCCATTTTAGTATTCTAAAAATTTTAATTTTGTTAAGGTTACATTATCTTTCAATATTTACAAATATTGCAATTACTTTTGTCTTAATTTTATTCTTGCGATATCCAAAATTCATGATTATTGAATAAACTTATTTTTATCGAATGTCTCCGAAGGGACTCATTCATTGATGTATTAGTAATCAAGCGAAATTATAGTATTATTATAGTCTCCTTTCCCAATTCTTTTTTTTTTTTAATTAATCGAAGGAACACCCAATTCGTTTTTTTCCCAAATTTGAATAAACTTTTAAAAATAATTTTGCCTAATTACTCGTTATCCAATGAGTTTGTGAGACAGAATAGATTCATATATCAAGAGTTCACCAAAATTTCGTCAGCGTTTGCTATTATAAAAGCATAATTAGTACAAAAAAAATTGGGAAAATTATATTTAGGTTGTATAGTTTCATTTAAATTATAATTTGAACATGTTTAGTAGAAAGAAAGTTGGTTTCAAGAAAGGGAAAATAAAAGAAAAAAAAGCCATTTTAATATGTTTTGTAGTAAATTATAACTTTTTTATTGGAAACATCAATGTTTTATAACAAATAATAGCTCTTCCATTAGAAACCAAATACATTAAGATAGATTTTCTCTCTCATTTTTCCTTTATTGAAACCAACTTTCCTTCTACCAAACATAGTTTAGTCCTGATAGTATAAAATTTTGTAATTAAACATTTAATTTTGCGTGATGTAACTAATTATATACTGTTTTTATACTTGGAATGTGTAAAATTTATGTTAACAAATATTTAAAATTAAATAACAAAATAAATTGAGCGCAAACATATAGTAAAATACTGACAAAAATAAAAGGACATGGATTAAAATGGAAGTTATTTAAATTGTAAAAATTTAAATGCAAAGTTTGAAACTATGAAGACTATCTTAAAATTGAGAGTAGGTATAGAGATCAAAAGTACAATTTTTGCAAAGAAGTAACTGTATTAGTGGTAAACGTTGAAGGATAACATTAACTCAATTCTCAAACTGAAGAGACTAGAATAATATTTGTAAAATGGGGAGGGGACATGTTAGATCCCGTGACACGTGAAATATGAATGATGTGAGGATGAAGATGACATGTTATGAAAAGAGTTGGGGAATGAGGAACCAGTCACGTTGAAACACCCTACACTTCTGGGAATGGGTCGGGTAGTGTCATTTGTCATGAAATGAAAGTGAGTTGGGTCCATTTCTAGGCATGCCTGGCAACTTGCCACTCCACCATTCAATTCATTCATAAATGAAAATGATCCAGTCCACAAGGCAGCAGGGTCGATGCTGAATTCTCACAACCAACCATACCATACCAGCCTGTGCTGTGCTTCTTTATACCACATATACTATAATACACTACACTTGTCCATCATGCTCTTGCTCGTGACCCCTTGCTTTCTTACTTACACATACCCATACGCCACCTAGAGTTCTACACACTAGTCCAAATTCACAATTCTCTGTTTATCAGATCAAGGGCCTGCCTGCACAGACAAGTTTCTTTTATAACTAGTCAACAAATGTCAACTGGCAACTCCAGCATTGCTAGTAACGTTTCTCATTACATTCTTCTGCTACAAATTTATAACATATGCAGTAATGCTAGTTCTTGAACTGCACCCTCCTCCAAGTCAAAAAAAAAAAGAACTGCACCCGGCCCATTCTTTTCTAAGCTAATATCGAACAAGGCTAGGATGATGATGGAACACAAAATAAATCTTGTATATAGCATAAATTGACCTGCAATCATGGGCAATCAACAGAAAGAGGTGACTAGGTCATTCCATTTCCAGGAATTTAGCCCACCTCGTTTCTTCCTGAGTCAGCCACAACTTCACCACTAGTTGGCCTGCAAGGTTTCATTACAAAATCATGTTACCAAGAATGGCAAATAAGTAACTAAAAAAGTACAGTGTTATGTAGGTTTCATTACAAAATCATGTTATCAAGAATGGCACATAAGGAATTAAAAGAGTACGGTGTGGAGGGACTCCACTTGGAGTTTGGACGGATCTACTTACAAAAGGGCCAAGTGACACATATTTGTAAATCTATAGGATTGGTAGTCAAATTTTAAAATTGAGGGGGTAAATTGCATTGCCCTAAGTTAAAAGAGGTTTTGAACATTCTTGCCAATTTAAAACATTAGGATCATTACTACAGCCATGTTGGAATTTTAACTTTAATACAATCAAAACTTCACATTTTTTATATGCTTATTGTTTATATAATACTCATCCACACATTTGATGGTTAAACACAGTGATACACTTTCTCAATGACCATGGCCCATGTTAGCAACTTAGTTTTGTATTATTAAAATGTTAACCATTTGACAAATATCATTGCTTAAGGCTAGGTTCATGTTTCCACTGTATGATCTGCTCTGCCTGTTTTATAACAATTCACCCAGCCTCTCAAGGAAAAAGATATCTCTTAGAACGTTCTTTTTATGCTTCTTGCCTTGTATTTAGACATTTCCAGCATATGATTCTATACTTGTCCATCTGCTCTTCCGTAAATAAGCACTTGAACAATTAATCTAACATAGCATTGATCAAAAGTAATGAACCTAGCCTTATCCAAAGAATCAATTCCCCCACAAAAGTAGCAAGTCCATGAACTCAAGACGTGACCCAAAGGAAAAAGAGAACCTTTGTCTAAAGTAGATGCAAATCATGCAATGTCAACACATGAATGAGTGAAGATATGATTTCTCACAGAATAAGAAATACCATTGTTTTCCTTTTTGACATTTAAAAGTACACATTTGATTCAACCTCATCCCTACCCCCGTCCCCTGAGGCAACCACCATACTGGATGCAAGCAGAGGAAAATGACAGTTTATGTCCTAAGATTTTTTAATCACTCAGGCTCTCTTATGCTGAGATTATCTTTGAATAAAGAATCCTCATCTGAAATCCAGAATTTGTGAACTGAAATTATTCTAGGTAGTTTGGACCAAATTTCAACTCCATTGAATTATAAATTTATTTTCTCAAAAATGCATCCTCTACAATCTCTCATTCTTCCTTGCTATACATTTCACTTTGAGTTAAGATAAACAGAAGATCTCTAAATAACAAATCATGAAAAGCAGTTCGGGAGTAATGCACTTACAGTCCACCTAAAACTTTAATTGTGTCATAGAATAACCATTGCAAAGTTATAGAAGGGCCAACCAGCAGAATTCTAATAGGAAGGCTCCTTGTAAATAGATCGGTTAAACCAATTTTCCTGATAGCCTGCCCACAAGAAGAGTAAATTAATTTATCAAACATCCGAAATATTTCAAAGAAGTAATATAAAAGCTAAATGTAAAGAAATAAATACCAGCATAAGACTCTCAGCCTTTCTGTTATAAAGAGAAGCTACAATATTGTCAGCTGGGTTAGAAATCAAGCTACCAACAGACCCAGCTGCATATCCAGCTAAACATGTCACCCCAAGCTGTTGAGATATTGAGCAATCCTCTTTTCTTTTCTTAATAACTTTACGATACAAGAAATCAACAGAATGCTCGAATGTTGAGAACATAACCATAGAAACTGCCAAAAAAATAAAAACAATACTTAATAGTCAGTTCACTAATGAAAAACCAATATAATATTTTAATTCACTATCAGTGGACTATCCATTCCATCATCATGCTAATCCAATGAAAAAAAAAAAAAAGATTATTATAAGAAGAGTCCAATGAATCTTTGATTACTCAGCACACTCAGCCCAAAAAAGAATGTCTACTGCCAATCAGCAGGCAACCTAACTAGTCAGAAACAGATACTTGAATTTCAACATATATGAGTATGATAATATAGCAATTCACAATTTCCAATAGATATGTATATGTATTGATTTTCACTTCAACCAATGAAAGGAAAAACATTAAATACTAAGTACAAAATATGATAAAGATACAGAAACCTATACTGCAAAGGAAGGTAAGATGTTCAAATTGCATCTTGCAGTATATTGCAATATGGTAGAAGGTTTCAATAGAATTACAGCCAATGTATAAAAGTGGATATATTATCCATGTATCTATAAATATATAGTATATACCATAACCAACACAGGCATCAAATAGCCATAACAATGGCACATGTTAGTTGATTGGTTCATTCAAAGTGGTTATTCCAGGAAGAAAATGCATAACAATGTTGATATGCCCTAAAATGCTAGACCTGGAAAAGAAATTTTGTTTGATTGAATTAAATGTCATTTCAAAAGCTATGAAATTACATGGAAGGTTTCGGCCCCAAAGTGGAATAAGCCCACGGTAGAATCTGCAAGAAGAAGATAAACAATCATTCCCTAGAAACAGATGTGAAGAAAGTACAAAACTACTGCATTTAATATTTACCCATGTGTGCCTTCTGATGCATACAACTTTGGAAAGCCATCAAACAAGCCCTTAGCAAAAGAGGGCTGCGCTTGCACTCTCACTTTAACGGCTTCAAAAGGGCATAGGGCTATATTGGCAAATACTTCAGCAGATGCGCTGCTAAGAAAGTAAACCACACTCCTATTGCAGTCTCCCATCATGTTGGAATAGAGTCCCTTGAAATATTCATAAAGACCAAATCTGCAGCCCCCTTGAGCCCCATATCCAAAGAACTTGCCGGCCCAACCTCTCCAGAGGGCAGAAGGCCCTTGTTCTCTTAATATGGTAGTAAAGCAAGAGGAAATGCTGTAATACTTAATTGGGTGCACCTACATGTGTAAACAGGCCCCCAATGAGAAATGATCGAAACAACAATGTAACTCTGGTACAAATTTCTAAACATCTAAAATGCAATTCAGGGATCGACTAGGATGGATAAAAATAGCATTGTGAGCTGAAGGAATGCAGGGTTGAAAAGTGAAAAGACTCGCACAATAAGAAATGGTCAAAACAACAGCCCAGAGAAAAGGAAACTAAGAAAATCAAACTCAGGTATAAATTTTCCAGCAATTCAAATGCAATACAAGAAACAAGAAAAATAGCTTGATGAGCTAAAGGAAAGGAAAACAGAGCTAAATAAGAAGGGAAACCTGCATATTGACTTTTAGGACGTCGAAAGGAGTGATGGCGAGATGGGTAGTGCCGGCACTGAGCATTCCTCCAATGGCGCAGAGCCCGTAATACCTAGGCGTGCCCTCTACAGCGGAATCCATGGATGGTCACAAAAAGCTCAAGTTGGAATTTTTCCTCAAGCGAAAAAACTCCACAAACCCAACCTCACCTCTGCACCACTCTTCCCTCCGCGTCAAGTACCCATCGAAGAAAAGAAAGCACCTTGGTACATTTGCGTGGGTTAAAAAACATGAAACTGCTAGACAGCACAGGGAGGGAGGAATCGGAATCTTGTTCTGCGATGTGTAATAAGCATGAGCATTAGTAATCCGAGTTCACGGTTGAGTTGCCAGTTCTTCGGGTCTCCGAAAAGACGAGTCGGGTAACCCACAAAGAACAATGGAATAAAATAAATACTTTTGTTAAATCATATCATAATGACAATAATAATAAAATAAGATTACATATTCATTTGTTTTGTTGTGAACTTAGAAAGAAACTTACATTACACTATAACCAAAGGATGCCTCATTTTTTTCTTTGAAATATAAATACAAAAATTTAACTGAAGTTTTTGAGATGATTGAAGTATTTAGTATTTAAATACCGCCTATTTGCTAGTTAAATACTTATCTAATTTATGATTATTTCTCAAGTGATAAAAAAAGTAATCAATTTAAAAATATTAGATTAATTTTTCTTAAAAATTATGAGCTAAATAATTGAAATATGTTTTTATGGAAAAATTAAGAGTTGTTGCCGTAAACATGTAGTCAACAAATTTTTTGAGTTTCATGTGCTAGACATAATAGTAAAATAGAAGAGATCAAATGAAAAGCGATACGAGGAGAACTAACTTGAATGATTTCTATATTTTGAAATCATTAATTTTTTATTATTGATTAGGGATTATGACTATTCATCATAGCCCATAGCATGGTTGGCCCTAATTATTTTGAGCCAAGCCTAATTAAGTCAAAAAGAGAAAAAGATATAATTAAAAGAAAAATCGAGTTGGAAAGGGATAGAGTCTTGAGTAAGGCTTAGGCATGTATTAGCTCCATTAGTACATGTACGATTATTTTTTCTTGACCCTTTGCCTTTATTTTTTATGAATATTGAAATATACTATATGATTTTTTTTCTTAATATACCTCTTATAATAAATTAATTAGAATTCGAGCCTATACGATGTAAGAAATCCTTTAAGTATTGCTTATGAAATCAAAGTATATAGATGTGAAAATATATAATAAATATAAATATAAATACATTTTATGAATAAGTATATTTTATGTTGCTAAATGTAATGATGTAGAGACTGGTGATCTTGGTGGTTCCACCTATTTATCAAATTTTCTTACATCCAGTTATATAATAAAAAGATGGTTGCAAGTAAGGAATAAACAAAAACAATAGTTACCTATTATGATAAAATATAAGTTTGTAGATTTACATTAAGTATCTGATATATTCTTAATAGCACATTATATGTCAAACTCTCTAGAACTATTAAATAGCTTTCTATAATAAATTGTCCTACAATCTGAGATGGCAGTACATCATAACATACACAAAATATAAGAACCTTTTAAAATTATTAATTATAAAGTTCTTTTAGAATTTGGAGAAAAAGTTATATAAAGATAAATAATAGAACGTGATTAGAGAAATCATATTCAATATACAAAAATTGATATATGAAGTAGTTAACTCCATGTTTAAGCTATTTTAAAAATTTTGTTATGAAGAAACAATTTCAAAGATTGCATTATTTGAATAAGATAAAATACATGTATGATTATTTTTTCTTAAAAAAAATTCTTTTACCTTAATTTTTTAAGAATATTGAATGATTTAATATAATCTTTTTAATATACCTCTTACAATAAATTGATTTTATAATTATGATAAAAATATTTTATTATTTCAATCTTTAAATTTATTTCAAATTTTAAACTTAGTTCTTAACTTAATATTATATGAAAATAAATAAATTATCATTTTTAAATATTTATAATTTTAATAAATGTGATTTTTGGTCCCAATATTATATTCTATAAAAATATATTTTGAATGAAAATAATTATATTTGTTTTCATATTTTAAATCAATTTATTATTGCTTACTGACCTTTTAGTTTTTTTAAATTTTATTTTGTATCGGGCCAAAACAAGCCCGATACTCAGCCAGTCAAGCACCATGCCATCTTGAATCCCAGGTGAAGTTTCTAGGTCCCGGGTTTTTTTGGACTAGCTATCGGGGCAATGTGATGCTGGTCGTGACCCATTAATGCAGGAGAACGACATCCATTTTTTTTTTTCATTCACTCTCCCTCCTATATCGTCAATTGTACTTGTATCCTATTCCATTATCATCACTGTTCACTTTTGCAGAGATGCTAAAATTGTATGACATTTCCTCGTGTTAAAATATTAGACAAATCAGTATTAAAGCACAACACTGAGCCAAAAATCTTTAAATATTATTGATTTTGCCAATTTAACTAATTAATCCTAGGAGAAATATTTTGTAAATACAGTCTTCGTGATTAGTTATTTGTCTATTTTTAGAAAATAAGAAGAATGTATTTTTTTAGCAATTAAACTAAAAAAATTTATTTTTGAACCAAATTAAAAAATAATAATAGTTTTTTATATTTAAATATACACTGGAAATAATTTATTTTTTCTTCATACAACTCATTGTAAGTAGAATTTTTTCAAGAGCAATAAATATTGATTTGAACAAAATTTTATGTGAAAAGTTTAAAATTTAAAATTAAACGGTAATATAAATAAAGTAATAATAAAATAAAGAGATATAAGATTCTAACGTAAAGAAATAGCAATGATAATACATGAATAATAAAATTTTGATATAATATATACATATAGGGAAAATAATGTTTGTTTTTTTGGCCAAAGGGAAAGATAATGTATTGATCCCTAGTTTATATTAATTTTGTTATAAGTTCTTCTATAATTTATTTATTTTTTAATTTAAATCCGTGCTCCTACCTTGCAAAAGTTACACAGTTAGTGGCCAAATTTGAAGTCATACACTATTTTGTTGACTTGACTTAGCCTTAAAAATATGACAACGTGGAAGCGCTGACATGGGAGTGACGCCACTATGGATTGGAATTTAGCTTCTTCTTTTTTTTTTTTATGAAAAGAATTTAGCTTCTTTTAATTTTCCTTTTGTTTCACTGTCTTTTAATTTGTTACATGAAATTTGATTAAATTTTAACATATTTTATAAAATAATTTGTTTCATATTGTTTCTACTGTAGTTCAGAAATCAGAGTTGAATTTTGAAGCATAAAATTTTAACTATTTATGCTTCTTTATTTTTTTCTTTTATAATGGCTGATAAAATATAATTTAATATGTGAACAATATTCTTATAAAATATGGAATTCAAAAGGTTGGATTTAAGAGTCTAAATCCAAATTTAAAATTAGTTTTAAATTTAAGATGATTTGAATTAAATAATTAATATTATGTGTTAGAGGGATAAATTACATATTTTTTTTAAAGTATATTTTAAGTAAGGATATAGTAGTATTATTTGTCCTTTCCCATCTTTAATAGATGTGGATGGTGGGAGAGTGTTACCCTAGGACTAGGGCTCTATAAACATAATTTAGAGTGACCTATATGGGGATTGAGGGTCTGCTTTCTTTTCGTTGTACAGCTTAGCTTTTACAATCTGTAAGTATCCACTTGGTTTGTTTTTTTATAAAAATATTTTTAAAATAATCACAGTTTACAAAAATAAAGTTTGAATAAAAATAAAGTAGTTTATTGAAAAGCTGTTTAGATAAAAAAGGAGAAAATAATGATTAAAAAGTATAATTTTATTTTGAAAAATGAGAAGCAAACAAACACTAACAAATCTCCTACAACGGACGTAATGGCGCTTTTCTTCTCCTTTTTTTTTGGACAGAATAATGTCGCATTTTTGTGGAAACATGCATGCTCTGCTTGCTTCTTCTCTACTAGACTAATAACCTGTTTGGATACCAAATTTTAAGCACTTATGGATCCCATAAGTGCTTATGCAGTGGAGTTGCCAAACAGAAATAGTTTTTCAATAAGCACTTATACCTCAAATAAGTGCTTATGAAAGAAACTGATTTTTTTAGCTTATGAGAATCACTTATCTTCCCATAATCACTTATTTCATTTTTTTCTTTTCATTATCCATCCAATAATCACTTAAACCCCAATATCTAAACACATTTTTTTTCTCCAAATCACTTATGAGGTAAAAATATACAAACACAAATCACTTTTGACATAATCACTTATTCTCATAATCACTTATGAATAATCTATTATCCTCATAATCACTTATACATAATCTAATCTAAACACACCCTAAGACTACTGGTATAGTATATATGGATAATGCGTCCATTAATGAGGGACTCAGGACCTATTTATTTTTCCGTCTCATAAAAAAAACAGTAATGTGATTTTCAATGAGACAACAAATGGAGGCTGGATGTATATGTTACTCTAAGTCCAAGGGATGATTTTTTAGTATTGGTTTCCATACGGGGATTAACTTTTTAACTTTCTTACCCTTTATGCATGTTATGTTGGAGCATTTGAAAATTTTCAAACTGTACGAACCTATTCAAAATTATAGGAATTGCTACTATTAATTAATTAATTCATTCATTCATTAATTCCCCATAAAATCTCTGATATCTTTGCCGCCAGATGTGCGTGTCGTACAAGGGAAGTGAAACACGGGAGGGTCTCACTCCATAAGATTTCTTTTCCCAAACTCAGCGGTCATTCTCATTGAAATTTCAACGTAACAATATTTCTTCCGCCTCTATCCCGTTTAAATGCAACATAATAACAATAATATTAATATAGTGTTTTTGCCACATAAAATAATCCTTTTCTAATGTAATAATCATTAAAGGGGGGGACGGAGCAAGCATCAAGAACAAGAATGCCAATCCTTAAGCATGTTGTTAGAAATTTACAAGTATTTTACTTAATAAAAAAAAAGGAAAAATTAAGGTTTTAGTCCCTATAATTTACAGTAATTTTGAAATCAGTCTTTGCAGTTTATCATTTCTTAGATCAATCCTTATAAAATGCCACCATTACATAGTTTGTCCTTAAACATTCAGAACGTAAGGAAATTGGTCCCTCAAGCTATCCAAACATGCAAACACTGATAAAAATGGGATGAGATGTAAATGCTGAAATGAATGGTGCCACCCATCAATCCCATTTCTACATATGAGCACTATCTTTTAATGACCAAAACACCATGTGATTCATATAACACAAATAGACAAGCACGAATGACTAAGGCATTCATGGTTGCTTTGGTGAGGGAAGCCTGGAGCCTGTTGGTGGTGGAGGTCTGCAAGCGTTAAAGACATGCTGAGAAGACACAAACCTCAAAGGCAAAAGTCTAATTGGTGGAGTCCAACAGGAGAGTTTCAAATACTTTAGGTGTTGCTAGCTTGATTCATTGTGTTAAATTATGTAGGGAGTGTGATATTAAAAAATGGGTAATGAAAATTAATGGATATCAGAAATAACAAAATTTGATAATAAGTAGTGGGATATTAAACATATTTAGAATAGAGGCAATGGGGTGTGAAAAAAAACTTTTATGCAAAATTTTTAGCTACCCAAAGTGCGTTGTCATCTTGTTCATTCATATTGATTCTAATAGTGATAGGCCTATTATTATCATCAACCTTACCGAGACTCTGAAGGAGGGTGTAGTTCCTTATTGGATGAATTCAAATTTGGAACCCCAATTGGTTTTTCCTTTATTTGCAATTATAGTTTATTGATTTCCGATCATGAATCTCAAAGGGTTACAATTGTATCTCAAAGAGTCATAGCTGTATCCACCAAAGTAAAATATCTATTTATTTGAGAAATATCAACAATAATAACATTTGAAAATTTAAATTCATTTATATAATTAGACTTCTTAGATAATGCTATTTTTTTAAGTAATAAATTATATATTATGTGCGGGCTAAAACGAGTGTGCCGAGATTATAGGTCCGAGGTGGATGGACGCTCCTTTGAAATCTCACTTTCCGGGCTCATATAAACCGAGCTATAATTCGGAAGCCGAGCTTAAGCGCAACGAGCCGAGTAATACATCGGTTATCAAACGATAAGGCCGAGTAATCGTATGGCCGAATGATCGTCCAATTGAACAACATCTTGGCCATATGGCCGACTGCGGATTCCTCCACGAAGATTGTATTGTCCCAAAAACACCTGGCTAGGAGTAACGGTTATGGAATCATAACTGCAGGACGAAAAATCGGGGATCATGCAAAAAGAGCGCGATACTCCATAATGATCATTTATGAAATATCCCGATAAATTAGGGATTACAGGGGGAACATGGTTAAACCTTAACGGTCAGAAGAAAGTCAATAAAAAAGGGAGGAGGGATAAGCAGAAGGCAGGATTGCACCGCACACGGACCAGGTGGAATTGTCTCTCGATCTTTTGACGGAACATAATTGACGCCCACCGTGGGGTCGAGAAAAACTATCCCACCACCACCAAGAATCATGGTGCGAACCAGGAGTAGTGCGGGTGCAGGAGAACGACGCTCCGAAGACAGGCCTTCTTTGGAGGACCACCCTGTCATTCGGGCAATGCGTGAGGAGATGGAGATATTAAGAAAGGAGAACCAGGAGATGCGTGAGAGGAATAGGCAGTTGGAACAAGAATGTTATCATGAAAGTACTTCTCTTCCTCGAGGAGGGGAACGGGGGAATACTAACAGGGATACTCAGCGGTCACATCAGGAGGGAAGTCGACGGGAGGAAACACACCATTCAGAGACAAACATTGACAATTTGCGAGGGGATAAGCAGGCTGCCCGGAGACATCCGTTCGTTGATGGCATCATGGAGACGCCATTGCCAAAAAGGGTGGAATGGCTTAAACCTAGAAAGATATGACGGTACAACCGATCCAGATGAACATGTGGATGCGTATGTTACGCAGGTGAATCTGTTCACGAATGAGGATGCAGTTTTGTGTAGGGTCTTCCCTACGTCCCTGAAAGAAGCAGCTTTGAGTTGGTATACCCGGCTCCCATCACGATCCATCGATTGCTTTGAAACCTTAGTCAATAAATTCAGCGCGCAGTACGCAACCAGCCAACCTCACCAGCTTACTTCGGCTGCGTTGGTAAACTTGCGACAGGAGAAGGATGAGTCCTTAAGGAGTTTTATGGAGCGCTTCTCATCAGTCTCGGTAAGGATCCGGGATCTAAACCCTGAAGTAGCAATGCACACGATGCTGATGGCTCTCAAGCCGGGGCCGTTTGCCGACCACCTATGTCGAAAACCACCTTCCGACATGGATGAGCTTAGAAATCGTGCGGCCGGATATATACAAATGGAAGAGGTGTCGAAGTTTAGAAATAGGGTCAGGACTGATCTAGACAAGCGAATGGACTCAAGCAACTGTGGAAGTTTTAGGCCAATGATAGAGAAGGGGAAGTTTAAAAGAGAAGGTACCAGTCGGGGGCCGAAGTATGACTTTTACACTCCACTAAACACCAACCGTGCTCGAATTCTGGAAGAAGCTTGCAATACCGAATTGATACGGCTCCCAGCTCCAGGACACACCCCGGAGACGGCAGATCAGTCAAAGCATTGCAGGTACCATCGAAATTATAGTCACACCACGGAAGAGTGCTGGACGTTACGGGACAAGATTGAGGAACTGATCCAGGCCGGGCATCTCAGCAACTTCGTACACAGGGGTCACGGAAGTCGATCCTCCTATAATGGGCGAGGCCGTGGTAGAGGTCAGATCTGAGCTCAGGAAGAACCTAGGCAACCGGACAAGGAAAGAAGACAGCCAGACGACACTCGAAACAGGGAAGGAAACAGAATAAGAGGGGTTATCAACACTATAGCAGGAGGGTTTGCCGGAGGAGGAGCAACCAGCTCGGCCAGGAGAAGACACTTGAGGGCCATTCGGACAGTAAATACGACGATACACCGAGCGCCCCGGAGTTCTTGTTCCATCACCTTTTCGGATGAGGATTTTGAAGGAGTCGATCCTAATCAAGATGACCCCATGGTGATTTCGGTGGAGGTGGCCAATTACGTAGTCAGAAAGACATTGATAGACTAAGGGAGCTCGATGGATATCTTGTATTATGCCACCTTCCAGAAGCTCGGGATACCTGAGGAAACGATCAAGCCTTATCGTGATCCGTTGATCGGCTTTGCGGGAGAACAGGTTCATACCCGAGGATATGTGAAGCTGTTGACCACTTTCCGAGGAGATCTCGGATCGAAAACTATTATGGTCAGGTACCTTATTATTGATGCAGTAACTTCTTACAATATCTTGATAGATCGACCTGCGCTAAACGAGCTCGAAGCCGTAGTTTCCACTTTGCATCTCACGATGAAGTTTCCCTCGGTAACCGGGGACATAATTGCGATAAAGGCTGATCAAAAGGTTGCAAGACAATGCTATGTATACAGTCTAAAAGTCACCAGGGGAAGGGTAGTTGGCAGCAGTGAGCATATGAAGAAGGATACAATATCAGTAAGCTTGGTAGAGCTTGATCCCCGACTTGATGGGCAGGACCAAAGGCCAAGGCCTATTGAAGAATTACGGAAATTTCAGCTCGTCGGTGAGGACCGGTGCACTAGCCTGGGAAGTAAACTCGAAGGTGAAACAAAGGAGCAGATAATGAGGATGCTGAGGGATAATGCTGATTTGTTTGCATGGACTTCTTCAGATATGCCGGGAATTGATCCCAACTTTCTATGCCACAAGCTGGCGGATATCCTGAAGCTAAGCTAATAGCTCAAAGGAAGAGGCGGGTAGGCGAGGAAAGGCGGAAGGCAATGAGGGAAGAAACGGTAAAGCTGCTGGATGCTCGGTTTATCCGAGAAATTGAATATACGACATGGTTGGCCAATGTGGTACTCATCAAAAAGGCTAATGGAAAATGGAGAATATGCACTGATTATACCGACCTAAACAAGGCATGCCCGAAAGATACATACCCCCTCCCGAGCATAGATCGGGTTGTAGATAGAGCATTAGGATGTGGCCTGCTCAGCTTTCTGGATGCCTACTCCAGATATAATCAGATAAGGATGTACCCCCTGACGAGGAAAAAACAGCGTTCATGACTGAGAACGCTAATTATTGCTATCAAGTGATGCCGTTCGGACTGAAGAATGCTGGGACTACCTACCAACGGTTGATGGATAAAATATTTCAAGAGCAGATTGGGAGAAACCTGGAAGTATATGTTGACGATATGGTAGTGAAGTCCGAAGATCCCTCCAAGCATGCTGCCGACCTTGGCGAAGTGTTCGGAAGAATACGGAAGTACAACATGAGGTTAAATCCTGAGAAGTGTGTATTCAGAGTCAACGGGGGGAAATTTCTCGGATTCATGTTAACTCATCGGGGTATTGAAGCCAATCTTGATAAATGCCAAGCTATTATTGACATGAGAAGCCCCCAGAATATAAAAGAAGTGCAGAAACTGACAGGGCGATTAGCATCACTATCCCGCTTTATACCGAGCTTGGTGGAAAAAGCCAGGCCGTTCTTCAAGTTGCTTAAAAAGGCCAAACGGTATGAATGGAAGGAGGAATGAGAGCATGCATTTCAGAGTTTTAAAGGCTTCTTTTCGGCACCTCCAATCCTTAATCGGCCGGCCCCCAACAAAGAATTATTACTGTATATGTCGGTGACCGAGTATGCGATAAGCTCGGTGATGGTACAAGAGATAAGCAGGCAGCAGATACCGGTATATTTCATCAGTCGAATACTGCACGACGCAGAGACGAGGTATCAGATTATTGAAAAGTTGGCTTTGGCTCTGGTTACATCGGCAAGAAGGTTGCGACCTTATTTCCAAAGTCACAAGGTTGTTGTGAAAACCGACCACCCTGTAAAGTAAGTCCTGAGGAAACCCGAATTAGCCGGACGAATGATCTCGTGGTCAGTCGAGTTATCAGAGTTCGGTATAAGATACGAGCCTAGAGGACTAATTAAGGTGCAATGTCTGTCTGATTTTGTCGCCGAGCTTACCCCCCGCCAATTCCAAAGATGGGGCCCGATGGATACTTTACGTAGATGGCTCCTCCAACACTAAAGGGAGTAGAGCGGGAATCATTTTGGAAGGTCCTGGTGGATTAATTTTAGAACAGTCTCTTAAAATTGATTTCCCAGTTACAAATAACCAAGCCGAGTATGAAGCTCTCATTGCCGGGTTAAAATTAGCTAGAGAAATGGGAGTGAGACAAGTCAGGTGTCGGAGTGACTCACAGTTGGTTTCTGAACAAGTCTCGGGGGCTTACCAGGCTAAAGATCCACAGCTAGCAAGGTACTTGGACAAGGTAAAACGATTGGCTGAATGCTTTGGAGAATTTGCGATTGAGCACATTCCAAGAGGAGAGAACTCCCGAGCTGACCTGCTATCCAGACTGGCTAATGTCAAAAAGCTCGGGCAACATGAGACGATCATCAGGGAAACAATACATCAGTCCAGTGTCGATTTTGATGAGGTTATGGTCGGAGGAAACCCGGGACGGGACTGGATGACCCCTATTTAGAACTATCTGGCCGAAGGGACCTTACCCAGCGACCACCACGAAGCAAGGAGATTGAAGATGAAGTCCTCCCATTACATAATAATGGGAGGAGATTTATACAGGTGAGGATTCTCAACTCCCCTATTAAAATGCCTCACTCCCGAACAGGCGAAATATGTTATGAGCGAAATCCATGAAGGAGTGTGTGAGATGCATACTGGTGGAAGATCTATGGCAGCGAGAGTAATCCGGGCCTGCTATTATTGGCCCACTATGTGAGCTGATTGCACCAAGTATAGTAAGAAGTGTAATGAGTGCCAAAGGTTTGGCAGTCTACGCCATGCACCGCCGGAAGAATTACACACACTGACATCCCTGTGGCTATTTATGGTCTGGGGAATGGATATTCTTGGACCTTTCCTGATGGGAAAGGGGCAGGTCAAGTTTTTAATAGTGGGCATAGACTATTTCACTAAATGGATTAAGGCGGAATCGTTAGCTAAGATCACGGCACAGCAAGTACAGAAATTCGTATGGAGGAATATTATCTGTTGGTATGGGATTCCTCACTCAGTGGTTACTGATAATGGGAGGCAGTTTGTTGATGGAAACCTGAAGCAACTCTATGAACAGCTCGGTATCAAGCATAGAGTGTCTTCGGTCGAGCATCCCCAAACAAATGGACAGGCAGAAGCAGCGAACAAGGTTATCCTCGGAGAACTCAGGAAGAGACTGGGAAGAGCGAAGGGGGCTTGGGCCGAGGAATTGTCGAGCATCCTCTGGGCCTATTGTTGTATGCCTCAGTTAAGCACCAAGGAAACCCCTTTTAGGTTGACCTTTGGAGCTGACGCAATGATCCCAGTGGAAGTGGGAGAACCGTCCTTTAGGCGAATACTCCCCGACCAACATATAAACTAGGAAAACATGAAAGTCGAACTTGATCTATCTGAGGAGGTCAGGAAAAATGCACGTATACAAGAAGAAGCTTGTAAGCAAAGAGTGGCTCGGCGTTATAATTCTCGGCTTAAGCCAAGGAGTTTTGTTGGTGGAGATCTCGTTTGGAGAAAGTAGAGCGAAGCAAGGAAGAACATTAGCAAGGGAAAGCTAGCTGCCAATTGGGAAGGGCCTTACCGAGTTACTGAAGCGTTGGGCAATGGAGCATATAGATTAGAAAAACTGTCAGGAGAAGTAATCCCTAGGACATGGAATGCCTCTCACCTCAAAAATTATTTCAGTTAGATGATGTATACAAGGGGGGCGATGTACTCTTTTTCCTAACTCGGTCTTTTATCCCAAAGGATATGCAAAAGAGGGTTTTAACCAAGAAGGTTTTAACGAGGCACGCCTACCTACTTCAATAAAGGAAATTCTTTGTCATGATTACATTCATTCACGTTGGTCAAGTATGAACTGAGAGAAACAGAATTACATCTCGGTCAAGTGTGAACCGGGTAAAATTCGGTCAAGTATGAACCGAGATATTAAGTTAAAATTCGGTCAAGTGTGAACCGGGTAAAATTCGGTCAAGTATGAACCGAGGTAAAATTCGGTCAAGTATGAACCGAGCATTCGAATTAAACTTGGTCAAGTTTGAACCAAAAATTTGTTGAAAATTCAGTCAAGTATGAACCGAAGTATGAACCGAGAAGTAAAAGTAAGACTTTTATCATTTTAAAATAAGTTTGGATAAGACGTCAAAATAAAAAAAAGAAATAAGACAATGAAGGAGGTGGGCAGTCCTACAATTCCTCCTCATCCACAAGCGCACCATCTTTGACGTCTTTATTTACATCAAATGCCGAGAGCTCGATTTTCGGCAGGAAGAGATGCACCTAATGAAGTGCTTTATGGAAGCCCTCTACGTGCTCTTTCATTATCTGTTGCACGGCTTCCTGAACGTCAGCCTCAAGCTCGGCCTGCTTCTTCCTCGCTTGTTCCAAATCCTTCTGTAAGTTAGCAGCGAGGGCCGAGGACTCAGCTTCAGCGTTTCTTGCCCAAGCAATCTCAGTCGTCAGGGCATCCCGCTCCTTTTCGACTGTTTGCACCCTCATCTCGGCATCAGCAAGGGATCCTTTTAGTTCCTCCACCTGCAGAAGGAGAGCTGCTTGAGACCTTGAAGCATCGGCGAGCTCCGAGGAAACCTTGTCCTTCACTTTGGTTGCTTCTAGAAGCTCGGCCTTGACAGCTTTCAGACGATGGTCGCTCTCCTCAAACTCTTTCCCACAGAGCGAGGCCATGGGACCCAACCGCAGCAAAGTTTCCTTGTCCCCGACTTCCTGGATGCCAGTCCCAAAAAATTTGGCAATGTTTGGATCAATGCCCGAAGGTGAACGTCTAACGGGAGACGGTAGGGGAGAGCGGCGACTCGAAGATGCAAGCTCCTCGTCGGTAGTCGGAAGTCGAGCACGTTTGCTCGGGGGGCTTCGTGAAGAGGAAGGAATCTCAACAACCTCAGCTGTCGCCAATACCTCGGCACGCCCTCTCTCTTCTTTATCAGGGCGAGCCTGCAGATTCTCGGCAATTGGTCCTGCTGATGGAGTCTTGTTCTTTATTGAACTCCAGTTGAACTTCCCCATCACCACTGCAAAATGGAAAACATATATTAGAAGTTGAAACAAGTATGGCAGCAGAAGATAAAAGAAAATTAGCACTCACGTTTAAAATCTTTATTGGGGGTTGAAGAGTAAGGGAGCCTAAGTAAGATTTTGCAGTTCAGAGGGCGAGGTAATTTATTTAACTTGTCGACATCCGCCTTTTCGGATGCCGACATAGCCTCGTAATACCAAGCCTGGAACTTGATGGGAGTCCGAGTCCAATATAGAGGAAACCTGGGTCGCCCCCCCTCATCGAAGAACATGTCCGAGTAACCCTCGGCTGGACGTACCTTGAAGAAACTTCCTTTGAAATCTTTGTACGACGAGATATAAGGACCGATTATCCCCTTCTTATTCATACCACTAAGAGAAATCCAGCCGATCTTATTTCCAAATCGGATTTGGTAGTAGTAGAGGAATTTTGGGGCGGTAGGTGTCATATTCAATTTTCTACACAGGACCTCGAAAGCCTTTAAAAACGCCCAACTGTTGGGATGAAGCTGAGTCGGAGCGACGTTCAGCCCCCTTAAAACAGCACATTCGAACTCTGAGAAAGGAAGGCCAACTCCCAACGATTCAAATAACGTTTTATACATATAAGTGAAATGTGTTTGTACTGGCAGCGCTGATAGGAAAATGTGCTCATCTTCAGCACACGGCTCGGCAATCACGGCCTCCTCTGTTCGTGTGCTAGCCAGAGAGATCGACTTCCTCAGCTCCACAATTGACTCGGCAGTTCGAAATCTAGAATGGTAGGATCCAACTTCTCCTTTCACCCAATAGTATCCCGGAAGTCGAATGTCAGGAACTGGGTCTCTCTGAACTCTTGAAACGACTTTTCGTGGCTTTTGTACGGCCACCTGCACGGTAGTAGCCGAAGATGAAGCTTCCCTTTCAGTTGGAAGGTCGGCCAGACGAAAGTTCAACTCCATGCTGGGAAAGGAAGAGTTTGACGGTGAAGGTTCTTCTCCAATACCCAGGATTCGATGAGAGGACGACCCAGCTGATGCCTCAGATCCTCGATTTGAACTCATGGTGGTTTGGAAAAATATAGAATGGTGCGTAGAACTTGAGAAAAGGGGAAAAAATAGAAGATGGCATACCTGGAAAAATGACGAAAGGGGCAAGGAGAAGGAGGCCAAAGACGACGAAGAGATTCAGAGGGAATGAAAAGCAAATATAGTAAAAGGATGAGCACTCAAGCCCTACACGTATATAGTGAAAACTCCTCCTCGAAAACGAGCAAATTAATCATGACTTTAGGGAGCCAATCGTCACCATTGGGGAATGTGCTTCGGCTGACGAAAAGACGCAGCATTAAATAACGTTGCACGCAGCCGTACGTGTAGGCGCATTACCATTTCAGAAACCGAAACTTCAAAGAGCCTCTGGGAAGGTCCTGGAATCCCTAGGGGACTGGAACGATTCAAATTCAAAAAACCAGTCTTTAGTCAGTCACGTGATTCAGAGTCCCCTCATCCAAATTGGACTCGGGGCTCGGGGGGCTAGTGTGCGGGCCAAAACGAGTGTGCCGAAATTATAGGTCCGAGGTGGATGGACGCTCCTTTGAAGTCTCACTTTCCGGGCTCATATAAACCGAGCTATAATTCGGAAGCCGAGCTTAAGCGCAACGAGCCGAGTAATACATCGGTTATCGAACGATAAGGCCGAGTAATCGTATGGCCGAATGATCGTCCCATTGAACAATATCTTGGCCATATGGCCGACTACGGATTCCTCCACGAAGATTGTATTGTCCCAAAAACACCTGGTTAGGAGTAACGGTTATGGAATCATAACTGCAGGACGAAAAATCAGGGATCATGCAAAAAGAGCACGATACTCCATAATGATCATTTATGAAATATCCTAATAAATTAGGGATTACAGGGGGAACATGGTTAAACCTTAACGGTCAGAAGAAAGTCAATAAAAAAGGGAGGAGGGATAAGCAGAAGGCAGGATTGCACCGCACACGGACCAGGTGGAATTGTCTCTCGGTCTTTTGACGGAACATATTACATAATTCAAAATTCATGTAATGTTATCTATGTTTTTTGTAATATTATATACAGGCTCCATATTAGAATTTACAATTTTGAATCATATTGAGATTACAGTACAGTAGCTATTACATAATTACATTCTTAGTATTAAGTCCAAATGATAGATCAAGCATTAACAATATTCAACACTCCAATTTGACTTCAATATATCTTCCACTATCAACAACTCTACATATTTATGACACGAGCAATTTTCATCGGGCTTTTATCTTCTTGCTTTTAACAATCTTATAGTCAATCTTCTTCTTTATGAACTTCATATTGGGAACGTGAACAAGTGCGTAAGGATTAAAATATTTCCAACTCAAAGATCTTGTTTATACAGAGACAAGATCATAATTCACAATTTATCATCATACACTGGAGAAGCACACATATACTTCGTCTCTTTTCTATGAAAATTAATTGAAAACCTGTAAATCTGCACAATCTACCATCAATAACTTGAAAAGATCACAATTTAGTAGTCAATTAGTAATATCAAGAAAAGCTTCAATCGATTCTGGTTCTTGTCTTTATATAAATAATTCATGATGTTATTTAAAAATTGCACAAATTCATTATTTAATTGTTAAGAGATAAGATGGACTCATAAAAAAAAATTCCAAAGCTTCACCAAAATTCATGAGTGCTCAGATGAACCCCAAACTCAACTATCCAAAACTTGTATCAATTCCTATTTTGAATCAATTCAGGGCAAGCAACAGTGAATCAACGAGTTGATATGCAAAACCATTCAACACTTGGCCTCCACAGCTAGGAACGCTCTGAGCTTCCCTCAACAAAGCAATCCTCTTAACATGCACGTCTATTTGCATTTTGTGAAAGTGTGTATCAATTTGGCATTTTGGATTTTCAAAAAGAGGGCTGATGTGCAACAAATGGGTGAATGATTCAGAGAACATGTCAGCGCCAACTCATATCAATGTTTACATCTCAGCCCATTATTAATGTCGTTTGCATATTTGGACAGCTTAAGGGACCAATTTCCTACTGTTTTGAATGTTTAAGGACAAACTATGTAACAACAGCATTTTATAAGAATTGCTTAAAAAAAAATTAAATTATAAGAACTAATTTCAAAATGACGGTAAATTATAGGGTCTAAAACCTCAATTTTCCAAAAAAAAATCCAGACCAAATCTATACGAGAATTTGAAAAGAATAGGTACATATAATAATAATAATTTATTCCAAACTCAGACTAGTCAATTCAGTTCAGCACCGTCCCCCAAGTTTGGTGGTGGCGTGGCACCTTCACACTCACCCACATAATTTTCAGACTTAACTATATCATAAATTTGTCCTTTATTTAAGGTCTATGTTTTGTATTTGATGGATCCCTCTTCCCTTCAAATCAAACTGATATATAAGCTTCATTATTTTAATTCAATTTTACTTGTCCTTTTTTTGCTTGTGTGTGTATAAATTATATATATCAAAAAATTGTAAACTTATCCAGGAACAGAGATCCTGGGTTGGGGGTGGCATTTTTCAGTTGACTCTCGAAAATAAAAAAAAATCATTACTATCTGCCAAAATTTTCCTTACAGCCAATTCTGAGTTTGCTGTCCAGGTGATATGATATGATGCGATTGGGCGTCACGACACACTAGTCAGCAAGGAAAACTGTACTACTATTATCTAATAAAAATCGAACAAACAAGTGCACTATACTCGAGGCCTGGGTGTTCATTCGAAATATCCTATTCATCTTTCACCGCAGTCACTGGTCGTCTTTTTGGTGCAGAGGCTTTTATCTGAGACACACCCAGGCTGATCGAAATACTCTTCCGGGTTCCGGCTTCCGGCTTCCTTTTCCTCATTGCTTCTTCTGCTCTGAAGCAAAACATGAGTCAAGTTGTGCTTGTTGCAGTTGCTGCTACCCTTGGAAATCTCCTGGTGGGATGGGACAGTTCTGCCATTGCCGGTATCTTCTCTTGTTCCTGACCTCTTACTAGTTTCTTATTTTCGATTAATGCTTATATTTGTCTTGTCTGCTTTCATTTATTCCCCCAAATTCTTTAAAAGCAGATTTATTCATCACCCAGAAACTCAGTAGAAGAAAGAAAGTTTGTCTTTTTGGTCTTTTTAGAATGGGTTAAGGGTACTAGATCTCCTTGCTCAAAGGTATTGTTGGTTATCTTCTGCAGGGGGTATGACGTACATAAAGCGAGAATTCAACTTGGAAGCTGATCCTACACTTGAAGGGCTGATTGTGTCCATGACATTTCTTACTGGCACTTTTGTAACAATATTCTCCGGGAAGGTCTCTGATTTGCTTGGGCGGCGTCCTATGCTGATAATATCTTCGGTGATGTATTTCTGTAGCGGGTTGGTGATATTATGGGGCCCTAATGTTTACATCGTTCTGTTGTCGAGGCTATTGGATGGGTTTGGCATTGCTCTGGCTGTCACTCTTACTCCTCTCTACATATCTGAGATAGCACCGGCTGATATCAGGGGTCTATTGAATACTGTTACACAGTTCTCTTGTTCTCTCGGCATGTTTTTGGCTTACATTATGGTGTTCTTAATGTCCTTCATGGTCTCACCCAGTTGGAGAGTGATGCTTGGGGTTATTTCTATTCCTGCTGTTGCTTTTTTCCTTCTCACTGTGTTTTACTTACCTGAATCCCCGCGGTGGCTTGTGAGCAAAGGTCGGATTGACGAGGCTAAGAAGGTCTTACAAAGATTGCGCGGCACTGAAGATGTTTCAGGTGACACTAAAACTGGCTTTTGTTTATGATATAACTAACATCTTGTCATCATTACCTGTGAAAATTTTCTCATCATTTTTACCTTTGACGTTATGGGTACTGTCACTCACTACCCTTCCCCTTAACTCGATAGTCACTACTCACTACCATTTCAGGAAAATTCTTTTGGGCTTCAAGTGTGGAGTATGTATTAACCTTATAGACTTGAGCCTGAAAGTATTAAGAGAATGGGATGTGACATAGATTGAATTAGACTACTTGGTTTTAGAGACCTAGATCACATCACAGATTGCTTGCGTCAGCTTAAAAGTTTAAAATGTTCCATACGATTACTTTTATCTAATTTTTTTTTAACAGATACTAACCTGAGTTTTCATTGATCTACAGGTGAGTTGGCTTTACTGGCTGAAGGTTTGAGCCCTGGGGGTGAAGCCACGTCCATAGAAGAGTACATAGTTGCTCCAGTCAATGAGCTCACTGCTAACCAGGACATGGGAAAAGATTACATAAAGTTATATGGACCCAATGAGGAAGTTTCAATGGTTGCCCAACCAGTTAATGGACAGGGCAGCATGATATCCCGCCAAGCAAGCATCGCATCCCGTAGCACAAGTCTTAAGGATCCTATTGTTACTTTGTTTGGGAGTGTGCATGATAACCTTCCTGAGCCTGGCAGTGCAAGGGGCTTCACCAAAGTGGGCAGCTTTTCCAGTATGGGTGATGTAGAGTCCAACCCCTATGGAACAAGTGACAACCTTCATGCTCCATTACTTTCACCTCAAGCTAATGCTGTGGAAAAGGATAGGACTCAAGCATTTAAGGGTGGCATGTTTGGCTTCATAAGCAATAACAGCCTCAAAAGTGAGGGCATGCTAGGCATGAGAAGCAATAGCAGCCTGAGAAGTGATGGCATGTTAGGCATGAGAAGCAATAGCAGCCTGAGAAGTGATGGCATGTTAGGCATGAGAAGCAATAGCAGCCTGAACCAGGGTAATGTTGGTGAAATACCTAGCAGCACAGACATCGGTGGAGGTTGGCAATTGGTTTATAAAACATCTGAGAAGGCTAAGGGTAGGAAAAGGGAAAGAGGACTCCAGAGGGTTTATTTGCATGCAGAAGCTGTCCCTGTGTCTCAGTTCAATTCATTTATTTCAACTTCTGGTTATGATATACCTATAGAAGGTGAAGCTTTCCCAGCTGCGGCACTGGTCAGCCAGTCAGTACTTGGCTCTAAGGATGTACTGCATTATCCTGCAGTTGTTGCGAAAGGTCCAGGTTGGAAAGATCTGCTTGAACCTGGAGTCAAGCGTGCATTAATTGTTGGAATAGGACTTCAAATTCTTCAGCAGGTAACTCTAGTTGGATTTTTATTATTATCGTACTTAACTATTTTCTTTTGTGTAATGATTGATGCCCCTTGCTTTCATCTTGCAAAAGTTTTATCAATAGCTACATTTCACAATATTGTTAATTATGAAGTTTTGTAGATAATTACTGACAAACACGAGACCAAGATGTAGAGTTGATTGATCCTTACAGCATATATTTATCTCTGATAGAATCACTCTTCTTTCGATGAAGATCTGTTCCCTTTTCTACTTCAGTTTGGGAGCTGTGCACATTCTTTTTTTTTTTTTTTTTGTTTTAGGGTCATTCAGTATTTATTACTACCAGATACTTAGATTCGAGTTGTGTTGTGTCCCAAATAAGCGGAAGCTTTTTCAAGATAGTTTTTTTCCCATTCACAAGACTCCAGTTCAAGACCTTATGTAAAGGACACCAAGTTCTTTTTACTCCACTTGACTGTCATTGGTTGTATACAATTGCATTATTTGATAACATATTTACAGTCTGAGCCATTTTTAGGAGTTGCTTTATTCAACAATCCTCCAAGAATCCTGTTCTTGTTTCATTCTCTGCTTTCTTTTTCCTCGTACTATCTTTCTAGATGTTTTTCTGAATCATAAGAACAAAAATGCAAAGTAGCCATGTCTGAGGAGTTGGCCAATGATTAACTATTTGACTCAAGCTACCCATCAGCTTTTGAAAATCTTGGAAATACTCAAAGTACATAATGTTCTCTCCAGGTGTTGCTTTCCTCACAATTTAACATTTTCAGAAGCTAGAAGGGTGTGTTATGTGAGAGTAAAACTTGCATTTTTTTTTTCTGTTGGTCGTAAGGTACCATGTTCTAGCTTCTCCTATGTGACTCTGAAAAGAGAATTTATATTTTACAGGCTGCTGGCATCAATGGATTTCTTTACTATGCTCCCCAAATTCTTCAGGACGCAGGAGTGGGGGATCTTTTGTCAAGTTTTGGCTTTAGTTCAATATCTGCTTCTTTACTTATAAATGTTTTTACGACATTTTGTATGCTTCCTTGTATAGCTCTCTCTATGAGGCTCATGGATATTGCTGGCAGGAGGTATGTCTAAGCTTTGAAATTCAATTTCTATACTACTGTTTGCCTTGATTGCTGTCTTATTCTCATAATCATTTTCATTTATTTCAGCAATGTCATATTTTCTATGAGTGATTGATAAAATCTTTATTATAATGGACAAAACATGAGTAACATTCTGAGTGTTAGTTATCAGTTCTTCAATAGAATTATCATGGCTATGCATTGAGATGCTACAGGACCAAAAATTAATTGTCCAGATGCAATACAAAATGTTATCCCTCCATATGCTTTAATTTCTTCAGACTTGGTGACACAACCAACATCAACAACAGCAGCCTTATCTTGCTTATCCTACTAACTGAAATTGGCTACATAAATCATACGATGCCATTGGTGGCACAACTGCTAAGCTATAAAATTTTCCTCCAAACTTGGTGGTGACCCCTGCTAAATAGGGGACCTAACCCTTTTTGTTTTATAAATGTTCTGGTTGTGCCCTGCCAATATAATTACAGAACTCAGTGGCATTGTCACCGAGTTCTATAATTTTTTGTGCACACAGAAATTGGTTATGCCATTGTAATTTTCATACAAATATAACATTTTGGGGGATAACTTTTTTTTTTTCTTTTTTGGGGTGGGGGGGTGTTTGGAAATTGGTCAAAATTTGAATTGTGACGGAGAGCAATAGAAAGTGTCCACATGTTTTGATTCTATTGACCAACCTAATGGAAAAAGAACCAAACAATTTTCTGCAAAGTTTGTCCTTTTGTAATCTAGCTAGTACTGTCCTACTAGTGCATGGTTTGTTTTATAAATGCTTGTTTCTAAAAATGGGTTTCCTCCGTGTGTGCCTTTGTTTATCTCTGGTTACATTACGAAACAGCAATTGGAGCAAAATTTTGAAATCAAATGCAACATTTCATGACAATATATAATTGCTCATCTCATGACAGGTCAATAATGCTGTTCACAGTACCAGTTCTGATAGGGTCTCTTGTGGTACTAGTAGCCCGAGATGCTTTGAACATCAGTTCGGTCCTCAATGCAGCAATTACTGCTGTTTGTGTTGTGGTGTATGAAAGTGTCTTCTGCATGGGATTTGGTGTGATTCCCAACATCATATGTGCAGAAATCTTCCCTACAAGTGTACGTGGAATCTGCATTTCTATATGTTCCCTTACATACTGGATTTGTACCTTGCTCATCACCTCTACTTTTCCTGCCTTGCTTAAACTCCTTGGCCTTACCGGTGTCTTTGGAGTATTTGTTGTGGGATGCGTACTTTCTTGGATATTTGTTTACTTGAAAGTTCCTGAAACCAGGGGCATGCCTTTGGAAGTTATTATTGAGTTTTTTGCCGTTGGTGCCAATCCTGGTACTGATCCCGGTACAATAGGAATGAGAAGCTGATTTCATTAGAAGTGGCATGGATTATTGATACATACGGAAATCTGGTTGATTTTGTGTTACAAAGCCTCTAGTCGGGGCAATATTGAAATGTTTGGAGTTTGAAAGGTGATCAGCAAGGTTCTTCTTCATTCTATTTCCCATGTACTTTTAGGAGAAACGAGAGTAATCTACCCACACAAACCCTAGTTAGTCTTATCTTTTTTTTTTTTTTGGATTAACGATGGTCTCAATATAGTGTTTATTACTTACTATATATGCTTTTGTCAGTGTGTGATCATGGATGTTTCATGTGTCAATACAATACTGGTCATGTTCATGTGTTTAATGATTGCATTCAAGTTAGCCTTTTTTCAATCAAATAATACCAAGGGGTTGGTGACATGATGACGTGCAAGTTTGTTTAACGTTGAGGGGAGTCTAATGTCTATGTTTGAGTTTCCTGTTTCTGTTGATATTTTCAAGTCTGGAAGTCTCTTTTAATGGATTGGAAATAAAGAATGCGGGAAGCAGAATGTGTTGCAGGTTATTGTAGAAAATGCAGTAATATATGATTATTTTGGAGATAAGACGAAACCCAAGTAGGTTGGAAGTTAGAGATAGGGAAGGACATTTTCAAGTGGAAGAAAACTTTGTTAATAGTAAGTAGTAGGGATATAGTAGGTATGTGTATGATGCATAAAAAGAGGATAAGGTGGTGTTAGATATGAGCACCACTTGGTCTAAACAGTGAGAGAGAGAGAGAGAGAGAGAGAGAGAGAGTCACATGGAGGCGAACAAGTTGCCTGGGGAGAAGGTGATAAAGTGAAGGGGGGAAAGATAGCAACTAAAATGAGTAGTAGAAAAGAGAGTGGATGATATATACAGGTATGATTAAAATGGCCACGTGGGATGTAATGTAATTGTAATTGCTGGCTGCACTGCTTTCATTCATATGTGTGAGTGTGTGTGTATGTATGTATTCCTATCCCATCCTATCATCCAAAGGAAGGAAGGATCAGTGGGGGAAAAAAATCGGCTGGTGCCTACTTGTATTCCCACTCACCACACCACAGGGATCTGCCTTTTCTAAAGTCTTCACAAAAATAGAGGTGTTCATTAAAGTTGCTCCACTCGCCCCTATTCAAAAAGTCTTCCATTGCTTTTTAAGGTTTTTCTTTTTCCCGTTTTCTTCTTCTTTTAAATCCGGATTGCACAAATGTTAACTCAATCTTGCTTTTCTTAACACGGTGAGCCGCCTTTATGTTTTGAGTTGCTTCTTTTTACCTCGAGGTAAAGTTTCTTTCTTTCTTTTTATAATAATAATATGCACGTAAACATAAGGTTTTAGTCTCGTATTAGACTCGTTTACCATAAATTTGAAGAGCATAGTTGTGATTCTGATGAATATTTTATTATTATATTTTTATTTTATTAAATATAAAATCTAACATAAAGATAATTTTATAGTTGTTATTTTTTTTTTATAAAAAAATGGTATTATCATTAAAAAAAAAAAGAAAATATCATCCAAATTAGATTTGAAGGGTGGGAGATGAGGATCCGATTGTTTTGGGGTGGGGGGAGGGCTTGAGGAATATTAGAGAGGATGATGGGGGGCACAGTAGAAATGAAAGCCTGAGGCGCAATGTTTTAGGAAGTACATTGGCGCTTTCTCACTCACTTCAATTTCCCCTCTGACTCAATTCAATTTTCTCATCCTTGTCCTCCTCCTTTCCTAAATCTTATCCCTCATCCAACAGGAGCGTAGTTCTAACTGGCAGCGACTATTATAGTTTAATCAGTAGTTTGGAGTTCAAACATCATCGAGTATGCAACTGTATTTATTAGATGCTTATACTCCTCCCTCTTTCTTACTCACCCAACCCAACCCAACCCAACCCCCTATCCTTTTCTTAACACTCCCCAACACCCAAATAACACACCCACACAGCATACTATACAAACCGCTGCGCTCCTTGTTTTGCTGGTTTCGCTAACAATCCTTTTTGTTTTTTCACACTTGAATAATGCCCTTGTCTATGTCCAACTCCCTGCCCACATTTTTTTCATTAAATAAATTACCTCTCGCTATGCCAATGGCACCTCTGCTCTCCTACACCCATTCCATCTCATCGGATTAAACCTCTGATTTTTAAAGTGCATCCTCCGTCTCCACAATCATTTTATTCTTTTTTTTATTCCCGTGTTTTTGTTTACCATTTTCTTTGACGCTTTGATTCTTTCTTCTTCTTTTTTTTTTGGTAAACCGATTCAATGTTTAATTTAAAGTGTATAGAAAGAATAGAGACCAGACAAAATAGAATTCATCCGACAGTAAAAAATTATCCAAATTTCAATTCATTCTATTACGAAGACCCCCAAAAAAAGTTTAAAAAAAACTTATAAAAAAATCTACAAATACGTACAACAGAGTACAACTATTGATCAAGGCAAGAAATTATTAAAACCACCGCTAATATTGGTATGAGCAGCAGCAGAAGCAGCATTGTCATCTTCCCGAGATTTCAACTCCGGTTCACCGACGGAGCTGCTGGCGGCTCCGGCAGACCCTCCGCCTCCTAACGTCGGGTACTGGCCGCACTTCTGGCACCTGGCCACCGCCAAAATCTGACGACATGAAGGGCACGAAGAGTGGGACCCGAGCCACGTGTCGATGCAAGCCACGTGAAAGCCGTGGCCACACTGAGGGAGCATCCGAATCTCGTCGCCGTCGGCGAATTCCGCCAGGCAAATCGCGCACTCGGATGTAGCCACCCACTTATTTGGAGTTCCGTGAACGTAGGTGAATCTCGGGAGCGATTGGAGCACCTTCTTCTTGAGACCTCTGTTGGCCAAGGCCTGGGTCGGGGAGGCGGATTGGCCGGATCCCCGGCGGAGCCAGGCACAGCGGGCTACGGCGATGAGGCCGACGACGCATATGAGGGCGCAGAGGAGAGCGGCAAGAATGACGACGAAGTCGGATTCGACGGCGACGGCCTCGGGAGGGGGAGCGGCGGGGGCGCGGTCGAGAGAATTGAGAATTCTAAGTGTTCGAGTCATGATTGGGAAATGAGGAGAGAGGAGAGAGGAGAGCGGAGAGCGGAGCTTGGGGGTGTTGTAAGGGGAAGATGCTTAAATAATTGAGGTAGGTAGTTATAGTTAAAAAGACAAACGTATGGTTTGTCTGAATGGAGGAGCGAAGCGTATAGGGATTAGGGAGGAGTAGAGTACTAGTAGTATAGAGTATAGACTAGAGAGAGGATAAGGTTGGGTTCCAAGGAGAAGACTTGACTCGCTGACTCAAAAAGAGGGTGGGATGGGATGCGACACCTTCATATTCATATTCATTCATATTAATATTATCATCACACACGCACACCGCAACAGGATACAGATGGTGAAATCAACTCCTCCACTTGACAACTCTGTTAATTCTTCGTTTGGTAAGGTTCGCCCTCCCTTGAGTCTGAGTCTGAGTCTGAGTCTGAGTGGTAGGTTCGGTTCTGCTCTGTTCTGTTGGTCCCGTCCCTTTTCAGCATAGGCCTACTTCTTGGCCCAACATGCTCCCTCCCCCCCCCCCCCCCCTGGTCTTTTTTTTTTCCCTCATTTAGTCCTGACCTTATCTGCAGGTGCCTAATTCCTTTTTATGATTTTGACAAATTCTAATTTTGGTTTGGATTTCCCCGTGTTAATTGCAATTGACATCCTTAGGAAGGGCTTTATCTATCCAAGAAGAAGCAGAACAAGTCAAACATGTGGGAAGAGAAGGAAAGGAAATGGCTCATCCTAGTCCTAGTGCTACAGTATAGCATTCTGGATGGATTCCCAACTGATCAACGCACCTTTTACCACCCCACCCCCCACCGGTTGCTTCGTTCACTAAAATATTTATCACAACAACTAATGACACGAAGGAAGGAGGCAAAATATGGGATTATTTTTACGAGACCTCAATTAACCCGTTCATGTCCTAACACGCTAACCATATATATTTTATTTGCCGCCACAATCATTAGACCGCGAGTTTATCGTTGAAATCAAACTCAACTACTGGATTTCATACCCATCAAAAGGGAGATTGTTAAAGACCACTTGGTTCTTTTTTCCCCTTAAAAAAAAAGAGGAAAAGGAAAAGGTTAAAAAGGCTCGGTGCTTGGAGCACCCTGGATCATGTTTTTGTTTCATCAGGGGGATGCTGTGCTATTGCTAGTAGGCGTTTTGGAGCAGGATACTGTAAAATAATACTCCATTTGTATACTCACAAGCCAAGAATAGCAAGTGGGTATCCCCTTTTTCTTTTCTGTTTCTTGGAAACAATCAGAAACCAATGATCCCCGAGACGGCCCATAGTTTATCCCCTACCCTTGGTTTAGGTCCCCCAAATTCAACATCTTGTTAAAGACGAATTTAATTACGCTGCAGTGTGTTTGTTTCACGGGAGCATCATCGACAACAGTAACTTTGAAAAGAATAAAACTTAACTTTAATCATTAAAGATTTTTTTATTTTTAGGATCTTACTCCAACATTATGAGTATTTGGAGTCTATATATATATATATATATATATGAATTTTCTTGTATTTGATTTTCAAACAAAAGGAATATAAACTATTATTGAGTTCTGTACCTTATTAGTCCCCTTAGATGATTTTCAGGAACCTTGTCCCTCGCGTTCCTCAACCCCAAAACACAAATGTTTATGTAGGTTAGACCTTAGTTCAATTGAGGGGGGGCAAGGGCATGGAAATGGAATTGGATTACGGGATAGCTGCGTTTGGTTAAATAAATTACATCTACACCAGTGGCTGTGATGGAGATAAAATAATCACTATTCACAAACATAAAACATGACATTTCTTCGTACCCTTCCATCCTCCCTCTTCTTGCTTGCCACTGCCATCATTGGCTGCCAGTTGCTGGCCGGCCAAGCACCACCACTCTTGATGCAATTTAAAATTTTTCTCATTATTTATGTTTAATTAAATTTAACAAATAAATTTATTTTCCATAGCTCTAATATAAACAAATTCACATATAATCATCATTCAATTACATTATATTATACTATACTACATTACATTACTCACCCCTTTTGAATTGAACCAAACATGGAATTAGTTGGAAAGGGTAGCATGTTTCGTGTATAAATTCTCTTTGTGGGCTTGTATTTCCACTTTGCCATCAACAAAACAAGGATCTATATCACTTCCATACTTTCTCCACACGGTTCTCCCCCTACTCAATCTACTTCATCCATTTAACTAGTATGGCAAGAGATCAATAAACATTCTTCATCATTTTAATTGAATCACGTGAATTAAAAATAGAAATTAAAACTAATTAATTATCTCAATTTCTCCAAAAATCTTAACATTTTCTTAAAACTATCTTTATTTAATTTCTTTATTTTTCTTTTTAAATACATTAAATAAAAATATTTTTTTAAAAATATATAATAAATACTACATCATATATTATAAAAAATCTTATATTTAATATTAAAATAAAAAATCTTATATATAGAACCGAATAAATAATATGAAACCAAATATATTATTAATTTAATCATCACTATAAATAAGTGTTATTATTTTATTTTTAAAAATATTTCACTCATAATAATAAATATATCATTAAATTAAATATACACACTTTTTTTTTAAGCCATTCAATCACAATCATTAAAAGGTATCGAATATAGAAAAGTAGGATCCAAATCTACGAAACAATAAAAAGGAGTAGCAGCTAGTGTAGAACTGAAAATATGGAAAACCGATGGGGATCGTGAGGGACGGAGAGAAGAGGATGATTCATTGAAAAAAGGAGCAAAACATGTGTCTGGGGAAAAGGGTCCCGAATGGCTATGTTCCAACCTCCAGAATCAATGATTGACAGTGACACGCACAGATTCAACCCCAAACCTGCTTTTTACCGGTGCCAAGCTCAAGCTAATTTGTCGTATTGTTGGAGGTGAACAAGGGAATCCGAGTGGGAAGGGACAAAAGCAGGCAAAACGCGGGACAAGAGTTGCATCATTCTTATCATTTAAGGAGGCCCCTGTTTGGTTTGGGGATTCAAAAAGGAACATCATCCATGGCCACTCCCCAGCACAGCATAGCAACGGCAACTTCTGAAATTCACACCTCTACTGTACACACACCTCACTCTGTTGGATAAGCAACGCTACCCTACACCCTACACAAAAGTTCCCGTTGGGCCAACATTCATTACTACCAGCTGATTTTTGAACAACCCTTGGGGATTCACAAAACTCCCTATACCACACTGCCTAAAAAATATCCAAGCTCAAAATATATGACCCAATGGAGTAACTTGTGATACTATTTCGGGGTTGCTTCAACAGTTTCGAACTTAACAAATGAGAAGTCGCCCTCTTCACTAAGGGGCTCCTTTTCTTCTGATTGTTGATCCACCCTCACAATGAAGTCGGTTGTTGATGACAAGGGAGCCAAGGATTCTTGTTCAAGGTCAGTTCCATCTTCATCATCCACAAAGGTGGAGGAGCGGGTTGAGTGCCCGGTAGTTTTGAAACGGTGTAGTGCAGGTCCAGAGGGTTGCTTTGTTGAACCCACAGTGCTCCCTCCACCCAGGTTTCGGATGCTGGACTTCCCTAATTTTTCCTCCCTCTTCTTCTTCTTCACAGCATTGTGCCATTTCTTTAATGCCTTGGATGTTTGTTCATCAAATATCGATTTCTTCATCCTTGAACCCATCTGCCATTGTTTACCCACATGTTAGTTATCCAACAAGTTCAGTCTTAAATCCACTTATTGTTTGATTTGATCAGCGGAACTATTCATCACAAGGTTCACTAAAGGTTACCTCCCCATTGATGCATAATTCTTATAGGATACGGCATCCATGGTGATTTAATATTTTTTAGAATCTCATATATGGTTTGATCAAAATAGAATCTCCTAAGACATGGATGTATAGTTTGTCTTGCTCAAATTCATACTAGCCAAAACATGATCGGAAAATCATGTCTTGCAGGAGGTCTCATATCAAATAGCAGACAATCAGGCAGGGACATAAATGAATGAATGTAGTTTTACCTGAGTTACAAGAGCATGTAATGGAAGAGTGATGTAGCTGCACAGGCATAGCACCGCCATTCTGCAGAACTCGCAAAACTTCATTGGATTAGTTTATGGTACTTTCAGAGGTCTCAATCGGACAAGAGCAGTGGTTATATTGAAAATATTAAATCTAAAGTCAGATGGGCCATTTTTCTGCCGAGAGTGAATTCAGGAAAGGCTTACCCTAAAGCTACTTTGATTATTGCAAGCTTGTAGTCAGCATGGAAACAATTGTGCAACCCAAAAGAATACTGCCAAAAGAAAGAAATCATGTATTATTTGGGCGTTGGAAAATGATATAAATGGACAAAACGACAAAAGGAGGTTTATGTGAGGTTTGGGATTAAGGTAGCAAAGATGGTTCATTACCCATATCCACAAGAAATACGTTATTTGGAATGCATTCTGCAAGCATAAGAAAATCAGTTAGTTACTGACCATGATGTGTTACTTGGAAACTCTTTGAAATAGTGTACTTAACTCTATTTAGTAAAAAGTTTTAACTCGTGCAATTTCATATCATTTGATTCTTTGCAGATCCATTAAAATGTTTATACTTTATTTCTGTAAGTTGAGAAATTTGTATGCTCAGGTGACCAGGAAAATTATGTTTTTCAGATGCAAACTGAATAAAAGAAATTCAAGGAAGATAAAACACCATCTAGAGCAACCTATAAGTCACATAAGTAGTGTTTCTATAACAAGTGATACGCATAACTAGTGCTTGTTCTGGATTCTGTTCAAAGGGCACCCATTGTTTACCTGGAACAAAGCAAAATGGATAAGATAAAGAACTAATTGGGGCCGACCAAACCAAAAGTATTTGTCTGAGCCTTGAACGAGAGGCATCCCTTGGACAACTGCATGTCTGTCCGTGATTTCAAGGGCCATCCTTGTCAATGTCGCTTGAAGTTTCGTTCCAACGGCCAAGATTATCTGCAACCAATTAAAGGGTTTATTACTGTATCTCAACTGATATACAAATTTTATCTTATGCAAAGACAAAACAACTTACAATGACAGGAAGCAGGGATGCCCATAACAATGTATGCCATCCTGGAAATCATATAAACTAAACCATCATCCTTCAAAAAGGTAGCAAATTTTATAGGACTTCAGAAAGAAGATAGATAGCTGCTCACCATTAACATTCAGGAACAGGAAGACTACAAATGACGCCCACAGGACAGGACTGCCAATGATAGTGCAGCACAGTGAGCAGCACATATAAGAGGGAACTCCACATATAACAATATACTTAAAAGTAAATTATGTACCATTACCTGACTCCCATTACTATCTTGAAGTCATCTTCCAATGATCTTTTGATATACTTTTGGAAGTTGAATTTACTTCCAGGAGAAAGGTGGACCTATCCATAATGCATAGTCAGAAAAGGAAGGTAAATCAGCAACTAAAGAACATACTCGATGAAACAAAGAACTCACAGCTATAAATCCATTGCGCAATGTCAGGTAGTCAGTCTTGCCCACAGACCGGTAAAACTGCCGAAAGAAGCATCCCTACAATTGGGGATATAGACAAGTGTCACACTAAAAAGAGCATGGAAAATGGAATTTAAACAATGACAGAAAAAGGGTTTATCTTATGTGAAAAAGTTGCAACATTAGTCCATTTTGCTATAATATTTCACTACCTAATCTATTAAGAAAGTATTCAGCGATGCCACTGGAGCCTTTTTTTTGTTTGTTACTTTTACATGTATGTGATGATTCGAACAAAAACCATGTACACTGGAACCTCAACAGTGATAATAAAATTACATCCTCTAGATCAAATAAGCTAATATAAGTGTAGAAACAGCACGTTTACGAGATGGATCTTACAATGTAGAAAAAAATTGGAATCCTAGTCCAAAAACTGGAGTGAGCTCTCACAAATGAAGTTTCAAGAGTGAGCCTGAATCTTGAAGGATCTGCAAACACAAATTCGCAACACAGGCATGAAATTGGACATAGTATTATCTCAAAAATGAAATTGGTAAGTTTGTCTCACACTAGAATAAGAAAAACACTCATGTAAATTATTGGACTTTATACCATAGGAAAACTCATAGCCATGAGATGAAGTTTCCTCCTCCCATGCTTTCCAGCCACGAATCTGTGCAGAAGACCGAAAAAAACAAAAAAACTAGCACCACTCTTCAAATTTAATTCACTCTGTCATGAATTATGATGCTAAGTACCAACAACTGATTATCAAGAATTAGGTTTTTAAAAGACTTTGATCTATTATGGCTCTTCAAATGAACACAACATGACATGGAACTGCAAAGAATTTGTTGAGAGACGCATTTGTAGTCACATACCCAGCCATAGCAGGATCATTTATGGTTGCATTCCCTATCCATTGCCATTATTGCATAAGCGGCTAATTTTAAAATAATGATAGAGATACAGGCAAAAATACCTTTTGATTGGAAAAAAACTATAGATTTTTTTTTCCTTCTCTCAATAAAAAAGGGGTAAGGGCATTGTAAAAACAAAGAAAAAGAGGTGTTATAATACATTCATTAAATGAGACTGAACCTATTCAAGCCTTCAATTTCTTTTGGGATTGGATGATTACATGGCGCCGTGGGAAGACTTTGTTGGATAAACCATATGTTAGACATTAATTCGATTTTGATGCTCATTAAATAAATACAAAAGTTATCTGAAGGCCATATATGTTTATAAAAAAAAATCCATATTGGCTTTCAAAACAAATGATATTGCAAAATGTCAAAAGGTGAGTACGTACTCAGTTTCTTCTATATGCACAGACATTGCAAAATGAATGAAGTATATAGAACAAAATGGATGACAAGCACACCTGTAGTCTCCCGAGTAGCATTGTAACAGCACTGTATAACACATGAAAGACTGCTAAGAAGAATATAAGGATGTGTAATTGGTGCAATCCGTTGACAGATATAAGTGGCTCATGTCCCTATCATCAATAGCAATTAGAAGAGCTTCATGGAATACAAAATTGCTAATCATAAAGTCAGACTTTTAAGAAGCAACATATTGTGCTGACATAATAAGGAAAATCAATATGCCAATATGACAATGAGAGTACATGATTGATAATAACAGAGGATAAGGGCCTGTTTGACGGTGTTTTCTATTTTATTGTTCTCAAAACAGTTTTGTAAACTGTTTTCGAGAAAAAGTTTTGAAAACAAGAAAATAAAAAAATCTGTTTGAATAATTGTTCTCAAAATCATAATTAGCCAGTGATAGATGAGTTATTCAAAATTTATAACTTTACCATTCATGAGGTGAGTGTTTTTCACCTTTTCTTGTATTTTACAGAATAAAAACTACAAAACACCTTAAAATTGTTCTGAGTTTTATGTTCTTTTGTTTTTCTGTTTTTCAGAACAGTTTATAAAAAACAAGTTTACCAAACAAGTTTTTTTGTTTTTCTGTTTTCAAAAACAGAAAAACTATTTTTAAAAACCCTACCAAACAGGCCCTAAATTTCTTAAGAAATCTATTATTTTCCTAGGAAATTGGTAAACTATTTAAGTACTCTTAAGAACTTACAAGCATTGAATTGTTATACATGGCTCTTTTATTGAGATGAAGTCAGAACTTAAACAGGTTAGATAGAACTCCGGATATACCAAGAATATCCCATAAAAGACAAGGTGTTTGCTTTCTATGAAGCCTCATGTTCTAGCTCAGGAATTAACAGAACTTGATGGACTGTACAAGAGACTTTTTTTGGCCAAAAGGGAATGTTAATCTGAGGATACATGGTTGCCAAGGAAATTCATCTTTAACAATGTCTAAAGATCTAACTAATGAACAATTTCAGATAACATTATGCCAGTCTACATTTCTTTGTAAGGCAAAAAAGGATCGTTTTATTTATAAATGTCTTCAGATGGTGGTAACTAGGCAAAGGTTTCAAACTTACAGTAAATATGTACAAATTGAGATTCCCCACTTAAGCATGTGTAGCATATTGAGGATTAATTTAGCACTTTAGTAGAGCAAAAAAAAAAAAAAAAACAATAACAAAAACTCACTTCTTTGTTTTCCCTCAAATTGGGGCAAGGCATTTATGCTTTTAACCACCTAAGTTGTAGCTTAAAATTGTTCCTGTGTTTTTGCCTATGTCAATTAAACAACTGATTTGGTTCTTAAACCAAAAGTGGGAATACAGTTACCTCCTTGCATTGGTAAGAGCCAGTATCAGCTGCTAAATATCTACGTTCATGAGACAGAAGTTTTCTATGGTTCTCCTCTCCACTACTGGATGAATCATTTCTACCATCAAGTGGACATGGCAACATTTTGTCAGCAAGCTTTTCAGGAATACATATGCTGACAATGTAGCTCTGCCCAAAGGTCAGGAGCAGTGAAATGAAGCCTAAAATCATCAGCTCTGCAATATTTATATATGTATATATATAAAAGTCAAACATGTGTCTTTTTCTTTCCTAGAAAGCTTAAAAACATGAAAAGACAATTAAGAAGGGGAAAAAACTAACTTAAGATAGCCCAGTGTGATCATAATCAGTAATCCTTAGCTAAACTCTTACCAGCTTTGACCTTTTCCAAAGCTTCAAGCAGAGCTTTCTTTTGCCTTTCTCCCAACCACTGAAAGAAAACTTCAGGTAAGGAACTGAGTTCATGAAAACTCTATAAAAGACACGCTTGCAATCAGCGTAGATCTGTATCTCTAATGCATGTGAACCAACTCTTCTATTACGTGCATTTCTATGATTTCCAGTGTTGTACAAGAATTCGAACCATTTCAATTACAGGTTATTAAATATTCTCAAAAGCTGCCACCATGGCTAAAAGAAATTAATTAATTAAAAAATTAAAGGCTCGATCTTTCCAAGACGCAAGAACCACGTTAATAGAAAATGAGTTGCAATTTGAAGTTAAGAGGGATGAAGCCGTTAAACAGTACATTTCCAGGAAAGAAATGTATCAAATACAGAATCAACAACGAAGCTAATATAATAGCTAATTCGTAGACTCAGCAAGGGGAAAGCAGAGTCAATTTGAGACCAGTATTAATGGGAGAAAAACAGAGCATTAAAAAAAAAAAAACTCTGTTCCAGGATATAAGAACCCATGACGTTCTGCCCAGTGGGTTGAAGCAAGTAAGAGAATCCTAGGAGGTGAAACAATTAAAATCATCAGAAAACGCGAAAGCAGAATCTTACTACTAATTACAAAGGTTTCATTGAGAACCGTGACATACCGATCCTACTTTGTGAAGACTCTTTTCTAAGGTTATGGATATTAAGATGAAAACAGTGCAGACAGCTGCAACAGCCCATGTTGGCGTCTGGTCAAGTTCCCTTGTACTGCTGCTACTGCTATCGCTTGACGCCATAGCCAAACCTTCAGAGCAAACCAGAGGCAATATACAAAGAAGAAACGTTTCGGACTTCGACATAGATATGGGAAAAAGAGCACGGCCACGCATATGCACTGCAAAAGACTGGAAATTGGATTTGTCAGAAACAAATTGCAAAATATTTAAACCACCTGGGTTGCTTCCAAAACCCCAAAGAAAAAAGCTTTAATTCATCTGGATTGGTTCCATAAACGACGAAGAAATCTTTACAGGTTTGTGCATTTATATGAAATTGGAAGAAGAGAAGGTAGTGGTGCGGAAGAAGTGAGAGACCCGAATGCAGTTAACCCAGTTGAACGATGATTATTCTATCCTGTGCGTTTCTCGATGAAGCAGTTATGGTATGGGGGTGTGTGAGTGGAGAAAAGGTCACTGATGAGAGGAGATGAGATGGTAAAAGTAAAGACACACAGAAAATCCTTAGACGCGGAAGCGGAGACTAAACTGTCATTGTGCCATTGATTGAGGCAAAGATTTGCAAGTGGGAATTGAAACTCCTGCTGCTGTCCGCTGCTGTCTGAAATCAACATCAGTTTCTTTCCTCTTTCTCTCTCTCTAAAAAATTGTCAGCTTCTCTTCACACATTTTTCTTTTTATATAAAATAGAAATCTAACAAAGACACAAAACATAAATAATTATATACACATTTCTTAAATAATAAATAATGCGATATTTACTAAAAAAATTAATATTATTCACATAAGTAAAAAATTACAATTATAATTTGCTTTTAATATAAACTTATCTGGTTTTACAAATTAAACAAAGTATTATACTACGGCACAAGTTGAATTGAATCAGTACAGGACGTGTGAAGAGTAAATATAATGGTAGTAAATAAGCCGTGAAGGTGAAGCAATGGGAATTCATTATTTATTATATTTACGAGAGGGTGGAAAAGTCACATTTGACGAGTGACAGAGATGATAGGCTTGGTTTTTCTGGGTTATAATCTCCGCTTTTCTTTGCTGTGCTTTCTCTAATACTCTCTACATTCCCTTTGTAATGTTGCTCAAAATAAGTGGAATCTCACTATTTTTTTTCTTTCAAGTTTTTATAAAATTTTGGTTTGTGAGAGCAGCAGATGGGTATCATGAAAAGGCACAGCAGACATATTCCTTCCCCACTTTTTGGTATTAATTAGACTGTGTTTGCCTGTTCATATGAGAGAAAATTAATAATAATAATTCAGTCTTTCATAAGTAAGTTTATTTTAATTTAATTTGACCACTAGGTTTTAAAATTTGGTAAATTTCTTTGTATACTTTGGTTCGTTAGACAAGTTACTTCCCATAATTTGTCAAAATTTGAGGTACTCAACAATATAGGCCCTGGTTTTCCTGGGATATTTGATCCCTCCCTCAACAAGTGGATAGGCTATTACTGCTAATTAAGATTAGGATTCATTGTAGGATACTTGATCTTTGTGTTAGTTGATTTCTTAAATTATCCCTTTTTTTTATTCAGATGTCCATTGATATTGAAAATATTTATGTTTAATAAAGTTGGATCAGTGTCATTATGATAGGTGATTCTTGGGCAGGCTTTTTAAGCGAGAAGCTAATAAAGAAAAAATATTTTCCAGAATCATACACCGTAAAAAGTGTTTATTCAAATACCGGTTATCCGAACACTCTTGAATTTCAAAAAAGACTCTCTCCCTAGTGAGAGCTATGAGACTTGTTCTGTTGTGAGTGATGTGTGTGACTAGATCTCCTCTATGAGATCAGTGAGGTGAGTGATTCAATTTCTCTTATGAGATCGTTGTGATTCTAATTGATTTCTCTGTGAGATTTCTTGGAGATGGAGGCATCAGAGGATAGGCATGAGGATGAAGTTGTGAGAGATCCACTAATATGGTGTGATGGAGGAAGTAGTAAGATGAATAGAGTTGCATTGGCTGGAAGGCTAATGATGGAGAAAAATCTCAATTAGTTGAAGGTATTGTCGGTTAGAAGGCCTGGAATCTTAATGAAAAACTGGACATTATTTAAGTGGAAATGGATTCATTTATCTTCAAATTTGCCTTAGAGCATGAGTATAGCAAAGTGTTTTGTGGTCATCCATGATAGATTCTAGGTCAATTGTTGAATGTGCAGTAGTGGAAGCAATTTCTGAACTTGATTTCAATTTTGCTCTATTCTGGATTCAATTGCATGATATACCGATGGAAGTGAGATAAATGTGAGTAATGCGATTTTGCTTGGGGGAAAGATTGGCAAAGCTGTTATGCTTGAGAATCCAATGTTGAATGGTAGAATGTTGAAGTGCTTTTGTACGGATTTGTGTGGTGATAGATCTTCGAAAGCCGCTTGATGTAGGTTTCTGGATCCCTAGATCGGACGAAAGTAACATCTAGATTTCGATTAAATATGAGAAGCTGCAAGATTTTTTGCTTCAAATGTGGTTGACTAGGTCATGTACCAACGAATTGTAATTATGAGAGGAAACTCTCAAGTATTAGACTCAATCCGCCTAAGTATGGTGATTGGTTATTAGCATACCAGTCAGAGATTGGGAAGATGCTCTTGTGGTTGTGAGAAAAGATTGGCTAGAGATTAAAGGCAGAAGGAAGGAGGAGAAAGTTGCAAAAGATACTTCGAGATGTGTGAGGAGTATTGGTGTTAGAATTGAAGACAATGGAGGCAAAGGAGTTGAAATTAGTGCTCAAAAAGATGTTATGGCTTGTATAGGTTAGGGTAAAGGAAAGATGTGTGTGCAGGACAACTGGAGGAAAGAAGAAATTGATGATAGTGATGATAATGAGAATATGTACATTGAGAGAGGTGAATGTTCAAATTCAAGAGGAGCTGATCTGTATCATCAGGTCAATGTTGAGATGGTAGATAATATTAACAGGAAGGAAGAAGTCCTGAATTCTAAGACTACTAGGCTGAACTCTTTTGATGAAAGCCCAACAACCAATTATGAGAAGGATATTGGGCTTGCTAAAAGGTTGGATGATTATTATATGGATAAAAAGGATAGCGTACATGAAGTAAAAGATTATGTGGTTGAGGTTAATCATGAGCTAGCTATTGTACCTTTTGAAAAGAAACTCTGTGATGGTGAAGTTACCAAAAAGCTAAGTACAATCAAGTTGAAAAGAGCCGCTGAAGACCAACTTGACAAAGATGATGTGAAGAGAAGGAAAGTTCTAGTCCAACCAGTTAGTTACAAAACTCAAATCTCAGTCTTTCCAGAAGGATTGAAGAATGAAAATTTGAAGGTGAAGAAATCTAAAGTGAGAAAGGTTACTAATTTGAAGCATGAAGCAAGGAGAAGCAATGGTAAGAAGATTCAGGGTGATAATTCTGAGAAGTCTTTGTTGGTTGATAATGGCGTGGCTGGTAGGCCTTCAACAGCCCCCAAGGCACCATGAAGATCTTATCTTGGAACTGTCAAGGCATGGGGGTGGCCTTGACAGTTAAGAACTTAAGGGAGAACCATAGGAAATTTAGTCCCTTATTTGTGTTTTTGATGGAAACAAAAATGTTGGAAAAGAAACTAAAAAGGATTAGAAGGAAGTGTGGTTTTATGAAGGATTGCTATGTAGATCCAGTATGTAAATCTAAAGGATTGACTTTATGGTTGAAGGATGAAGTAGAGGTAGAGATTCTTTATTTTGCTAAGAATCTAATTCATGTCAGTATCTCATCTTTGATTTTAATTGTTCCAAGTTTTATAACGTTTGTATATGGTTCTCCTAAAGAAGAAGGATGTGGGAAAGATTGAGGTTGTTGGCTAGAGAGGTGATAGGTACTTGGATTTGTGTTAGTGATTTCAATGATGTTGCTTGGTAGTTTGAGAAGGAAGGAGGTAGGGACAGGGGAATGAGGAAAATACTAAATTTTCAGAGACTTTTATCTGATTGTGGCTTAATGGACCTGAAATTTAAAGGCTTTAGATTCACATGGAATAATAGAAGATTTGGACAAGTTCACATCAAAGAAAGAATTGACAAAGGTTTAGGTAATGCTAAATTCAGAGAAGAGTTTAATAAAGATCAGGTTTTTCATCTTGAACCTATTGGCTCTAATCATTATCTGTTGATTTTGGATTATTGTTATTCTTATGAAAAAGTTCCAAAATCATTTAAATTTGAAGCTAATTAAACTAAGCATGATCTTTATAATGTTGTTGTTAATAGAGGATGGAATGAGGGAGTTCTTTCTAATGTTGATAGTGTTGGAGATTGTGCCATAAGCAAATCATTGTATTATGAATATTATACTTTATTATGAAAAAGAAGGTGTTTTTTCTTTTATTACGTTATTATGTTGCATGTTTTTTCTTTATAATAATATCCTTGGATAAATCATTTTATCCTAAATATCCCTAGTCAATCATTTTTGTGGGAATAATAATAAACTAAGACCAATATGATTTTGATTGATAATTATGTATGAAGATACAAATCAAAATCATAAGCACCTGTTAGAGAATAAGCTCTGGATCGACCCGTCATGAGATAGCTGCACGGATCAAGTCATAAGCTTATCTCATAAATATATAATCGTGTCACTAAACCCTCAGACCTGAGATCATCATGACTTCCTACATAGAGAATACTGTACTTTGATATAGTCAAAAGTCACCTTTAATCGGGAGATTATAAAAGCTATGATCGAGTATAGTGAAATTCATGTAGAGGAAGATGAATGGTCAAGATGAAATTTGTTCCTCTAATTAATGGAGAGATATATCTGGGCCCCTCGATGAGTGAGATTGAGAAATGCATGGCCATGTTCGAATGGAAGAGTTTCCATTTATCCTGTCAGTCTACTCAGAGATCAAGTAAGTGATGATTGAGTAACATGAGGATGACATTTTCATGCCTCATATTTGACCTATATATTGTGAGACAAAATGGATGTGAAAAAGTTATATGATAGGTTGTATTGAATCACTGATCTCATATGATTTGGGTAATCACAATGTCTTGCTAGAAGCCACTTGTAACTTGTGGATCCAATAGTGTCATTGGTCACTACCAACATCATATGTGCCTATAGGGTTGCACACAAGAATGGACCAACTCAAGTTAGAATGTTTAGATTCATTAAATCTAATATGTATTTAGATTCAATGAATTTAATATTCAATTTAAGGTGTATGAATTTTATAAATAAATTATATATATTTGATATATATATATTTTATAAAATTTGAAATATATATATGTTTGGTATATTATATATATATATATTAAATATTTTAAATTATATATATATTATTTAAATTAATTTAAATGAATTAGTTTTAAATTCTATGTGATAGATTTAAATTTAAACTAATGTCATAATTTGAATTTGATTTATATGATAAATTAAATTTAGATTTGATTTTGGATTTAGATTAGATAGTTAGTTTAGATTTATTCTATTAGATAGATTTAAATCTAAACTAATGTATTTAATCAAAATTTGATTTAATTTAAATAATTGATTTAAATTAATCAAATAATAAATCTTATCTATATAATTATATAGATTAGGGTTATTATATATAGAATTAAGAAAGAGTCTCTAACCACTCTAGAGATCGAGCGGCCGCATACGGACGAATAGACAACGTATAGACACATATAGAGAATGTACAGATGTTCACAAATAGAGGTACTAGCATGCTGTTCAAGTTGGACTTATCATTATTGTAGATACCGGTAGAGGGAGCTGATCAAACGCGTCAGTTACTGGGGTTTGACGGTAGGAAAAGAATGCTAAAGGGATGCACTAGAGGTAAATTCTTTTCTACATCTCAATTTAAACAACATTGACGAATTCATGGGAGGGAATTTGGTGATGTTTTTCCGTTGTGCGTGTATCGAGATTCCCTACAAATAGTATTGAGGTTCAGGAGCTTATGAATAGATTGAATGCTTGTAAAAGGGCACTCATTGAATGGAGTAAGAAAGAATTCCCTAATAATAAGAAATTGATTGATGAATTAAGATTGAAGTTAGCTGAATGCGATGAGGGATCTTTTACAGAGGAAAAGGCTACTGAGGCAAAAGAATTGGTTTGAAAAATTGAAGAAACTTAGGATAGAGAAGAGCTTTATTGGTGGCAAAGATCTAGATTGAACTAGTTGCAATATCGAGATAGGAATACCACATTTTTTCACACTTCTACTATTCAAAGAAGGTTAAGAAATAAGGTACTGAGGCTGAAAAATGACGCGAATGTGTGGCTTGAGCAAACTGATAAGATTGATAAACTATTTGCAAAATTTTATTCAGAGTTGTTTGCCAACAAAGATAATAATGTTATGGAGGAGGCCTTGAACTATGTTAAAAAGGTAGTGACTGATGAGGATAATAAACTTCTTGTTAGTGAAGTGACTGATCAGGAAATTGAGAGTGCAATATTTGATCTTTGAGCCTATAAGTCCCCAGGTCCAAATGGTTTTTCAGCTTTATTTTATCAGTCTTCTTGGCCAGTTGTCAAGAAAGAAATCTATTCTTTGGTGAGAGATTTCTTTAAGGGTAGAGCAGGGTTAAATTGTATCAATGATACTAATATGATGTTCATACCCAAAATGGATAAGCCTAAAATTGTAAATCATTTCACCCTGATTGGTTTGTGCAATGTTTCTTATAAGATCATTGCAAAAATCATAACTAATAGAATGAGAAATTTGATGAGCAAATGCATTTCTCAACAGTAAAGGGCTTTTGTGGCTGGGTGATTGATTCAAGATAATGTGATTATTGCTCAAGAGGCTTTCCATTATTTGAAAAGAAGGAAGAAGGGTAGTAAGGTGGAGTTGGCCTTGAAGATTGACTTAAGTAAAGCCTATAATCGTGTTAATTGGATGTTTCTCAAAGAAGTCATGTTGAAGATGGGTTTTTGTGAGAAGGTGGTGAAATGGATGATGTAATGTATTTCTTTTACTTGTTTTAATTTGTAGGTATCTGCTAGAAAGGTGGCTGACATTATACTAGGGAGAGGAGTTAGGCAAGGTATAATGACCCTTAAAATATTACCCCAGACTTAGCCCAAAGTTAACGAGAAGTATATGTTTTGAATTGTGCAACATTGGAGGGACCACAACTGGAGGAAGAGATGAGAAAAAAAAGAAGGAAAAAAAATCTTCCACATTGCTGTGAGCTTCTTTTGCATTATGACGGGGAAACAAAATTTAGGCCAGTGACGTTTTGAAACAGAAAGCACTAGCATCATGGCACTAGTAACCTCTGCTATGACCCTATGTTGAGAACTCTGTTTTTACACAACGCAATCAGTTCGATTGAAGGGAAAGAAAAACGAAGGAGATCATGGTAACTCTACTAGGGTTCGAGTATCTGATTCAGAGGGCTTGATTCTTGGGTTTGGAAGGTCCTAATCTTATAGATATGATGATCTTTACCTTCATCTTTCCTTTTTCTAAAAAATCTATAGTAGATTTTGGTGTTGGTTGTTGGGGTTTCATTTGGGATGGAATTTCACTGATTAAATTATGTCCAAATGCTTCAATGATGTGTTATTAGGTATATTTAAGCTTTAGGTCATGGATTTTACGTGTTCTTATGGTAGTTTTCCTAAATCCTAACCTTTGGTTTTGTGGTTCATGGTGGAGCATGAGTTTAAAGAGATTTAAATTGACTGTATATGTTTATTAGGATGTTTTGTGGTATGGATTAACATTGAAATCTTGGTATTATTGGATTTATGGTTGGGACACTGAGTTAAACTATATCGGAGGTTATAATCATGACTTGATGTGTGTGTTTGGTAATTGTATAAGATGTGTGCATACTTGGTGAAAGTATCTATACTCTAAGAAGCTGTTTGGATGTGGCAAAACTAATGGTAAATGGTTAAAATAGTGGTATAATGGAATTGAGCCTTTTAAGCACTAAGTGGTTTTGGGTAGATTTTATCGATTTTGTCAAAGTGTTTTGGATGTTTGGGCTTTGTTTTGATGCAGAATATCACCTAATTGGCTTGCATTGCATGTTTCTTGTATGTGATAGTTGATTATCCTTGGACCATCAAGGTGTTGAGAAAGTGTGCAACAACTCGAAGTAATCGGGGAGTAATTTTATTTATCCTATATATTTGAACTCTTTCATATCATGATATACATGTAATATCATGGCTAGTAAGTTTTTCTCAAACTCTCTTATACCTTTGAAGATTATGACAGGGAAATGGAAACGATTAATATATATATATATCTATATGTATAGATGTATGCACGAATATAAGCATAAAAATATTAACATGATAGTATTAATGATGTTGGAAATGAGTTTGGATATATATACATATATATGTTTAGAATCATTATAAATATGGATATATTCTTTATTATTGTGCATCCCTATATGATATTTTGTGTGATGAAGTTATGCTAGCATGAGGATAAGGAGAATGATGACCCTGACAATATTAGCCTATGTGTGTTGCATGATGGTATGATAGCATAACATATGAACATTGTCACATTATACATGTTGAGCAGTTGTTGGATAGATGGATGATGATGTCTTGAGAGTACCACGTGGTACACCTAGCCACTAATGGGACATGTGAGGCCTCATGTCCAAATAGTGAAGTTGCTATATATCCTTGCGACTAAATCATCATTCTTTAGCTAGAAAGATCTAGGTGGCAGTGGATTGGGGATGCACCTTCCCTAAATCAGCACTAATTCAGGTGGTCAAGGGGAAGGGGAACCATATTCTACTCATTAGTAGAATGACCTTTAGTCAGGTTATGACTAGTAATAGTATGCGTAGTAGTGGGCCGAAATCAGCCTTCACCGGTTGCTAAAGGGGGCTACTTATTAAAATTACCTTGTGAGGGTAATTAGCTCATGGTTTTTACCATAATTAATGTGGGTTTTGCATATCATGTGTATAGTATCTTGCATAATACATATTGTATGTGTGTAATTATGGGCTGAGTTCTTATATCTGACTAACAATAAGTTATTGTGTTTATAATCCTTTGATAAAGAAGGTTTTTGTTTTATATGTTACCTCTAGTTATTGGGACATTTATCTCACTTTCTTGTGGATATCCTCCTTTTAGGAGAGGATGTTTAGCTCTAGCAAGATAGTGATTGAGATAGATTTTCCCTTGGTTAGGCACAAGATATTCGAGTACTCATGATTGGCACGTGTTGTTGAGATACACATGTTAGATGTTATATAGTGTTGTGCTAAGTTTAGTTACATGATTGGATGCCTTGTGTAATAAGATATGGTGTTTCATCTAGTCCGTTTTTGGAAGTTCTTGTCTCAGTTACTTGTCCCTTTTGTTTGCATATTTGTAGTGGCTTGAGATTAGAGCCTGTTTAGATGAATAGTTGGTGATCAATAGGTTTAAACCTTGGTAGTTATCTAGTGTTCTTAGGCTTGCCTCATTTGTTGTTCTGGGGAATTTGGGCCTAGGGCATTGGTTGCCCATGCCTACCTCGGTAAAGTGGAGTAGCATATGTGGTCATTTGGGAATTTTGGTGTATCTAATGGAAAAAGGGTATGTTATTCAATAGGTGAAATTGTGGTTCAAGGGGGTCAAAATCTAAGAGAATGGTTTTCTTGGGATGCTACTTCCTTGAACAATGTCTTTGTATTATTTGTAACTTGCTGGAAAATGTTTGGGGACCAAAAGGTCAATGGTTTGAGATTGAGAGGTATTGATGTCAAGTTTTGACCCAAAAGTGATTATTTTGGTTACAAGTATTCAAATTCTCTAAACAGAGAAATTTTTATATAGGGTTGGTGTTTACAGTTAGAGGAGTTGAAGAGTGACTTGTAAGTATTGAAATAATGCCAATTAGAGGTCTAGATAGGATTATATGAAAGTTGAAAATTGAACCAACTTATCAACAAATTGCTGATAAGCTATTAGCAAGTGGCGCATCGTGCCAAAGCTATGGCTGTGGCACCATGCATCTCTGTCCCCAATTTTGGTTGTCCTAAAGTCTCCCTCACCATGGCGGAGCCTTCCATCTTCTACTTTCCTAAGTTTCTATTCTGGTTCCTGGAGGGTGTTGTGTCCTAAATTTTGGTTTTTGGTATTTCGCTCATATTTTTCCTCGGTCTCCTAACTCTTTGATTTTAATCCCTTATCCTTTCAAGTTATATTTTGGGTGGTCTTCGTTAAATTATTGTCTGTGTTGATGGTTTTGGTTTGTGTTCTCTTAGGATGTTACACAAGGTGACACATTGTCTCCTTACCTATTTATAATTGTAGCTTATGTACTTTCTATAATGTTGCAATATCATGTGGAAGTAGGTGATTTGAGGGTCATCAAATTGTCTAGAGGAGGTCCAATGCTTTCCCATTGTTTCTTTGTTGATGATGTGTTATTATTTGTGAAGGCAGACAAGGTAAATTGTATGGTTTTGAAGAAGATTTTGAATGTCTTCTGTAATGCTTCAAGACATGAAATGAATTTGGATAAATCCTATATTTTTTTTCTCTGCCAATGCTAATCCTGAACTTAAAAATGAGATTTCTCAGGTGTTGGGGATTAATTCTTCTGCACATCCTGGGAAATATTTAGGTTTACCTATAGTCTGGGGAAGATCCAAATCTGTTGCTTTGAGTTTTATCAGAAATAAAATCATTGCAAAGTTACAAGGCTAGAAACAAAAGTTACTTAATTTCGCAGGTAAAGAGGTACTTATAAAGGCTATGGTCAACTCATTACCTGTGTATCCTATGTCTTATTTTTCGTTGCCCAAGAAAGTGTGTAATGAGATTGACAGTTTGATTTCTAATTTCTGGTGGAATCAAAGTGAGCAGGAAGGAAGATCTATTCATTGGAGGAATTAGGACAAAATGACTGATGCTTAGAGGGATGGAGGTATAGGATTTTGTTGTTTTATTGATTTTAATGAAGCTTTATTAGCTAAAACTACTTGGAGAATTTTACATAGATGCTTTATGGTGTCGGATTCTTAGAGGGATTTATTTTCCTAGTGGTGATTTTTTGAATGCTAGGAAAGGTTATAAAGCTTTTTGGTGTTAGCCAAGTATTTTAGAAGGCAGAGAATTATTAAAGATTGGTTTGTTGTGGAGGATAGGTAATGGTGAAAGGGTTAAAGTTTTTAGGCATGGATGGATCCCAGGGATTGAGGGTGGTAAATAGAATTATGATCAATTAAGTGAAGAAGATAGAGAGTTGAATGTTTCTGAGGGTGTTTAGATAGAATTGAAGGGAGGATCAATGAGGCAGAAAAGGATTTGATACTTAGAATACCTATTCCTAGAGTGCATTGTGATGATAAATTGATTTGGTTATACTTTAAGGATGGTATTTACTCGGTAAAATCTGGTTATCATGTAACTAGAAGGGAGAAGAATTCTGCTCTGAAAGATTCAAGTAGATCTTATCAAATTCCTAATAAATTATGGCAGAATATTTGGAACCTTTGTGTTCCTCCCACGATCAAGCAATTTCTTTGGAGATTATTGAGTGGTTCTTTGGCAACTAAAGAAGCGTTATTCAGAATAAAGTGGGCAAAAGATCCGATTTGTCCAATTTATGAGGAAGAGGTCGAATTTGCTGAACATATGCTATTTTTTTGCCATTGGACTATTAATTGTTGGTTTGGTTATCCTCTTACTGTGAAAATTAAGGATTGTAATATTCAAAGTGTTGAGGAGTGATGTGAAGGTGTTTTTGTGAAGAGAAAGGACACAGATGAATATGAGAAAGCATTGATTGCTGGATTGTGTTAGGAGCTTTGGAAAACTAGATGTGATTATGTTTTCAACACAAGGAAGATTGATGCCATAAGATGATTAGATGTGCAGAAAATCTTATTGCAGATCTTTGGAAAGCGAAAGATTTATTAATTTCTAGGAAATTTGTTTCTTCTTGCAGGTTGTTAAAATGGCAAGCTCCTGGAGCAGGTGAAGTGAAGATTAATGTTGATGGCTCTTTCTTAGATAGGACAATACAGGCTGGCATAGGCGTGGTTTGCAGGAACTGTCATGGAGATTTTCTTGGAGGTATTTCTAAATCTATTTGGGCCAGTTCTGCTTTTATATTGGAATGTTTAGCTGTGACGGAGGTTTTGATGATTTGTGATAAGTTAAGTTTCGCGATTTTGATATAATCATTGAGCTTGATTGTGAGGCTTTGTATAAACTGTTGACTGGGAATTCTTGTAAAGGTTGTGATTGGCTGAATCTCTTTTACTGGATATTTTATCCCTTAAGCAGTCTTTTTCTCGTGTCTCTTTTTCCTTGGTGTCTTGCTAGGGTAATTCTGCTGCAGATCATTTGGCAGCTTTAGGTGTTAAGAAGATGGTATCCCATTGAATGGCTTTTTGAAGCAACATCTTTGTCTCTTTTACTGAAGAAAGAGTGGTTGGGGGATAATTGTTCTGTAGCTGAGGTGCGAGCTGTTTCTTCTTTTAGAGATGGTATTGGTTAAGTTTCTCTAGGATTATTTGCTTTGGTTTCTTTTTGTAGGTTGTATTATAGCTTTTTTTTTTTACTTGACTTTGGCTATTGATGTTGGTAATTTTTTTTATATTAATAAAATTTTTGTGTTTTATTCAAACAAAAAAAAATACTGGTTATCTTTTAGTTGGAGGCCGGCTTGGTTTTTTTTTTTTATAATTTTTATTTTTATGGAAAATTGACTTGAACATTGAATAAGGTCGACTTCAAGTTTTTTTTTTAATTCTTTAAGGAATCCTTTTTTGAGATTTTTCATCGTTTGATAATGAAATATTTATTATATCATGTAATTATTACTCATTAATAATTATTTTTATTATTAAAATTCACTTAGAAATACAAATGAAATTTCATAGTTAAAAAAATTATTTTTATTCTATTCTCTCTCTGTTTTTTTTATACAATTCTATTCTTTTTTTTATTACACTTCATTTTTTATGTCAAAGGAATACTTAAATTCGTTTTCTTAAGGGTCTGTTTGGTTCAATTGAGAGGATTGGAGGGATTTTAATAAAGAAAATTTGAGGGGAAGAGATTGGAGAGATTTTAAAATTTTCTTATTTGGTGGGATTAGAGGAATTTTAATAAAATTTTATTTGATTCAAGAAAGGATTGAAGGGGATTGGAGGAGATTGAGTAATAAATACTCTCTCCCCTCCAAAAAATCCCCAATTTAGGGGGATTTATAAAGAGGTGGGGGGAGAAAATTAGAGAAGATTAAATTTCTCCCAATTCCCTCCAATTCTTTTAGCCAAATAAGAAAAGAAGATTTAATTCCCTCCAATTTTCTCCCTCCCTTTAAAAAAAACTTTCAACCAAACATCCTTAGAGTCATTATGTGCGTGTTTCTCAATAACACTATTATTATGAAGTTCAAATTTTTTTTTTAAGAAAAAGGTGCATCGAGATATGGGCCTAAGCCTGATGTCTGGTCTTACAGCACTTGAAAGCTGATCTCTCGTTTATTACACCCCTTTTTATAATCCTCTCTAAATAGGATCATAGAACCCCAAAGGCACATATTAGCTGGCGTTTATTACACTTTTTCATTGACCAGAAAAATAAACAAACTAATCTCCACGAACAGCAAATTAAAGAACTTTCAACATTAGGATTGTTCTACATGCACAAAAGTTAGAAATTAAAACTCCAATAACTTGTTCAAATAACAAATGTCCTTACCATTCACGTTGAACAACTTGAATTAGTGTTGAACTCTTATGGTTTTATCTGGCACTATTTGAATTAGTCAGAGTATAATATAATGTAGCTTCTGAATGTCGTGTGGTTTGATTAAAGGAAAATAGATGGTAAAATAAAATAAAATTAAAATGAGACAAAATATGGAAGAACAAACTTAAATGTCGTCTAGATATTGGTTTGAGCCACGTAAAAAACAGAAAGGGCTAAAAAGTAGAGGCCTTTTCCCACTTTCAATTTCAATCTGCCTCTCCATCTCCTTGTGCCACAGAAATGGGTCTGTGGGCTTATGAAACCTGGATTTATTTTATTATATATGGCCAACACTGGTGAAAGCCAGTTCCAGGATTTATTTATTATCCTTCACTCCTTTGATCTGTTTGTGTTCCTGGCTTCCTGCAAAGCAAACTGCTTTTTCTTTCTTTGTACAATTAATTAATTGCTTAGCAGATTAGGCATATGTTTTTCCTTAATTTCCACGTTTTGACTACTTGTGGACCCTTATTGCACAATAACATGAATTTTTTTTAAAACAAAAAAGGAAAAAAGATTAATGAATTCCGGAATTACTCAAGCGTGCGGGATTGATATGGTAATAATATTTTGTTGACGTTTTGCAATAGGATGGTGTTACCCTTATATATATATTAATTAACTTTGATTAATATTACCAGAATTCTAATTGTGAAACTGAGAGAACCGCATCTGCAGCTACATGGTAGAAAGTGGTGATTAATTGAAGTGCTGTGTACTGTCATGTAACCGGCCACCTCTCTCTCGGGGCTCCTCTATTATTAGGCTTGTATGGATATATAATTTTTGTACTAGTCTAAGCCTGCCTAGACAATAGAATAGAATTAATGGTACTTATGGCAACGGCGGTTTTTTTTTATTTAATTTAATAAATATTTATTAACTCACAGTTAGTTTTCCTTTCATCAATTTAATAAATGCCCAAGTAGATTCAAAGGAGCAAGTGAGATAACGGAGGAGCGTGGAGGAGGGAAGAGAGACACAAATAATAATAATAATATGAAATGGTGAAGGGAATTGAAAGAGAAGGAAGATGTGTGGTTAGTTTTTAGTCAAACCAAAAGAGATCTTGGAACGTACAGCATCTCATGGTATACTATACTGGTTCGGTGGTTCTTCTCAATTCTCATGCTCTCTTCTCTCTCTCTCATTCTTTTGAACTTTCTTTTGATTCTTTTTTTTTTTTGTGAATCTTTTTTTATCAATATGTTTGCCTTCCCCTCTATTCTTCCTTTGTTATTGCGTTCTCTTGTTTTCTCATCTGAATGATTTTATGTGTCACTTCCATTCATTAGTTTAGACTACGATTACTCCTCCCCTTTTTTTTCACTTTCACATAACCTTTTCCATATTAATAATTACACTTCTTTTCCTTTTGGGATTTTCATCCAACTCCCCCTTTCTTCTCCCTTTTCTCTCAGTTTTCATTTATTTTCTTTTTCTTCCTTTCTCTCTCTGATTTCTTTTACATATATTTCATATATTCTTCATATATTTTCTTTTAATTGATAAAATGATAAATATATACATTTTACAAATAAATCTATACTTTTTTTTAATTTAGTTACATATTTGTCATGTTTTATTTATAATATATATATATATATATTCAATATTCTAATTTATATTTTATTTAAATAATCTCTTGTTTAATCATCTTTAGCAGACAAGAAAAGTCATGAATGTATGCATTTTAAAATGATTTTGATTAAAATTATTTATTTTTTCAAAAAACTCTTTTTTGTTGTGAATCCACTAGAAAAGCAAGGGCTATACTAATAAATTTTTTTAAAAAAAAAGATTCTAACAGAATAACTTATTAATTGATGTACTCTTTACTTATGGATGAATTATAGACACAGATTTGTTGGGTTGCAATATTAAAATTTAGAAGAGGTGAAGGAGAAGGAAGATCCAAAATTATTGGGATTATCACGAATGAAGCGGCGGCAAAGAAGAAAAGAAAATTGGCTGACTCAATAATGCAAAGCCAAACACAACTAATTCACGTAATCTCATCCACTCTACTCTTATCAAGTTATCCTAATACAACTTTGCAACTGGATTGTCTGACATGCAAATTGCTTGTACCTAATCTATATCTTTTCCCAAATTGTTCCTTTATTTTTATGGTTAGAGATTAATGTATGGTTTTTATAGCTTAATATTATATGATTATTGAACCCTTTTAAATTTTTTATTAATAGGTAAAAAATTTAATATTCTATCTGATCTTTAATATAAGATCTTTTTAACCTAATCATGTAGATTAATAGTTGGAGTTAAAGTTAATTAACTATCACGATTTCTCTAACACTCCCAATATTTTTTTAAAATCACCGTTATTTAATCTTATTCTCCTTCTCTTTGAATACATTAAATATGAGTATTTTTTGAAAATATATAATAAATAATATCTCGTATATTGTAAAAGGTTTTATATATAGAATCAGGGCAAAATGCTCTATATATAGGATCGGAGGGAGTAATGAAGATACACATATGATTAAGTCTAATCTTTTCATATAATATGGGGTAGATTGTTATGGATAAAATTAATTAATAGGAAAGGAAGCAAGATGAAGGTAGAATTAATTTTGCACAAATTAATAACATAATTGTTAGGTTTGGCTGGTCACTCAAGAGGAGAGTGAATTAGGTGATTCAAGATTTTTGTCTTTTTTGAATTACAGACCAATTTCATTAGTTGTGCAGAAGAACAAATTTATACAGGTTCAACTCAAACCACTTGACTTATATCTAGTCTACAAGCCATTGTTTGAGATTTTTCACTATATTCCACAAGTTTGATCCGGGTACCTGTAAAGTATCAGTATATTCCATAACTTTCAGTAGGCACTTGTGAAGTCATTCTCCTCACACCCTTATAAGATGTGTAAAATCTTTTAGCGTTTTCCCACATTAAGATTCTACCCAAAAAATAGTAGAAAAGAATGATTATAGAAATGAGACTTTCTTTTAGAGTAGATGATACATTAAACGCTCACTCTATTGAGGTGGGTTTTTGAAAAAATATTAACACAAAAAGATTTTATGTATTGGAATAGCATTTGGGCACAAGATCTCTTAAAATTATTACCTATAAGTTTAAATGTGGTTTTATTTATAAATTTGTGGTTTAACTAGATGTAAGATACATGATCTATCCGTTGGACATAAATTCTAGTTGTTATTATGCGAAAAGAGCCGTTCACCAACAACATTAAATGTGTTTTTCTTTACAAAATTCGAATTTCAGGGCTTGATAGACGAATTTCGTAGAAACAATATAGTTATGTGTTTAACGTTGAACTTCAGAAATTCGTCTGTCATAGAGTGAAATTTAAATTTCGAGCTTGCCAAAATTAACCTATGTTAGTTCATGTAAATTTTCATACTGGAAGTACGTTTTTTAAAGTTTGAACAGCCGTCTCAAGTTTTCACAGTGTGCTTCGAAATTCAAATTTCAAAAGCTAAAATTCATCTATTAGAGACACGTTCAATATGATATAAAAGTTTTCTTTTTGAAATTTAACTGTTGAACTATAAAATTCATTTATCAGAGACATGCTCTTATGAGACTCACTAGTTTTCATTTTAAAATTCGTATTTTGAGGTCTAAAATTTGTCTGTCAGAGATAATGATAGTGAACTCATTTTGAACTTTACTAATATTCAAATTTTGATTAAATTTCATACAAGTTTTACATATTTTCACTAATAATACTTAGCTTCAAATTTAAATTTTAAAACCAAAATTTATACAGTAAAAATAAAACCTTTATAATTTTAAATTTTTCTAAGTAAAGTTACTTTTATTTTTATATATTTATTATTTTTGCTAAATGTTGACATAAGTGAGATCTACAGAGTTGTAGCAGCAGACAGTTAGCAATACACGTCTGCCAAGCCACCGTGGGGCCCGACCTCACTTTTGTTTTACTGAGGGAACCTCATCAGAGGGCAGGCATTGAGAAGACGAAAATGGGATTTCTGGAACTCCTGGAGGTCGCTTCTGCTCCAATTCTGCAAGTCTTGCTCGTCAGTGCTGTCGGAGCTTTCCTCGCAACTGACTCTTGTAATCATCTCCTCTCACCCGACTTTCGCAAATCCTTGAACAAGGTGACCTCTTTTCCCTCCTTTCCTCTCTCTTTCCCTCTTCCTTTTTCATTCTTCTCACCATCCTTTCCTCTGCAGCTCGTCTTCACTGTCTTCACTCCTTCACTCGTATTTGCTAGTTTTGCCAAGACTGTTTCCCTCCAAGATATGATATCCTGGTAACTATTTTATAACTTGTCTTTTGATAATAACAATATTGAGTCAAAGTCTTTACCTTACCTACTCCTTTGGAATTGGAAACCTGTCTTTGGCAACTATTTGGATTTTTGTCCTGTTGTAGTTTGATGTGGAAATTCAACCAATTGGACAAGTCAGTTTTTAATAAAATTCATGTCCTGTTTCCTCCTGTGTATATGCAGGTGGTTTATGCCAGTCAACGTTGCTCTCACATTCTTAACAGGAGGGATTATAGGATGGATCCTTGTAAAATGCCTGAAGCCCAACTTGAAACTGGAGGGTCTTATTATTGCTTCTTGTTCGTCGGGTATATCTCATCTCTGCCACCAAATGGCCTCGCCTCTTACTTCTCTCACAACCTGAAACCTTTTGGCAAAATACTCCACCTTCATCAATGATATTCATTCATTTGTATCAGGAAATTTGGGAAACCTTCCTATCGTCATCATCCCTGCTATCTGTTTTAAAAAAGGAGGCCCTTTTGGTGATCTTGCCGCTTGTCATTCTGCTGCACTCTCTTACTCATCTTTCTCCATGGCCGTAATTTATCAAATCTTTCTTCTTTCTCAAAGTTTTATCTCATCTCATACTCATACGCGCTGTTCTATGTATATATTCTGCTTTGATAAATGCAGCTTGGTGGGATTTTTATCTGGACCTATACTTACCAGATAATGAGAAGCAGATCCATGAAATTTAAGGCTCTTGAGGCTGCGGAGATCTTGAAGCTTCCCAACAAGGATCACGACGCTCATCCACAAACTTGCCTTCTCGAGGATGCGTATAAGCAGAACGTTGCTATCCAAATTTCTGCACCAAATCATAATGGGGACTCTGAAAACCAAAATGTAAGACTGTAATCAAACTTGTTACTCACAGGTGTGGACATTAACACCCACATAAATATACACCACGTCGTGAATGGATCACATTTAAATTAAAGGTTTCTATGTGTAATTTGAAGAATTATGCGATGAAAGCGTAACATAGTGCTCCACCACTCGTCACAGCTAGCAGACCACCAAGATTCGTCCAACGTAAACGTATCATTTTGCCACAGATTTATAGGGACCGTTGGCCAGATTTTGGAAGAACTGAAGGCACCTCCAACTATAGCTACTGTGAGTTGCTTTCTTCATTCAAGTTTGGCATTAATTCGCACTAGTTGAATATATTGTGAAAGCAACTTATGCTACTGAGCGATTTACTTATTGATTTATCAGTTTTTTGGTTTCCTCTTTGGCGGGGTTTCTTGGTTGAGGAACCTAATCATCGGCAACAATGCTCCATTCGCAGTGATCCATAACTCTATTCAACTAATGGGGTATGAATGAGAAATATACCCTAAATACATCATCAATAAAAATATATAAACTTGATCAATGATGATGTATTTAGTCATTAGTAATTTCTTATCGAAACACGTAGTTGTTTGCAGGGAGGGAACAATTCCTTGCATCACCATCTTGCTTGGTGGCAATCTCACTCAAGGTATGTAAAGAATATCTGTTGAGATGTGATATGATGATTTGGTTATTCTGTTATTATTTTGTATCTCTAGCTCTTTCTCACTCTCTCCCTGTACAAGGGTTACATATTACATACTATTGTCATCTCTTTGGCTCTCTTGTGGATTCCTTTCCTTGGCTTTTTCCGGCTTCCTCTCTCTAAACAGAGATGTGTACGTGCTTGTTATTTTGTTTAAAATGATTATTAGGTAGGAAGTAAAAGAGTTGTTGTTGTTGTGGTGTAACAATGACAGGACTGCGCTCGTCAAGTGTGAAATTATGGAGCGTTATAAGCATAATAGTATCCAAATACATTGTGATCCCTATTATTGGACTGCTTATAGTTAAAGTTGCGGCAAACTTGAAGTTGCTCCCACCATCTCCTCTGTTTCAGTACGTGCTGGTGATGCAGTATGCCATGCCACCTGCCATGAACATCAGTAAGCGATGACTCTTTCATTAGCTATGGGAGACCCACTGGTCTCATAAAATAATTAATATATAAAATAGATCCCACCTGTCCTTTCTCTATTTTTTCATTGAAAATTAGTTGGTGTGTAGGAAGGAAGTGAGGGTAAAATGACAGAGTTTTTAGTTTTGTTTGTTGAAATCTAATCTAATGAAGAATATGAAAAGCAGGTACGATGGCTCAACTATTTGACGTGGGACAAGAAGAGTGCTCAGTGATACTGTTCTGGACATATGGTGCTGCTGCTATAGCTCTCACTGTCTGGTCAACAGTGCTCCTTTGGATGCTATCTTAATTAGTCTAAGAAAAAAAAAAAAAGATCACCTCACCCATCTTTCAATTCATCATCATCCAACTTTAACTTTTGCTTACCTCTCCGATCATACCATCCCACAAATGAAACCAACTTCTATCCTTTGCTTAATTTCTTGGCCCTTCCAACATTTATATATGGACGACTCATCCCTTGATTCAGGCCTCACATTATTAGATTCTTATTAATTCCTTGCATTCATCTTGAGTGACATTAATTATATAACTAAGCATTTCTTCGACGTGCAGTATTTAATTTCTTCCCATAATGGTGTTAGTTTCAGATCGTATAATATATTATGTAACATATTTTTGTGTTGAAAAGGGTCCCAGTAAATTCTAAACCTTGCTTCCACACTTGCAACCCATGCATCTTACATCCTAAAATATTCTCCTTTCGTCCCCATTTTCAAGGTCGTGAATTATGATCCAACTTGAATCCTAATTAAGCATATGTAAGCTCCTTGTTCAACAGATTATTACACTAGAAAGATTCAAGTATATGTAACCATAATAATAGCATCATATCATATATATACGTTAATATCACAGGTCAAAGTAGTTTCATAATAATGAGTAAAAATAACTGGTCAAACTTGGAAACGTTAATTGTAACTTCGTGCACAATAAACCAGAAGAGAAAATTACAAATTCGTCCTGTCAAATTTGAGGCAATGAGAGTTCATTTCATTTGTAAGATGGAGCTTTTGGTCAAACCAAGACGATGACAATGAGTTAAGGAGCTGGAACCACTGGAGGGAGAGATGTAGAGAGCCATCACTGTTGCTGGGGGAGAATTGTCAATGTCGCTGAGGAAGACAAAGGGGGTTAACATTGAACTGATACACTGGTCACTACCTAATGCTCAGAGGGTAAATAAGTCAAATAGAATGGGTTCCATGGAAGTCTACATGGTTCCATGTCGGCAAGAAGGAATCCACTTCCTTACCTGTTGACGGAACTGGCTTCAATCTTGATCCAACTTCTTGCATACCAAACAAAAAAAATACACGCTTCCGCTTTCCTTTCCTCTTCCCAAACTTCAGTTTCCTAATACCAAATAGGGTATAAATCATATGACAACATAGTTAGAACTTAAGGTAGTAGTAGCTTTTAATTGGATAGTTAAAATCAAATGGTACTTGTAACTTTAAAATGTCCAAATATAGGAGCTGTTAGCTGATTGATGTTTGTACAAAAAATTAATAAGTGTAATTTTTTATTTTTGAAATGATCACTTATTCTTTTATTTTTTTACTCCTCACACTTTTAACATTGTTGATTATGATTTTGAGGCTTATTCTGAAGTTGAAAGAGTTACCTTTTCTTTTTATTCAACTGTACTCAAATTTTACATAATAATACTGGATATGAGATACTTGTAAAAGACAGAGAGAGAAGAAACTAGACAAAAAAAAATTGGAAAAAGAATTTTAAATGATGAAACAAGAAGGAAAAACTATATTACCTTGTATACTATGTTGGATATATGGAAAATGAATTTAATGAAAAAAGAAAAGGTGAAGAAAAATTTTGTCCCTTCCAGGAGGGATTTGGAGAGAGGGAAGGGGAGCAACCAAATTTTACACTAACTAAATCATCTTCATCTATAGATAATTCCAAGATTATCCTTACAAAAACTTTAAAATATCATGTGTTCCTTCTTTGTTCATTATCGCTGCTCTACTTTCTACCTTGTGCATTCAGCCTTCGTCTCATCGTTTATGCATCTCTCTGTCGTTGCTAGTGCTCATCGTTTTAAAAATTACATAAATAAAAATTTATAATATATGACATTTGATAGGGGTAATAACTATGGTAAAAGCTATTGATATTTCTAAAATTGTAATATAACTACCTGTTTTTTATAACAAAAAAAGAACTGAACATTGAAATCTCATTGTGCCTCTAACGCATTTTGCTTACACTATCTTTCATCCGATATAATTAAAGAAATGAAGCTTGGCTTTGCCCTGTTACCTCAACTTGATAAGTTGTGGGTTCATGTGCTTCGTTGCAAGTGTGGTTGGGAAGGGAATATCTCGGGCTCTTTTAAAACCCATTTTAGCTCTCACTTGTGGTGCTCCATTGATGAGGTCTGGGAAAATGTCATGATAAGTACTAAATGGGAAATTGGTGATGGGAGGGACATCAGATTAATTTTGGGATGACTACTGGGTTGGTGATCTTGGTTCTCTCAGACATTTTGGCTGTTACTAAAGATACTCTCATGAAACCTGTGAAGGATTATGTTAATCCTAATGGAGAATGGAATTGGCTGCTTTTTGAACACTTGCTTCCCGTCTCTTGTATTCTCCAAATTGCTGGTGTTAAACCCCCGGAAGACAATGATGGTAAGGCGCAGTGTTGTTGGATTCATACTCCTTCTAGCAACTTTTTGACTTCTACTGCTTGTGAAGCCACTACAAAAAAAATAAGATTACTGACAGAAATTTCTGTCGTTGATCAATTGCTGAACATGAATAAGACTATCGTTAATAATTTAGTGATGGAATAGCAACGGAATTAGCAATTGATTCATTCGGTCATTAATATTGCTGTGGCTAATTGTTAGCAACGGCAAATTCCGTGTAGTGGCAGAATTGTTGAGTTAATATTATTCCAATTCTATAACGGATTAATGACGAAATTTTCCATCACTAAAAATAATTTAATTGCCTCTTATACTTTAAATTTTCATGCCATTGCCACATCATCATTGCGTCTACACCGTATGTCACCATCATGTCACCACCCACATGTTAATCGCGCCACGTTATATAATAGTTTCAAATGTGCCTTCTCTCATATTCAAATTCATGACTTCTTGCTGTCAGAGCCTTTGTGTTCATCCTTTACTAGTTGAGTTAAAATGTATTTGCAGTTTTTATATGAGATATTAAATATATATTATTTATTCACATATTAATACATACATGTATATATAAATTAATATATTATTAAAAAATACACATATATGTTTTATTTTAAATTATTCATATCATAAAATATTTTATTTATATATATATATATATTTATTTATATTATAATTTTCTATTTTTAAATTTTAAAGAATTTTTCTGTAAATATATTTGTTTTCCCTTGGCAAGAAAAAATTATTTTTTTGGCCAACTTTTAAATTTTATTTTTTATTTTTAAATAACAATAATTATGTATATATGTCTATTATCCATATGTATTAATATTATATTATTTTATATTATTTTTTTTGCTATGTCATATCATATAATATATAATATATACTCCTTCTAGTTCAAAATATAGGTCCTCTTTTATAAAATTTTTTAGACCAAAATATAAGTCCTCTTTAGGTAAAGTCAAAAGTATTAATGATTTTTTCCTAATTTACCCTTGTCATTAATTAGCTTATGAGAGAAAAAGTTATTTTGGAAATTATATTTATTAAGGGTAATATTGGAAAACAATATATATTTTTGAAAAATTTAAGTAGTTTAACTCTCTTTCTTAGTTTATATACACTTTATCAAAGAGAACTTATATTTTGGACAAGAGGAAGTATCATATATTATATTATTTAATAGATTATATTATATATATACACTTAATATATATAATATAATAGCAATTTGGTAAAAAAAAAATCATTAAAACAAAGATGATAATTTTGATCATCATGGGATTCAAAAGAAAATGCAACAAACTTAATCTGTTATGGTTGGGGGAATAAAGAAGACTAAAATGAGTGGAAGGGTGAGAGAGAATTAGCTGATACTTATTCCTTAAATATTGTCATTATTTATTCTTTAGGAAAATAGCTTAATAACCCATAAGCCTTCTTTCTCTATATGACATTACTCCATTAGACTTTTCCATTATCTAAAAATATCCACACTAACAACAATCATAAAAAGTTTGAGCTAAGAATCTTAATCCTAACTAGCATGACTAATTAGTCTTTTGAACTAACTAATGATCATTATCTTGATATATTATTGTTTCATCAATTATTATTAGTGATAAATAGCATTAATATTGATTTATATGTTAAATATATTAGTAATTAACTTAGTTTAATAAGAATTCCTCCAAATATAGGTTGATCGCATTAGATAATTAGGGATTAACTTGTTTTCTTGATTATTAGTAGTTAACATTATTATAATTTTAAATTTTAATTTATTTGTTTTTTATACTTTAAATTCTAATTATAATATATAACTAATTTGAATTGAAATATTTCAATATTATAATATAATTATAACCAGCATCTAAGGGAATTAGTGATGGATTAGTGAAGGATATGTTTAGGATAGAAATTTCATCACTAAATTTGTCACAAAATTGAAATAAGTTATTCTCATTTTATCGATGAAATTATCCGTCACTAAATTCCATCACTAAATAATTTTTTGACTGATATGTGACCAATTAGTGATGAGAGTATTTCCAATAAATAGTTTCTGTCACTAAATTTAGCGACGAAGTCAGTGATGGGTTAGTGATGAACTTGATATGGAATTTCTTTTCACTGCTAAATTCCATTGCTAATTTGCTATTTTTTTGTAGTGAGCATCTCAAGGGGATGAATGGGTTAGTGAAGATAATATACGGGGTTTCGCTTAGCAGTGGAATGGAACCCAACATGTAACAACTTCGCTTTAGCTTGTTATGAAAGGAAAGCTTTTTACGAACGAGCCTGGAGAGATTCAAGTACTTTATGACTCAAGATGCGTCCTGTGCAACTTGTGGGTATGATAAAGAAGATCTTGACCACGTTCTTAGGGAGTGCGATTTTGCGCCAAAAGTTTGGTTGCGTTTGGTGAGTATCTCAATTTATTATAATTTTAAAATAAGCTCCATGCAATCCCAAAAATGTCCATGATCTTCAATTGCAAATTATCTCCAAATAATCTCCGTATAACCTGCACAAAAATAAAATGAAATTGAACAGCCCAAAATGTGTAGAGTCATGAAATTGAGAATTAAAACTCAAAATTTCAAAAATTAATTAATTAATTAGTTCAATTAGATCCCAATTAATCCTAAATAATAGAAATCATGTAAATGATATCAATTAAGCTCCAAAAATATATAATAAGCTAAGTATAAATGGTCAAAATTGTATAAAATTCCTTGTCACTAATTACTCCAGCTTGATTGGGTTAAAATAAATATTGATGGTACCAAAACCTCTCAATCAAAAAGTTTGCTAGTGTTTCTCTCCATACATTTCTGCTTTCTTGTAGCTTCTTTTCAAGCCCTGCTGTTGATGATGAGGTCATTTGGTCACGATGACTGGAAGAATTTGCCAATAAGAGAACAGGATCGTTCTCCGAGACAAGGAGAACCCCCAGACCTAAATCATTCTCAAGATAGCTTTCCAAAGGAAGTTGTTAATGCTTCAAAGAATGGGGAGAGTGGAAATTTAGTAAGTCCTATTCACCTCAATCAAGATGCTGAAATTAGTAGCGTGAAGAAGTCAAAGAATGAAGGGGAAGATTTTGATAAGAGGAAGTTTAGAGTCACATATGAAGATATTTGGCTAGCGATTGGTAAAGTTCCAACAACAAGTGCTAATGAGTGTTCAAGCTATCTACACAAGTTCACGGGGGAAGGGAAACAAGGGAACTGGATGCATAAACCATGGGAGGACGGAGCATACTGGTGGGATAAGGTACTGGAGATAGTAATTACAGGTGAGCAAGCCATGAATGACCCAAATGCTGATTTTTGGGTCATAGAAAATAGTACCTTAGGTTATGAAAGACCGAAGTTTGTTTTCTTTAATAGAGCGATAGCTAAAATTCATAAACCATGGTACTCTACACTGATTGTCAAGTTTTTGGGTAGAGAAATTAGATTTAAAGCCCTAGAGAACAAATTACAGAGTATGTGGGCTAGACATGGTGGAATTGACTTGGTGGGTTTAGGCTATGGATATTTCCTTGTAAAATTTGCCCGTTATGATGATTATGAACTAGCTCTGGAAATAGGCCCTTGGATGATCTATGATAGATATCTAATAGTTAGAACATTGAAGCCATAATTTAATCCTATTGAAGAAAGTAATAATGTAGTTGCAGCTTAGGTAACATTTTCTTTATTACCTCTAGAAAATTCTTACGTTTATGGGAAATAGGGTTGGCAAAATAGTTAAAGTTGATGTGTGTACATTCCTGCAATCTAAAGGAGCATTTGATAGTGTTTGTGTTGAAGTAGATCTAAGTAAACCTCTTTTACTAGAGTTTGAAGTAAGGAAGAGAGTTTTCAAAGTGGAGTATGAAGGCTAGCATTTTCTGTAATATCCCTATTTTTATGGGATGTTATAAAATAAATAAAAGATGAGAAACGAAGTGAGATGAAAAGGCTATATATAATCTGACTTTCGAAGGAATTAATTTCTCATTTAATTTTCAGAAGAAGTTATGTTGGGTCCTTAATTGGAATTAATTTTTTATAAGGTCCTTAGTAGAAATTAATTCCAGAACTTATTCCAGAAAATATGCAATATACCACTTGAATGAAAGCCCGCTCCAAACTGAGTGCAACGGTATAAGTATTGCATAGCTAGTAAGTCCAGGTTAAGAGATAGACCAATTTGAAGTTAATGTGAATAATAAAAAAATTGGTCTTGGAGTGAAATTACAAGAAAGTGCCTGAAAGAATGGATAATTATGTTTTGACTCGGTTTAAGGGCAAAATGATCATTTCACAAATTAGAAGCAAAATGTGAATAATGCATTTGAGGCCCAAAAATAAAAAAGTTAACATCTTAAAATGCAAAATAAATTAGAAAAATGGTGAGACACCATTAAGTGTAAAGAAGGGCAAAAATGTTATTTTTCCTGGTTAAACGGAAAAATAAGAAAATTATATTTTAGCCTCAAGAATTAAGAATGTGTGTAATTTAGTCCCTGGCTTGAGAGGGAAATTAGAAAAAAATTTGGGAAAAATTACATCTAGTAACCTGAAAGTTTCAAAAATTATAAATTTACCTCTGGTTAAGGGTTATTTTTTTAAATATGAAAAATTATAGTTAAAATGAAGCTCTCAATGAGTTAGACCCAATGAAATATAGTATGAAACTTATTAAGGTCAAAATAACATTTATTGGGTGATTAGGATTTAATATCAATATTTTACCCAATAAAAGTCAGTTTAAACTGCAGGAAAATGTAATATTGATCCAATGACAATGATTGTACCTTAATAAAATATATTTTAGGTCTAGATAATGATTTTGGACAAAAAGTAATTATTAGATAATCCTGTACTAATTTAATGATAATTTTGGCCAAAATACTTAATCGGTTTGAGTAAATTTAATCGATAAAAGGTATTTTGATCTATTAAACTTTGTGAAGCAATTTTTGGCCAAGAATGAGACACAAGGCATGATGCAGCTCATTGGGACACAAAGGAAATTTTTATAAAAGCTTTATTTGCCAAAAAGTAACTAAAGTCAAAGATAAAGTTACTTTATGATTTAATAACATGTAATTAACTTGGTTAGGCTCATAATACATCTTCTCCAGCTCCTCTATGTATCTGAACCAGTGAGAAAAGAGGGAGGAACTCGTGCAACTCAAGGAGGAAAGAAGACCAAGCAAGAAGTAAAGTTTGACTCTAAAACTTTCAAGGTAGGTTTCTATGGTTGCTATCTTGCTTATACTTGAGTTTGGATAAGTTTTATGGATTATTTCTCTCCATTTTACCTCTGAAAATTTCTTCCTAGAGAGAGAGAGGAGAGAGAAAGTGAATCCATGGAAAAACTAAACCATAGTAATGTTTAGAAATGCTTCAAGATACAAGAATATGACATTAGATTATAAATTAATCGGGTAGATATTTTTCTACAAATTTTTGAAATTTTCTGCCTATTTAGGGTTTGAAAAGGAAAGGAAATTTTATGATTTTGACCCCAAAAATGGATTCCTTGAGTCTAAAATGGGTAGATACAAATATGCTATACAAGAAAAACTCAAAGGAAAGTAAAGTGAAAATTTTAGTCAAAGTATGCAGACTTTATGATTGAAGTTGTGTAATTGGTGGCTAATGGCCTCATTTTGTGATACTATAGGACTCAAAGAAGTGTTAGAAGTTCAAAGAAAAGGTGTGCAAAGTTTGGAAAGGATTGAAAAGTTAAAAGGTAGTTTACTAACCTAATCTTGCATTATATGGTTATATAGTTGCAATGGTTTTAATATTATACCAAATGTTTGCAATGATGTTATGTGATGATTTGTTGATATTGGCTGAGTTATTTGAGGGGTTTTGTGACCCCGGGATGTCCACAATGTAAGGGGAAACTCTGTCCAATTTTCTATAAAATGTTTAAGTATAAATGATTCTAAATGTTTGAATGATGACTTGATGAAGTGTGCTTGCATTATATGATTATATATATATTTGCTTGATTAGTGGTAACTATTGAGATTCTTTGAATTTCATCCCTTCCAAATGCTTACCATATTTAGGGCCAATCAATGCAAGGAATTCAAGAAGAGCTAAAGGAAAAAGAGGAAGAGAATGATGAATGATATTATTATGCAAGTCTTAATGTTATGTTTTGGGAATTTGTATAAGTTTGTATGAAATGGGTAAATCCTGTATGATGCCCTAAATATATTCTTTTAAGTCCTCTATGATATTATGCATGAAATTGGAGCAATAAATGTCAATGTAAATGTATTGTGAAGTTTATTATTTAAGCAATGGCATAAGTTTGTTTGAGATGACTAGTATTGATTTAAGCAGGGGAATTCTATTCGAAATGGAGCATTCTATATAAATGTTATACACAATCTTAAATTAGATAGAACAAGATTTTCATAGAGCTAAAGAACACCTAAATTGGATAAATGTATGAATTATAGTGATTTTTCAAAGTTAGGGTTCAGAACAGAGAAAGATTGGAAAAACTGGAAATTGAAAGTTAGGTACTAGAAAATTAAAAAGGTGATATAAATCTTTCAGAGCTCCAAAAATTCAGTGGTTTGTATTTATGGAAAGCTCTATGTTTTAAGTTTCATATGTCACTAATTTGGAGGTAATTGGAGCTATATGATAGGAGATATAGAGGTTTTACCAAAACTGCTCAAGCAAAAGTGGAATTCTGACTATTTATGATTTAAGTTAATGTTATGTCTTGTACAAGTTGAATAAATATACAAGAAAAATATTTCTAAAAAGTAGACTCATAGGGATTTCTAATGACATAAGGAATGCATAAATTGGCTTAGGGTAGAGTGAAATATGAATTTTTAAATATAAGGCCAAAATCCTGGGGAAGAGAAAATGACCAAATGTATAGTAAATATTTAAGGAATAAACTGTATAAATTTGTCAAGATAATACTCTATTTCATATTTTTTTCATGTGTAAAAGGTTTTTATCTATTTTTAGAGACTTGAATCACTATGAAATAATTTTTATAGAATTAGTTATGAATTTTCAAAGTTTAACCAGTAAAGTGGAAACTACCATATGCACAGTAACAAAAAATTTTGGAAACTCTGATTTTCATTCTTATATGATTCAAGCTTAGAATCAAGTATAATTAAACTTAAAAGGATTATATTTCATGAAAAATAAGTTTAAAAGTAAGGTGTTATATTTTCTTTATGGTAAATGTGGTGTTTATGGCCACTATATGGATGGATGCCCAAAGAAAAGACCATCAACAATCCCTCATAGTAGTGGGGTGGATTCATTGATGGATGATAATGGCATTACAGTGGAGAAGGAGGTACTAGAAATATGGATAGTAGTGAAGAGGACTAGAAGAGTTCGAAAGTGAGTTAGGTATAGTGGGGGTATTAGGTTAAAAAATGGGCTCCAAATTTCAGACCCTTGCCAATCCAATTAGTGAAATGATAGATGGAAGTGATGATAAAGAGGAGGATTAGGGAGTGATGGTAGATGCAAGTATAGAGAAGTTGACCTACCTGAAAAGTGATAAGCAAGAGAAATCCAAAGGGAATGGGAAAAAGGAGAAGATGTCAGCGAATAAGAGTTTCAATATTTTGAGGAAAGATGTTAGAACAATGAATATCCAATTGTTGCCTTTATGCCCTATGAGAGAATCTTTGGGTGAGAAAGAAGAGAGAGATATGAGGGCACCAATTGTGAAACCCAAAAAGGATTTGATTAGTGGCCTAAATAGAAATCAAATTAAGCCTAATGTAGATCACAATACCTCTAGCAACCCAGTTGTTGTTTCACAATCTAATCTAATACCTCCACCTACTAATTTGACAAATAACCCAAAACCAATAGAAGGAAAAGAGGATATGGAATTCCTGGAAGATGAGCCACTTAATGGGCCCAATTGTAAAATGAGTGAAGATGAACAAATTCCAAGTACATATCCTGAATTGGGCCCTCAAAGCCCAGATGTGTAACTTGTTAACTATTGCTTTAACCCATTTTTATTATTTAAGATGATGGGTAAAATTTTTATTTGGAATATTCATGGTATGTGTGGTCATGAGTCTTGGAGGTTTCTAAAGATGATGTGTGATAGAGAAGGTCTTGATGTTGTAGCTCTTGTTGAGACAAGATGCCAAGATGGCAAACCTTATGGAGGCTTTGGAATTTGGGTTTTGATTCTTGATTCTGGATTCCTGATGCAGGATGTTCTATAGGCCTTGCGGTTGCTTGGAAAGATCATAAAATGAAGGTGACGATTCTTTATAGTTCTAATCAGTTTATACATATGCTATAGAAACCAGTTGGGGCTAAGGCATTTCTCTTTACAGTGGTGTATATTATCCCTCACTCAAACTTGCGAAATAAACTTTGGCTTGTCCATGGCTAGTTACAGGAGATTTCAATGATATTAAAGGACCAGAGGAAAAGAGAGAAGGGGAACCTATTAATTTAAATAGATGCAATTCTTTTCTCGGCTTTATAAATAATTGTGCTCTCTTTGATTTAGGGTATAAGGACCTTGTTTCACTTGGAAGATCCAAAATTGAATGGCTATAATTGAGTCTTTGAACTCTTGGATAGAGCCTTTGGGAATGAAGAATGGATTTCAAAATTTGAATCCTTTATGGTCTCGGTGTTGGCTCAGGTATCTAATTCTGATCACAGTCCTCTGCTCATTTCTCTCAATGATTCTTGTTCTATTAACAAAGGAAATAGACCCTTCCGATTTGAAGCTACTTGGGTTACTCATGAGGATGTTTTCAATTTTCGTCGAATGAAATAGCAAGGGAAGGAAGGTATTATTGCAATCCTTGATAGAATGTGTAAGGACTTCAAGAAATGGAATGGGCAAGTCTTTGGAAATATACATCAAAGAAAAAATCATTTGCTTGCTCGGATTAGGGAATTACATATGGCCTCAACCTCTCCCTTCTTTAATTATCTAAGAAGACTAGAAAAAGAGTTGAATCAAGAGCTTGATTTAGGAGGAGATATTATGATTTCAAAAAGCAAGAATAACTTGGATTGAGCAAGGTGACAAAAATACTTGATACTACCATTTGAAGACAGAGAATCGAAGAAAACGAAATAGAATTCTAACCTTGAAAGATAAGGATGACACCTTATACAAATTGATCGCTAATACTCTTATACAAATTGGACTTGATAGAACCTTTAGAGATATTGTTATGAAAATTGTTCCTTCAACCTTTTTGAATGTCTTGTTGAATGGTGAAAAGACTGAATTTTTTCAACCTTTAAGGGGAATTAGACAAGGGGATCCTGAAACTCCAATGTTTGCTAATGTTTACTGATGATCTAATCCTATTTGGAGAGGCTACTGAAACTCCAAATGGACTGCTTTGAGAAATGTTTGAATAATTTTTGTAACTCTTCTGGACAGAAAGTTAATATGAATAAATCTAGTATATATTTTTCAAGAAATATTAATATTGATGTTAGGAAAAGGCTTGCTAATAGATTTGGATTCAAAATCTCAACAAACCCATGTATGTATCTTGGCGTGCCATTAGGCGTAGGCAAGAAGAGTTCTGACTCCTCTCAATATATTGTTGATAAGATTCAAAATAAATTAGTAGGGTGAAAAGCCAAATGCTTATCTATAGCTGGCAGGCTCACAATGGTTAAGTCTGTTATTGAGGCTATCCTTATTTATCCAATGCAAATATGTCTTATTCCTAAAGGTGTTTGTGATAAAATTTAAAGATCTAAAAGGATTTTGTTTAGGGTCATGATTCTACTAATAGGAAGATTCATCTCATTAAGTAGAAGGACATGTGTAAACCCAAGGATTTTGGAGGGGTGGGTTTTAAAGATATGTATAATATGAACAGTGCTTGCATTGCCAAGATTACATGGAAGGTGGTTAATGGATCACAAGGATTATGGATTGATGTCTTAAAAAACAAATATATTATGCCTCATGCTCATAGCTCTTTCATGGAGGCAAAAGCTATGGACTCTCCTACATGGAAAGCTATTTGTCAACAAATTGATGTAATAAGTAATGGAACTTGAAATTTAATCAAGGATGGGAATTCTACATATTTTTCCTAGATAAATGGATTAGCAATAAAATCAGGCTTTTGGATTACTATACCCATAATATTCCTCAGGACATACTTCTCAACAAGGTAAATAGTTGGGTGGATAATGATGGCCATTGGGATTTGGATAGATTATGTGTTTGGTTTTAGGAGGAAGTCATAAATAGCATACACTTCATAACACAGCCTAACATTACTCTGGGTGAAGATAGAAAGGTGTAGGGTCCTTCTATTACATGAGAATTCTTTGTTAAAGTAGCTTACAATCAACTTGTTGAAAGTGATTAGAGAATTCTTTGTTAAAACAGCTTACAATCAACTTGCTGAAAGTGATTACAACACCACTCAAAGGCCTTGGAACTTGATGTGGAAATGGAAAGGCTCAGAAAGGATAAGGGCGTTAATGTGGATGACAATTCAAAATAAGCTTCTTAATAATGAGAGACAAAGTAAATAGGCGGGTAATAATCTTCTATGTTCTCCCTGTCAAACTACTAATAAGGATGTTCTACATATGTTAAGGGATTGCTCCTATGCTCAAAAGATATGGGATTCTTTGATTGATGTAAGATACAAAAGGGACTTTTTCTCCTTACCTTTGGTTGATTGGTTTTTGTTTAAAATGAAGAAGGAAATTGGAAGGAACAAATCTATCAAATGGGCTGGAATGTGGGGGTATGAGTTATGACAGTTCTGGAAATGGAGAAACACTAGCATCTTCAATCCAAACTTTACTAGACCATCAAATCCAAATTTTGTTATTCCTAGAAATATTTTTAATTTTTTTTGTAGGTAAGCAGAGGCCTCAAGACTGATAATCACAGACAAATGAATCTTGATGTCAAGTGGAAGAGACCGTGCCAAGGATGGGTGAAACTGAATGTAGATGGATCATGTCAAGGCTATCACAAATCAGAGGGTGAAGGGGGAGTTATACGTGGTGAAGATAAAGAATGGCAAATTGGTTTTTATAAGAATTTCAGATCCTACTCTATTGAAAAAGCTTAAGCTCAAGCTAGAGTTTGCATGGTCTAGAAATATCACAGGAATATGGATTTAGACAAGTTCAAGTTGAATCTGATGCAGCATGTTTAATATCTAAACTCAAGAATAAAAGTTTCAATCTTCAAATTGTAAGTTCTACAATCTGTCTTATTTATGATCTTTTGGATGGACACTTGGATGTGACATTAGAAGCTATTGTTAGACAAGCTAATTTAGTGGCTGATTTCCTAGCGAAATTGGGATCTTCCTCTACAAGTCCTGTTTGCTATGTTATAGATGAGATGCCTTAGTGTGTTTAAGTTTTGGTTCGTGGGGATAGGCAGCGATCTTTATCCCCCTCTTATGTAATTTTTGTTGTTTTGGGGTTTGTCCCCTCTTCTTCATCAAAAAGAAAAAAAAAACAGTGACTGTACCATGAAGACTAGCATTGACATAATTAGTACTGGTGCTATCTTAAGAAATCATAATGGTGGTTGGTTGAGGGGAACGTGTAGAAATATTAGGATTTGTGACGTAGTTGAAGCAGAACTTTGGGGTTTCCATGATGTTCTTGAGTTAGCTTGGTTGAAGGGTTAAGGTTAAAACTAATAATATAGTAGTTGATAACTTGGTCATAAATGAGTAGTCTCATCCCATTGCTTACTCAAGACTAATTCATGATATTAAGAGGCTTTTAAACTGGTTGGCTAGTTGATATTACTAATGTTTTTCAATAAGAATATTGTTGTGTTGACTTTTTGGCAAGTCATGCCCTAAAAGTCATGCCCTTTCCTTGAGTATGGGGGCTTCACACTCTAGAATAGCCAGCGTCAACTTTGCTATCCTAAATGATCATAGTAGAGGAGTCTCTTTCCCCATACTATATCTTAGATTTTACTCAGATGGCCTTATGTTTTCTTTTGTATTATGCAAAAAAAGGAAAAATAATAAGGGGAAATTACATATAAGGACCGGTACAATAAATTAATTAAAAAGAAGGATTTCAGCTGAAAAAAGTGTTAAAATTTGGAGTACTATGTAGTATAATTGAGAAAATGAATAGTAATAAGATTTATTTTGTAATTAATTTATTATCTTTATCTCAAAATGTAATTCCCCCAAATAAAATAATGAGAAGTTTAATATAAAGAAAAGAAAGATAAAAATAATAAAAGAAATAAAAAAAAAAGGAATTTTAAAAGGAGTGTTGAATTTCCAGTTTCAATAGATAATATCGAAAGATGACGTTGTCCTACTTGTTTTATCTTTGCATGTTATTATTCAACAGGTTTATAGCCTGTTTGGATTAGATTATAAGTGATTATGCAGGCAGCTTTCAAATACAACTCAGATCAAAATAATCACTTAATGGCCATTTAGTCTTTAAAATAAATTTTAATTTTAAATGTCACCTAAAACTAGGTTAAATATTAAGAATAATAAGCTGAGATGCGATTGAGATTCAGGGTGTGTTTGGATTAGATTATGTATAAGTGATTATGAGGATAAATGATTATTCATAAGTGATTATGAGAATAAATGATTATGTCAAAAGTGATTTGTGTTTGGATATTTTTACCTTATAAGTAATTTTGAGAAAAGAAATGTGTTTGGATATTGGGGTTTAAGTGATTATTGGGTAGATAATGAGAAGAAAAAATGAAATAAGTGATTATGGGAGGATAAATGATTATGATAAGCTGAAAAAATCAACTTCTTCCATAAACACTTATTGAGACATAAGTGCTTATTGAAAAACTGTTTCTGTTTAATAATTCTACCACATAAACACTTATAGGATTTCATAAATACTTATAAGCTGAATCCAAACATGCTATCAATTAGGATCACCTAGTGATGGATATGGTAAAAACAAAAAACAAGAAAACCCACTTCAAAATAAAATTTGTATTGTTTTCTATTGGACGCCGTGGCGTTGTACTGCTGGAGCCATTCATGCAGAGGAAACAGATTAGTATAGCACAGAACGTACAAATCCAATATTCAGCTAAAGAAAATGCCCGAAAAAATATTCAGCCAAAAAAAGGACCTCAGCAGCAAAACATTTTGGCTCGTTTCAGTACTTTCTTTTCTAATGTTCTAAAAATAATTTTATAGAATTATTTTTTAAAATAAATTTTAAAAATAAAATAATAAAAAAAATTATTTAAATAATTATTACTAAAATTATAATTAATAAGTGTTAAATAAGTTATTTAAAAATAAGTATTTTTCATATTTTTTAAGAAAAAATATATATAATACCTTAAAAATATTATGTATTTTTTATTATTTTATTTTTCATAATATCTTATAAAAAAATTAGGTTTATCATATAAATTTTATTTTTATTTTAAACAAAATCGTTATAAATAAATGAATCAAAGTATCCTTTATTCTTTTTCCCTTTCTAGATTTCCCGGAGAAGTCCAATATTGAAATTTGAAAGCAACAGAATCTTCGACTCTTGCAGGATTAATTTTAATTAGGATCATTTCCAGAGTCGGAGATCCTAATGTAATGTTGCAGGGCCCAAGAAAATTCGCATATCCGTTGCCTTCCCATTGCTCTTTCTCTTCCGATTTAATTTTCATTTCCTTCATACTCCCCTCCTAAAACCCTAGTGCCAATCCAAATCGGGTCGCATAATTCCTCCTTTGTACCGTACTTTTTGAGACTCCAGATGAAATTTCGATTTCTTGGCGTATCACCTGTTCTGATCATATTGTTAATCATCTTGTGTTCGAGCTTAACCGGTGATGTCTCGGTATCAAATTCAGAGAGCTCCCAACTCTCTCTTGTAGGTAATGATGATGAAGACTTCAAGGGCTTAGCTCTGCCTGCTAGCAGCTCTCCTCTGTCTCCTCCACCGTGAGTTCTCATTTTCCGTTTTTATTAGAAATTTTGCTTCTTTGTTGTTGATCTCCTTATGAGCTTTATCCGTGATCGGGGTTCATAATTCACGATCAAGCGTGGCGTCTGAATGCATTATGTCTGGGCACTTTAATGGATAAATGGATGTTAAATAGTGAACATGCTGATGTTGAATGTATTTTGAATTTTTGATGTTATCATATATGGGTTCTCTTTTCTTCCTCCCCATAACGCAGTTTTAGCTCGCGAATCAGTTATGCTAATAAAAATACGCAGTATTACTATGCTAACTAATAATATTTTGCTAGAGGTCTTGCTCATATCGATTTTTCATCTAGCCATATTGTTTTATTCTACTGATAATTGACAATCTAATTACGTCGTTCCACTTTTTTTTTTTCATATTGTCATTGGACAGTAAGCCTAGTACGGCACTAATTGCTGCCCCAGATCAAAATGGGACAATACATTTGGTGGAGAGTGGTTCCATGAGGATAATATGGTCATTTTCTACGGGATCACCGATTTACAGTTCATATCAAGCTCCTGTCATCAAGAATAACGATAAAGAAAATGTATCTGGACTAAGTTATGAGTTCATAGATGTTGGAGACGACTGGAGTTTATATCAAAGAAAGCCATTTGGAAAAGTGGTATGGGTGAAGAAGATATCAACAAAATGTAGTTGTTACAGCATTGCATATCTTATGTTAAGGCATGTTGATTGTGGTTTAAAGTGAATGTACTTTATTTTTGTCAAAAAGTAAGTAAAATTCCTGGATTTAATAATTATACATATATCAATAACAAGCTTTTGCATGAATGAGTTGTTGATACTCGATAGTTAATGATACTTAGTGACTTATTCTCTGCCCTCTTACTCTGATTATCTGATTTGTTCAGCTGCTTTACCAACACTTGTATTACAATATGTTCTTTTCCTGTCACAACAATCTTTATGGATGTACAAATATAGGGATGTATTAGGTTGCTGCCTATGAGTGTTTTAAATCTTCTAATAAGTGCCTTTAATTTTTCTTTTTAAAATCTTAGTACCGCCTACTTTACAGATATTAAACATAATAATTTCCTAAGCAAAGTTCTGTTTGGTTGGAATCCATTGTCATTTATGGTCCTGTATATTTTTGTTAGTTCTGAAGAACTTGTTTTCATTTATACTAGTACATAACTGTGAGTTGCATTTAGCATCTTATTACTGTGTACTTCTAAACTCGACCCTTGATCATCTATACTATTATGATTTTGAGCTCTTTGGTCTCCTAAAAGATAAAATAATAGACTATAATAATTTGAATATATATGTATATAGGAAAGTGGGTAGGTATTTAACTTCCCATTAGTTCTTTTTGTTATTTTTAACATATAAAAGTATATAATAATTTAATTTTATTTGAAAATCAATTGAAAAAATATTGATATGAACTTTTGTGCATGTCATGCAACCAGTTGTAGAAAAGAATGGTAGGCTTACTGCTAGCTTAAAATTTATTTATCCAGTTTTATGAATGTGGATAGAAAAAGGAGTTAAAGGTGTTCCTGTCCATTGATTTGCTGCTTTTCGGAGTTCGTGTTACAGGTTCTAATTAGTTACATATAAGGATATTTGTCACGATGCAGATTAAAAGAATGGCTTGTGCTGAATTAAGTAATCTAATCTATTGCTGTGTAGCCAATATTTTTAAAATCTGCCTGATAAATTGATATGGCATCACAAATAATGTAAGAGGAATCCTTGGTGTTCCCTCTGATTGCTTTATTGTTTCTGCAGAGACTCTTAACTTCTATTGAAGATGTTGTTAGAGCTACACCTAGAGTATCAAATGATGGAGTTGTTACTCTTGGATCTAAAAGAATTACTGTTTTTGAAGTTGATGCTAAAACTGGAAGGGTCTTTCGAAGTTATACTGCATCTGATTTTGATAATGCCTTTGCACTGCAGAGTGATGACAGACAAAGTGTTCGAAATATTCTCACAACTAAAAATGAGGAGCTAGTAAAAATGGATCCTCTTAAGCTACATTCGCCAGAGCTGCTACTTATGTTATTTAGGACAGATTATTCTCTACAAGCTGTTAGTCCTCGATCAGAAAAGATTGTATGGAGTATGACAGTAGCTGAATTTGAGGCTGTCTTATGTTGCCAACATAGTGAAAATCCATCTGGTGGGGCATTATTTGATTTAGAGGGCAAGTATGCTGGTGACACTGACCTGAATTTTGCCTTGCCATACCCATGTTGGGAGAAGAAAAAAGTCTACCGCCTCCCAAAAGGCTTTCTGTTACAACCTTCAATCTTTGAGAGATTACCTAAGGCTAAGTATGATGATGAAATGCTCCCAATGCCCGCTTCAGATCTGATGCTTCCTTCACAGCCTAATAGTGATGGATTTTTAAATGGCCATGATAACAGTTTGATGCTTCCCATGACTGAGCCAAATTTGTTGTCTCCTTTGCCGCCAGAAATGGGCTTCTATGTCAATAGTGAGGACGCATATGAGGTTCCTCAGCCTCCGGCAGAGATTACAGCACCTGGGGAAGTTGATTTGAAGAGGATGATGGCATGGTCAACAACATTACCTCTGATATTGTTGATAGTCTTTCTCCTGGTCTTTTTGAATTTTTTCTATTTTCTGTCAGTTAAAAGGCAATTTAAATTGAAAGGCCAAAACAGTGAGATTGAGTTAAAAAGTACTCTTAAGAAAAAGAAAACACGCAAGTCTGGAAAGAACAATGGAACTGTTGACAAAAAGGATAAGCCGATGTTGTCAGAGGATGATGAAGTAATGGCACATTGTCGAACAGATAAGGAACCTCAGCTTCATGTTAATAAAGTTGATGAACGTGTTGGTGGGCGCAAGATTGGCAAACTATTTGTATCAAATAAAGGAATTGCAAAGGGAAGCAATGGTACCATTGTCCTGGAGGGAACATATGAATGTCGAGTGGTTGCTGTAAAACGTCTTGTTCAGGCTCATAATGATGAGGCCTTTAAAGAAATTCAGAATCTTATTGCATCTGACTATCACCCAAACATTGTTCGATGGTATGGGGTGGAATATGATCAAGATTTTGTTTACCTTGCTCTAGAGCGTTGTTCATGCAACTTAGATGATTTAATTCAGGCTCACTCAGATATGGCAAAAAACTTAGTGTTTAGCAAGAACCAAGCTGAAATAAAGGCACAGCTGGATATAGGAAAGCAAAATATGCAGAATCTTTGGAAAGCTAATGGCTTTCCATCACCTCTACTATTGAAGCTAATGAGGTTAGTATGAAGCGTTATTAATAGACAAATTTGTTGGTAGGAATATAACTTTTTCTTTCCTATCTCAGCCAAGATGAAAAAACAAAGTAAAAGTCATTGGGCCATAAGAAATACTGGAAATGCTCATGTGGAACAGGCATTATGTAGTTGATGGAGTTTTAACTCGTTTTGTAGATAAGTGAGATTCTTGAAGCATGAAGGAGTACTAATGCTACATTGCCATAAATAAGATGGGTAAGAAGGGTGATATCTTTTAAGAATTACCAAGCAGTTAAACAGTTAAACTTATGAGTCATAGAATGATCTTTGGGATAGAGTTATTAAGTTTAGGTTCAGATTAATGGCGATGATTTTATAGGGTGGTTTTGTTAAAGGCTAACAAAATCTACAGTTTTATGATTATTCTGCTATAACATTGTTGCATTGAAGATATTAAACTCTTATAAATGAAGTGTTTGATGTGTGGGAGCACTAGGAAGGATGGGTGATAACTGAAGATGTCAAGTCTATGGTAGAGGTAGCTTGAATAAGAAGAGAAGATGAGACAGAATTGAGTAGAATAAATTAGGCATCACAATCCTACCTAAAACAAAATTGGCATCACAATGAAATAGGATACGTTAAAATGATTGGCATGAAAAACATGGTATGAATCATTTATCCATGGGGTTAGAGAAAAGTGTAAAGGTGGATATAAGAAAGAATGGTTAAGAATAAATATTGTATGAATTGTTTCATCTAGTGGATCCAATCATTTGAAGTTAATGTTTGTCAGGTCACATGATGTCTCTTTCCAATTCTAGTTTATACTTTGTACCTTTTAATTTACTGGGGGAATTACTATTTAGGATCTAAATTTCAATTTTATTACAAAATGAGACTTACTATTCATTTAATTACGAAAGGGACCCACTTTTTTAAATTAAATATAAAAATATATAAAATTATCAAAATACTGTCAAGTTATATTTCTCCCCCTACTATCGCCGGTCAACAGTTACAGGCCACCGGTCAACGCCTGTCAATAGTTGCCGGCGGTTGGTCAACGGTCATCAATGACTAGTCAACGTGGGTCAACGGTTACTGCACGGCTGATCAATGAATGCCAGCGACCGGTCAACGTTCGCCAAGACAAATGACTTACAACTTCTTTTTTTAGATTTTACAACTTGCTTGTTTTGAATTCACAACTTGGTTTTCAAATTTTTACTTTACAATTTCTTTTCCAAAATTTGCAATTTGTTTATTCTAAATTTGCAATTTATTTTTCAAATTTTCACTATGAATTGTTTCAGTACTTTTGCAAATTCTTGTTCAGATTTTACAATTTGGTTACTCTGAATTTGCAACTTATTTTTCATATTTTTATTATGAATTGTTTCAGTATTTTGCAATTTCTTTTCTGGAATTTGTATCTTATTTACTTTAAATTTGCAACTCGTTTTCAAACTTTTACTATGAATTATTTCAATATTTTTATAACTTGTTTTACAACTTGTTTACTCTAAATTTACAACTAATTTTTCAAAATTTTACAATGAATTTTTTTTTTCTTTTGCAATTTTTTTTACATTTTTTTGCAACTTATTTACTCTTAATATTTACAATTCGTTTTCTAAATTTTTACCATGCATTATTTTAGTATCTTACAATTTCTTTTTTTAGAATTTGGAATTTACCTACTCTAAATTTGCAATTTGTTTTCCAAATCTTTATCATGAATTATTCGAAGTTAAAAAAAATTTTGGAACAGAAATTGAAAAACATTGAAAAAATTCTTAGTAAAAATTTGGAAAAAAAGTTGTAAGGCACTAAAACAAGTGATAGTAAAAATTTGGAAAACGAATTATAAATTTAGAGTATCAAGTTGCAAAATATGTAAAACAAGTTGCAACAATACTGAAATAATTAATAGTAAAAATTTAGAAAATCAGTTCCGAATTCAGAGTAAGTGAGTTATAAATTTTAGAAAGGAAGCTGTAGAACATTGAAACTATTCATAATAAAAATGTGGAAAATAAGTTACAAATTCAAAATACGTAAGTTATAAAATCTGAAAAAGAAGTTGTAGAAACACTAAAACAATTCATAGTGAAAATTTAAAAAAGAAGTTATAAATTTAGAGTAAAAAAGTTGTAAATTCTGAAAAAGAAATTGCAAAGTAAAAATTTAAAAATTAAGTCGTGAATTCAGAACAAGTAAGTTGTAAAATCTAAAAGAAAAAGTTGTAAGCCATTTGTGTTGGCGAATGTTGACTGGTCAATGACAGCCGTTGACTAGTCACCCGCGACTGTTGACCTATTACTGGGGGATGTTGACGGGTCTCAAGCGAGAGTTGACCAGTCATTGGTGAATGTTGACAAGCCGCTAGTTGCCATTGACCAGCGATAGTAAGGGGAGAAATAAAACTTGAGGGTATTTTGGTAATTTTGTATTTTTTTTAATGTTTAATTTAAAAAAGTTGGTCCTCTTTTTAATTAAATGAACAGTAGGTCTCAATTTATAACAAAATTTGATTCTAGTCCTAAATAGTAATTCTCCCTAATTTATTTATCACTTGCTTCTACTTGATTCTCACATTTGGATTTTACTACAGGGATGTAGTTTCAGGGCTTTGTCATTTGCATGAACTGGGAATAGTGCATCGAGATTTGAAACCCCAAAATATTTTGATAATCAATGAGAGATCTTTATGTGCAAAGCTTTCTGATATGGGCATTAGCAAACGTCTTCAGGAAGATATGTCTTCTTTCGATCATAATGGTACTGGTGAGTGCTCCTTAACAGAATTTGTTTGTTGTTTGACATTGATATTTGAAATTCTGACATTGTCTAACATGATCTACGATTCTTGTTCATTGACTTTTTCAATTTTTTCAACAACGATTCCAATCTAATTCTACTTTATAATTTACAGGTCTTAACTATTTTATTCTTCTAAGATTTGATGAAATAATTGCAGGTTGTGGCAGTTCAGGTTGGCAAGCACCAGAACAGCTTGTTCAAGGACGCCAAACACGAGCTGTAGATTTATTTAGTTTAGGCTGTGTCCTATTTTTCTGTATAACTGGGGGAAGACATCCATTTGGAGAGCGTCTTGAACGTGATGTTAATATTGTGAAAAATCAAAAGGACCTTTTTTTAGTGGATTTCATTCCCGAAGCAGAAAATCTCATCTCTTGTTTATTAAACCCTAATCCTGACCTAAGGTATGTTAATCTCATTCAATTTGTCTTCTTTAAATATACCTTTTGAACTTTCGTTGAGCCATATTTTGAGTCATTTATTGTCGATATCAGGCCTAAGGCAGTTGAAGTATTACACCATCCTTTTTTCTGGGATTCTGAGATGAGACTTTCCTTTCTCCGGGATTCAAGTGACAGAGTGGAACTGGAAGACAGGGAGATGGATTCTGATCTTTTGAAGGCATTGGAAAGTTGTGCACCGGTGGCTTTGGGTGGAAAATGGGATGAAAAGTTGGAACCAGCCTTCATTGCTAACATTGGCCGTTACCGGCGATATAAATATGACAGTGTTCGAGACTTGCTACGAGTCATGAGAAACAAGCTGAATCACTATAGAGAACTGCCTCAAGAAATTCAGGTTCTTTCTTATACCAGCATTCACAAGGATATATATATATATATATATATATTTTAAAATCTATGCTGTAGTTGGCAATGGGGTTGACTAAGTTTACCAATGGATCTTTTTCCTTTAGAGCATCTCTTAACTAAAACATTCCATGTCCACCTCTGGCATGTGTCTGATGGTCATCAGTAGGCTTTATCCATGTGCTGCTAGCATGGCTCTTACATGTTTTATACCTTGATGGATTTCAGGAACTTGTAGGGACTGTTCCAGAAGGATTCATTAACTACTTTGCAAGTCGGTTCCCGAGACTCTTGATTGGAGTGTATAAAGTTATATGCAAATATTGCAAGGAGGAGGAATGTTTTCAACGGTATTTTAAAAACGTTAAATAGTGCCTTGGCCTAACCTGAGAGAAGATTATGTTGATATTTTATTGCCTCGTCCTGCTGGTTTTAGGATACTGTAATATGTTTTTTTTTTTCCCTTTCTCCCGTTAACTGTAATATATATGTTGTAAAATGTAATCTAACCCAAAGGTCAAAGTTACTATATAATTTTTTTAAAACATACTTTTCTAACATTTATTCTTATGCATAAGAAAATTGTCATGTATTATCTTTATTATCTATGCTAAAGTAGTTTTATAACTCCCATCAGATGCACGACTTGAAATTTGAGGCACAATTTTTTTTTAAAAGAAATAAAAAAAGTAAGCACCAGGCGAAGAGAGATTGGGTGGCTCGGGGCCTCCGACGAGATAGAAGGGTTTGAGGTTCAATGGTCATTCTGTAGAGGCGTCTGGATTCGGCAACTGTGCAACAAGAAGGTTATGGCCCACTACGCATTGAAGGAAGTAGTTTTTTATTGGCTTATTGACTTTCCCTTGTGTTTTACTTCCAACAATTGACACTTTGAAGTAACCTATTAGAAAGCTATTGAATTGAATGAGATAATAATTTAAGGTTTAGTGGATGAATGAGGATTAAATTAGTTATGAATAAATTATTATATTTTTAATAATATAGATAAAAAATATAAAAGATATTTATTCATGATCATAAAATTAATATTTATCTATGATAAAAAGTAAATTTAATAATATATAGAAAATTAAAAATATTATTAATAAGTTTTACAACTTAATATTAAAATATAAATAAGTTAATATTAATCTATAATTATATTTTGAATTTAAAATAGTTAATTGATATTCTATTTTCATATTATTTACTAAATAGATTTATGATTATTAATAATTATATATTATAATAATACTTGTAGCATATTGTAATATAAAAATAAAAAAATTTATACTAAAAATAATACTACATAGTACTAAAAATAATATTATTTTATTTTTAAAAAATATTTAAAAAAATTAAAAAAAGTCCAAACCAGTTCAATCCTATATTTTACTGGTTTTTGACCGGCTCTAAAAACTCTCAATCTATATTTATGCTCGAACCGGATCAGGGATTGATTTCTGGTCAGATTGGTCGAGCCAATTGTATGACAACGTATGGATCATAAGAAGAATGAAATCAAGTTTCTTTCTTGGACTAAAGCATTCACATGATAAGGATGACACAGATTTAGGACAAACAGATCTGTCCCCTTCACACTACCTTTGGTTTTTTTTTTTTAAACACTAAACAAGCAGATCAATCCAGCCACAAAGGACTGAAAAATAAGCATCTCAATCAATAGTTTTGAATAAGATCCATTTGAATGTCTTTATTATTTGAGTTGGTGAGGTAATAAGAATACATAACATGAACATGGTCAGGCTTCCTGGGTCCTGATGGAAGATGAGAGAGCATATTCTTTGCGAGAGTTGATGACTGATCCGCCAGCACTCGTGCTTCCGCGAGAGCTCCTCTCCATTTGCCTTCTCCTGGATCGGCTTTTCACTTCAGATTCTTTTAGGTCTGCAAATGTAAGGAAAGTCCGAATACGGGAAGAAGATCCAGAACTATGGCCCCTTGAAGACGAAGATGAAGGCGACTCAACCACCTCCTCTACGTAGTGCTTCTTGTACTGCTTCATCATCAGTATAAGATATATGAATAAAGCAAGCACGCAAGCCAGCCCGCAGACTAGATACAGCCCCCAAAAGCTTCTTAGATGAAGTCTGTCCACTTCAAACTCGGCATTTTGCGTTAGGCAGGCAATATTCAGGAGCCACTTGTCATGAATCCTTTGTAAATCTCCATTCTCCGCCAATTTCAATATAGCAGTCGACAAGTCAACCGCCAAAGGCGAGTCTCGCGGAAAAGCCTGTTCACAAATGACACAATCTCACTCCCTGCTCAACAATAGCAACTTGAACATGTTTCGGTAGTAGTATGTACGCAGACTTAATTGAGAATATGTGTCGGAGAAAAAGTAACCCAGAAAAGGCTTAAATTTTACTTTCTATCTTTGCATAACCCTATGGCAATTGAGGCTTCGTGGCGATAGCATATGATCTTATATGTTCTTGAGTTGAATAGGAAAAGTCATTGCGTATTATTTATTATATATGGCAGGGAGCATCTCAAGAATCCATGGAAAGTTAGAGAGTGCTGGAAGAATATCATTTGCAGAGTTACAAAAGAAATTGGAAGAAGGGGCATTGGCAAAGAGATAGATAGATACTTACAAATCCCCAACCGTTTCTGGTAAACTCTTGACCTACTATAGTAAGCTCACATTGGCTTGAAAGGAAAAGTTCAATGTAAGCACGCTCATCAACATACGCAGCAACACCGCCCTTTTTGGGACCATCTTTTAATGCTTTAGCAGAGTCTTCTGGTGTCCTAAGAGGAACAAGTCTGGATTCATCTATTCCAATTTCTTGTATTAGATAGTTTCTAGTGAATGAACCCTGCATGTAGCCAATTGGCTCTTTGCTTGCAACTAAAGTTTCAATGCCTTTAATGGGAGAAGAAAGCTGCTGCACTGTGAGGATTGAGGTCAGGCTTGCCGTGTAACTCGAGTTTATTATAAGAACCACAAATAACCATATAAGTAGCACAAATCGACCAAGAGTGCTCACTGTATTTTCCCCTGCTTGCAGAACACAACAAACCAATTTGGTTAACTCACAAGAGGAAAGCTACAACTCAGACCACATAATCATAAGTTACAAAAGACGAAAGACCAAGCAAAGGATTGACACTTACTGTGGGCGAAAAACATAGTTGAGAAACTAAACCTGCCAAATAGAACACAACGAAAACTTAGGGATAGATTCAGAAGCAGAAGAAGAACAATTGGGTTATGAAATAGTTCAATAATGTAGACTCCAAGGGTATGTTTGGATTGAGGAAAATGGAGAAGCATAAAAAAGGAAATGAACTTAAATCTAAATTAAACCGTTCCATTTCCTTCTCTTCTCAATTCAAATATACCCTGAAAGGAAAAGGGGGGAAGAGAGAAAGAAGAGATCTGCTCACCACAAAACTGTGATTAATTGTTTTCTGGGAGGTCCCCGGAACTCATCATTCAATCTATGCTCCAAAATCCAAACAACAGCTCCAACTGCTAGGAAAAAGACAGCCGTGACACCCCACATCTCCGGACTAAACGGCCTCAAAAAGGCCCAAGCATTAGAATCTGACTTCCTAACTGGCGCCACAACTACTAGACCAGACCCGATAAATGGCTGAGTGAAATCTGCCATCTTTGTTCGGTCAGTAGTAATTGTAATGTCACCTACTGCTCCATCAAAGACCTGCAATGCAAAGGAAGAAGAAACGTAGGAGTCTGAGAAGGGTATTTTATTATCTTCAAACATCCAAACCAAATCCTACGGACAGGTGTTAGTTAGTTCGATGCTTACACCCGCGGTGATCAAACGAACAAGCTTGGTGTTACTAGGATTGCTGTGATCATCATCCCCAAATGGAACAAACTTATAAGGGACACCATAAGGCAGCAAGTTCACAGCAGAAAGAAATACATCAATGCAGAAGCCCTTGAACATGTCAGTGCCTTGTACTTGTGATACAAATTGACGGTAACTTACTCTTCTTGGCACTCCAATTTTCAAAAGCCTCCCATTGTTTGGAAAAACCCAACCACGAGGCTTCTGGGCCGTGTCCCCCGGCCAAATCACAGGTCGTAGCTTCTGACTCGCCGCAGAACGATTAGGTGGCTGTGAATAAAGTTCTTCAGGAGGAACAACTGATAATCCAGAGTAGTTAGTCCAATAACCAATCCTCCTAGACCCTGTCCCAATCACATTGAGGATTTCATATGCTGGATTAACAAGGTTTCCATCAAATGTATACTTGATAGTACCTGTTACCCCAGTCATATCAACCTCGTAGATACTTTTTCTCAACAGGTTTCCTTGATCGAAGATGTTCACAGAATCAAGATTCAAATTGTCACCACGTAGCTCAGATAAATTTGGATCATACGAGAATGTGATTCGGTTCCCCTGTTCGAATAAACTATCAAGCGCACGAGCAAGCACATAAACAGTATCATACGCGAAGAGACCAAAAGTGCTCAATCCAAGATGAACATTACTATTAGCAGTGTTCCCACGAGTCAAGTTTTTCCACCTTGAAACAAATCGTCGTTTGAGATCTGAATCTGGTGTGTAGATGCGCAGCGTAAGAACCCCTTGAATCATATCCATTGTATCTTGAGGGAGTGGACCATTTGTATCCAGAAGAGTAGAGAGAAAATTAGTGGCTATCCAAACATACCCAGATCCCATCATCTCAAGATACTTTGCCACACTAAACACCTTGGGGCCCCAAGCAGCATTGGTGTGTAGAATTATAATCCTAGATTCTGCCAAAGCCACCTGAACAAGCACATCAGTAATCTCCTCCCTAGATGCTTCAGGGCTCATAGGAGCTTTATAAGATATCTTACAACGCCTCTCTGCAAGCTGATCTCCTAATGCACCAATCCCGTTTCTTCCGTGATCATCATCAACATAGACTGCAATAACCTCTCTCCACCCATAATAGTCAACAAGTTCTGCTATTGCAGTCATCTGATAAAGATCATTGTGAATAGTTCTGACAAAGAATGGGAATTGAAGGGAAGAGAGGGTGGGGTCCGTTGCAGAAAAAGATACTAGAGGAACTTGGAGCTCGTTTGCAATGTGAGATATCACATGAGCTGTGATAGAGGTTTGAGGGCCAATTATAGCCACTGTGTGTCTCGCAGTGAGATGCAAGGCTGTTTTTGTACATTGGCAATTTATTTAGAGTACAAGGAATTATAATCTGCCAAATCTATGAACTTCATCTCTAGTTGGAAGGAACTTCTGAAAAAAAAAAGAAGATTGTGAAGGACCTACCCTCAGCTATGCTCAGAAAACCTCTGTATTTGGAATCCTCTTGCATTGAGACTTTGAGCTTAGTATTACCAAGGATAGATGGATCTGAATTTACATCCTCAACTGCAGCTTCTATTGCAATCTTTACAATTCTACCAACGGTGGTGTTGAAAGAGTAGAGAACCCCAATATTTACAGAATCGGGTGTTGTAGAATGATTCGAGCCTGCCCCAGTCCAAGCAAATCCATGGCAGAGAACCATCAACACCACAAACCAAACTTTTATCATGGTTGAGGTTGCCAAAACCCACTAAATTTCACTCTGCTTCAACTTGAATAAAATCAAACATCGTCAGTTTAAAATAACTGCACAGAAAGTAAGAACAATTGAATACCTGCATACCATAAACGGCGAGCATCAAGGTGCTAACATACCCAAAAACCAAAAGATAACAGGAGGCGCAAAGAACATATCAAATACACGAGAAATATGGGCAACTATAAAGTGCGAAAAGTACCTGTAATTAAAGCAAAAAGCAGCAAATTGTTCGAGAAGTTCACTCGTAGGGAAATAGAAACATGTAAAGAACATGGTTTTACAGCCAAGAAAAATAAAAGCTTTCAGGAAAAGGAAACAAGCCTGTGTATTCACAGAACAGAATAGAAAGATCAACTTAAACTATGAGCCATCGGTTCCATTGGATGAGAGGACCGAGAGGAGAGGCAGAACAAGATTACATACAATCTGGGGAACATGGGTACCGTAGAAAAATGAGAAAATCTGAGAAGCAGGAACAAATCTCGAAGGCAGTGTCAATAATGCTAAGAATGTTATCCATATAATTTATAAATGCAAAACCAGGTGAGGATTAGATTCTGCCTTTCCCATTTATATGGCCAGCAGTTAATCTCAGCACGAAAAGCTTGGATTTTGCGGGGCAGCCTCATGCGGAGATATATAAATATATATGTTGGTGAACTGGAAGATAATTGTCACTATACAGAAGCACTTTGTGAAGCTGCAGCTTCTGGGCAATGCGCACGAGAAGAAAGAGACAAGGAGAGAGAAACCATTGGACATTGAGTGGGAAGATAGACGTGTAATTTCAAAGAGAGAAAATTACGTAAGGGTAATCTAATGTGATGTAATGGGAGTACTGTGATACGATGAAATACTGGTTACATATGACATATGGGTGTGTTTGATAGACACTGAGAATATGAAAAATAAATGTATATTTTTTATTTAATTAAATATAAATACAAGGTTGATGAATTTTAAATAAATGTTAATAGGAATAATTTGTTTTTATAAGGATAATATAATTATTTTATCTCCATTACATGTATGTAATGCCTAATACTCAACTTTTGGATAGGATTATTTATTACATAAATTTAAATAATCAGCATGTAATCTGATCATCATCAATCAATTGCTATTAGCTATTAGTCAGTAACGTGAACCAAAGTGGCTGATGGGAAAGAATGAAAATGGGTTGATTGTTTATCTCCGTCAGAAGACGCGTTATTCGAAATTCCATTGGCAACAGTGTAGCACGAGAAATGAATTAAATTAAACATTATAAATGAGGAGAGAGCAGTGGTTGGCCACATTTTTTCCGCGTGACAAAAAGCATTACATGCAGTGTGCTGGGGCCTCTGTGGTCCCCTTTTACCTTCGTCTCAAGTTTTTTTTTAAATAAAAAATAAAATTACATTTTTTATTAAAAAAATAACATATAAATATCTTCAGAATAAAAATTTACAAAAACATATTATAAAGTTACGAAATTATAATGAGATACAAAAGTATCAAATTATAATTATTTTTATCACTTAAAAAAATAATTTTGTCCCTGCTCTTTTTTTCTCCTTCTTATTTGTACCTCTCCTCCTTCATCTTTTCTTCTATTGTCTCCCCTTTTCTCCTCCATCTCCTTTCCTCCAACCTATAACCATCCATCTCATCCAACGCCCTCTTCCACGGATTATCTCCCCTATCTCCTCATTGTCTCCTTCCTTTGGTTCTAGGAAGAAACCTTCATGTTTACTATCATCAGTATAGATCTCACAAACCGCCAAGAAGCCTTCATTATTATTGGTTTATAAATCATCAATATCACTAGATTTACCTTCACCATCACCTACCCTATCTGCCTTCACTTGACCCATGGATTTTGCTAGTGCTTCTAGATCTCCCTCCTTCTTCTTTCCCTTCTACCGTCTCCTTTCCTCTTATTCTTTTCCTTTTTTCGGTAGTTGTTGCTATTTTTTTCTTTTTTTAATTTTAATTTACTAACTTGAAATATTGTAAATTTGGTAATTTGAATTTTTCACAAAATAGAAATTTATGTAAATCAATGGTAAATATAAGTGAATTAATTGTAAATTTACATAGATCAATTGTAAATGTATTTGGATTTACTTTGTTTGCTTCACTTGAAAATATATAGGAATCAATTACAAATATATGTGAATTTGGTGCAAATTTATATGGATCAACTACAAATATATATAGGTTTACTTTGTTAACTAAACTTAAAAAATATAGGTGGATCAATTGCAAATATAGATAAATCAGTTACAAATTTATGTAAATCAGTTGTAAATATATGATCTTGGAATTTTTGACCAATTTGCAACTAATCTTTGTATATATGCAATTGAATATCTTATATTTACAATTGATATTCATAGATTTATGATCCGTTACAAAGTGTGTGTTGGTTGACCATCAGAAGAGGTGGCCTATGATGGTCAACCAGTGCAGGAGGAAGGAAAGGGAGGGATTTTGACCAATTTGCAACTGATCATCATATATTTATACCTAAGTATCATCATATATTTATACCTAAGTATCGTATATTTATAATTGATATTCTTAAATTTGCAACCCATTACAAAGTGTTTATTGGTTGATCAGCAGAAGATGTGATGTGTGATGGTTGACCAGTGTCGTAGGAAGGAAATGGAAGGAAAGCAAAATTGTCTTTTTACGTGACAAACATTTGCAATTTAGTACATTGGTACTTGATCATAATTTCACAAGTTCATGATATGTTTTTGTAAATTTTTTCTCCCAGAGGTACCTATTTGTAATTTTCCTATTTTATTTCATAATTTTATTTAAATTTAAATTTTTATTATCAAAATTTTGAAATTTTTATTAAATTTTATTAAGATAACTAATCAAATATTAGTTTCAATATTTGAATACTTATAACAACAAAAATGATAAGAAATATAGTGTATATATAAAATAAAGGGTCAATATTCAAATCTACTATAGAAGTATTCTTGAAACGACTACTAACACTCTCAACTGTTTTTGATGTAATGTTACCTTATATATTTTAAAATTGAAGTAATCTCACCCCTACCCTAATAGATTGATTAAACAAGACTTTTAGTGTGCTGGTTGTCTTTTTTGAAAAAAAAAAAAACTAATAAATGCATCCAACAAATTGTATCTTATATTTTGAAAAAAAATCCCATTACTATCTTATAATATATGTATTTGAAATATCAAATTACCAAAATATTCTTATCAAAATTTAAAAAAGAAAAGACATCATCCTTGAAAGGCCGTTGATCTTCTCCTTCCACTGAACCTCCGGCCAGGGGCCACCCAACATCCACCCACTCACCCACACCTTTGACCGCCCAGACCTCTGACCATTTACAACAACAAAAATAATTAAAAAAAAGGCAAAGAAATAAAGAAAGCAACCATCGACACAATCAAAGATGCATCAAAGAAAATGCGCACATGTACAAATTTGAGAAGTGACCACAACCATCAAAGGAAATGAGCAATCAAAGACCAGCAACCATCGAATTGAACATGGAGATGATTATGTTATCACCATTTGAATATGAGACAAAGGAATGAAGGAGAGTTGTGGATATAGAAATATGAGATCTAGGGATGATGGAGACAGATGAAGGACGGCGTCAATGTTGTTGAGTGTGTTTTTGGAGGTCATCGACGCCATCTGGTTGTTGGTCAAAGGTCGGTGGTTGCTAGAGAGCTCGCCGGAGATTGTGACTATGGCTAAACTTGCTTGAGACGTTCAACGCCTGGTAAAACTTTTTTGTCACCCCACGTTGTTCTTCTTTAACAAACTCCTCATCTACGTCCACTCCAGAAGGATATAACTCATGGGGGTCAAGTATGATATCATCATTTATAGTCTCATCCTCTTTCTCAGCTGACGAAGTAAGAATTAAAGCACGTTGTGGACACCTTGATGCAATGTGACCTTTAGCATGACATCGAAAGCACTCAACTGTAGAATTGTTACGACGAGAGTTGGATCCTGAAGACTCAATATTCTTAGAAGTACTCACTTTCGAACCAAAGCTCTTAAACAAGGATTCTACCTCCAAAGCTTTATGATGAGCTTCTTCAAGAGATTCAGGAGGATGCAATTTAAGCTCTTGCTGTATATAAGCTCGAAGACCATTAACAAACTTTTGGATCATCATCCAAGGGTCTTCCTTGACTTCACATCTAATAAGAAGATCGTCAAAACGGGCCATGTAGTCAGACACTGCAGAAGTTTGTCTTAAGTTTAGCCATTGATTGTAGAGTTGATTCCTATAATATGTAGATACATATTTCTCTTTAAGCTTCATCTTCATCTCTGCCCAAGTATTGATTGGAGGTTCTCCTAGACGCTCTAGATTTTGCTGCACATTTTGCCAATACTTCTTGGCAGAGCCAACAAGCTTCATCTTGGTAAAACGAACACGGTGCACATCAGTCATCTCATACCACTCAAAGTAATCCTTCATACTAGCCAACCAATCCAAGAAAGCACTTGAATCTAATTGACCATCGAATTCAGGAGCGTCAACTTTAACCTTCTTAGTTATGTCATCAAGAGGAATCCGCCTATAAGCTTCTCGATGATCTTTAGGTGGTGAAACATACCTTCTATTATACTGGACTCTGGTGTCTTGATTATCCCGCTGACATCTTATAAAATCATTATGGGGGTTGTCGGTCTTAGGAAGAGGACCCCTACCATCTTGGTTTCTGTTGCCATGTTCATATTGACCAGTCTCATAAGGTAGAACCTTAAATTGATTAGAGTAAGGTATCTCTTTGCAGCCACTTGGATTTCCAAGTATACTTTCTGATGTCTTACCCGAAAGTTGCTTGCTCATCATGTTTATGGACTGCCTCATCTCCTCGATCAATTGGTTTGTTTTCTCTCGATCTTGCTTTATCTCAACTCGTGTTTTCTCTTGATCTTGCTTTATCTCAATTCGAAGAGATTCAAGCGCTTGATCTACATACTCTTTGTAACTCTTTTCAATTTCCTCAAGGCCTTGTTGGGTAATTTGGGAATTTTTAGGCATGGTGGAAATTAGGCTCTGATACCAAATGATGTGAACTAAAGGGAAGGTAAGATAGAAAGAGAAGGGAGAACTCAAGAAAAAGAAAGGAGAACTCTAGGAGAGAAAAAAAGAAGAACTCGAGGGAGAAAGAGAATTCACTCAAACTATAACTCAAATCATTAATCAAAGTCTCAATACAAATGAGGAATTGAGCTCTTATTTATAGAGCTCAAATCATAATCCTACTAGAATCTTAAGATAAGATTTCTCTATTCAAACTATCTTAAATTTAAACAAAAGATAAATCCTAATTCAAATAATTAAATTCTAGGAATAAATAAAAAATAAAATTTAAATCCTAATAATCTTAAAAGATATTATGAAATCTAATTAAATATAAAATGTAATCTAAAGTATCTTAATAAAATAATTTTATTTAAAATCATAATTATCCATTATGATAGAGATCAAGGAGATACGTCAAAGATTCTCAAACGCTACCCACATGATCCATCTCAAGGAAATTCTAGCTTTTTTTTTGGTTAGATAATTTTGTTTATTTATTTATTTATTTTATTGGCTTCTAATTTGTATTTTCTTGGGGCCAAAATTATTAGTCGAGTTAAATTAGAATAAATAAAATCTATTAGATATCTTTTAAAAGATTTCCTAAATTTAAATTTAAGAGATTATCTAATAGTATTAAGATTAGATATCAATTTTATTATATTTCTTTGAATTTTCGTTTTTATTATTAGGATTTTTTTATAATTAGATATATCTTTTAGATTTTCTAAATCTATTAGAATTATTTGGGTCTAGTTGTTTTAGGATTAGGGTTTTTCTTATTTTGCCTATATAAAGGCCTCTATGTAATGCATTTTCTTCAGAGAGAATAATGGAATAATATTATTGTGACTTTTTCAGTAAGGATTTACTGAGTTATTTCTTTTCTCTCCCTCATTTTTCTATCTCTCTCTCCTTTTTCTCATCTGACCTATCGTGAGGAGTGATCAACCTTGTGGGTGTCGTTATAGTTAGGGATCTAGAGACGAGTTCCTCGAGGGTTCTAACTGATCATTTTCTGAATCTTTTGAGTCAAGTTCTTCCGCTACTCTGTATTTTCTGGGTGCTTGAGACAGGTTAGGGTGAACCTCCCAAGAACAAGTCTTAGGCAACTCAAGAACCCAGAGTAATAACCAAAAACAACGGAAGCAATCCAATGCAATTGAGAGACCGAATGGAACCTCTAGAGAAAACTCTAGCAACCCCAAACATAAGACGCCACAAGAGTTGGTCAATTCTCTTGATAAGTCGAATCCGTATTCTAGAAAGAACACGAAGAACCCTAACAATCTCACACGAAATTGAAGAGAGAAATCACTCAAAAAAATTATTCAAATCTGATCTCCCTAATAGGATAATTGATTCCTTATAGATAGGGCTTATCCTTTTAAATTCAAATCTGAATTAAATCTTAAGTTGGCCTCATAAATACAAGTGAGAACCAATCAAAAACTGATCTAATCTAATCTGGAAAAAATCAAATCAAAAATAAAAACGAAAATTTAAAATAAATTAAAAAGGAATAAATCTAATCCTAAAGTCACATGACTCATTAATGAAGCACATGACTTCCTTTAATCAAGCTCTTCTATTTGGACTTGGATTGGGCCTTTAAGATCTTCAAATTGGGCCTCCAAATAAATGATCATTCTTTTTGTATTAGAAGGTGGCTCCATTTGCTCTAAGTCTTCCAAATAGATGGGCTCTTTCTCCTTAAGCTCTTGGACCAATCCTTGCAAGGCCTCTTTCATGGCTTTTGCCCTACCTCTTGTCATTGGGCCTCCTACTCCTTGAAGAGGGTCTTTGGACACATTGGATCTCCATGATTGAAAGTTCACTTGTTCTCCATCATTATTTGGTATCAGAGCCTAATTTTCACCATGACCAAAAATTTCCAAATTACAAAGAGTATGTATATCAAGCACTTGAATCTCTTCGAATTGAGATAAAGCAAGATCAAGAGAAAACACGAGTTGAGATAAAACAAGATCGAGAGAAAACAAACCAATTGATCGAGGAGATGAGGCGGTCCATAAACATGATGAGCAAACAACTTTCGGGTAAGACATCAGAAAGTATATTTGGAAATCTAAATGACAGCAAAGAGATACCTTCCTCTAGTCAATTTAAGGTTCTATCTCATGAAACTCGTCAATCGGAACATGGTGACGAAAACCAAGATGGTAGGGGTCCTCTTCCCAAGACTGACAACCAGCAGAATGACTATATAAGAGATTATCGAGAAGCTTACAAGTGGATTCCTCCTGATGACATAATCAAGAAGATCAAAATTGAAGTCCCTGAGTTTGATGGACTATTAGATTCGAGTTCTTTCTTAGATGGAATGGTTAGCATCAAACATTATTTGGAATGGATGAAGCAAAAGCAACTGTGGAGATTGAAATCAAGGAAGCAAATCCACCCTAACCCTAAGGTGATAAAGATTCGAGGACGAATCTTTTCGAAGAAAGGGGGAATGATAGAAAAAATTAGGATATTTAAAATATCTTTTAGATTTAATAAGATTTCACCATATCTTTTGGAATTTATTAGGATTTAGATTTTATCTTTCTTTTATATGATTTAGTTATTTAAATTATGATTTATTTTCTGTTTAGATTTAGAATATTTTGAAAAGATATATCTTATTTTAGGATTCTAGTAGGATTAAGATTAAAGCTCTATAAATAAGAGCTCATTACTCATTTGTATGAGGACTTTGATTAATGATTTAAGTTATGGTTTGAGTGAATTTTCTCTCTCCCTCAAGTTATTCCTTTTCTCCCTCTTTGAGTTCTCCCTTCTTTTTCTTGAGTTCTCCATTCTCTGTCCCTCTCTATCTTACCTTTCCCTTCTGTTCACATCATTAATACAGAGTAGCGGAAGAACTTGACTCAAAAGATTCAGAAAATGATCAGTTAGAACCCTCGAGGAACTCGTCTCTAGATCCCTAACTATAACGACACCCACAAGGTTGATCACTCCTCACGGTAGGTCAGATGAGAAAAAGGAGAGAGAGATAGAAAAATGAGGGAGAGAAAAGAAATAACTCAGTAAATCCTTACTGAAAAAGTCACAATAATATTATTCCATTATTCTCCCTAAAGAAAATGCATTACATAGAGGCCTTTATATAGGCAAAATAAGAAAAACCCTAATCCTAAAACAACTAGACCCAAATAATTCTAATAGATTTAGAAAATCTAAAAGATATATCTAATTATAAAAAAAATCCTAATAATAAAAATGAAAATTCAAAGAAATATAATAAAATTGATATCTAATCCTAATACTATTAGATAATCTCTTAAATTCAAATCTAGGAAATCTTTTAAAAGATATCTAATAGATTTTATTTATTCTAATTTAACTCGACTAATAATTTTGGCCCCAAGAAAATACAAATTAGAAGCCAATAAAATAAATAAATAAATAAACAAAATTATCTAACAAAAAAAAATCTAGAATTTCCTTGGGATGGATCATGTGGGTAGCGCTTGAGAATTTTTGACGTGTCTCCTTGATCTCTATCATTCCCCATTTCCTCGAAAAGATTCGTCCTCGAATCTTTACCACCTTAGGATTAATTTGAATGCAATTCTTTTGTTTCAACCTCCATATATGCTTTTGTTTCACCATATATCTAAAGATAAAGGCACTCATATTTTTTTTTTAAATAACTTTTTCTCCTTAACACTTTTTTTTCTCTTTTAAATGTGCTCTTTATTTTTTTTTTGGCACAATTTTTTTTTTTATAATAACTTCACAAACCAAAGAAGGCAAGGAAAACAAGATGTAGAGATAGAGAAAATGGAAAACAAAGAAGATGAAAATGGACACAAGAGAAGAACAATCAAGAAAAATATGGAAGAATACGAAACACAAAAGATAAACCTGAATTTCGGAACCAAAGCTCTGATACCAACTGATATGGACACAATGAGAACCTGTCTTAAGCACACAGAAAATACAGAGTAGCGGAAGAACTTGACTCAAAAGATTCAGAAAATGATCAGTTAGAACCCTAGAGGAACTCGTCTCTAGATCCCTAACTATAACGACACCCACAAGGTTGATCACTCCTCACGGTAGGTCAGATGAGAAAAAGGAGAGAGAGATAGAAAAATGAGGGAGAGAAAAGAAATAACTCAGTAAATCCTTACTGAAAAAGTCACAATAATATTATTCCATTATTCTCCCTAAAGAAAATGCATTACATAGAGGCCTTTATATAGGCAAAATAAGAAAAACCCTAATCCTAAAACAACTAGACCCAAATAATTCTAATAGATTTAGAAAATCTAAAAGATATATCTAATTATAAAAAAAATCCTAATAATAAAAACGAAAATTCAAAGAAATATAATAAAATTGATATCTAATCCTAATACTATTAGATAATCTCGTAAATTCAAATCTAGGAAATCTTTTAAAAGATATCTAATAGATTTTATTTATTCTAATTTAACTCGACTAATAATTTTGGCCCCAAGAAAATACAAATTAGAAGCCAATAAAATAAATAAATAAATAAACAAAATTATCTAACAAAAAAAAATCTAGAATTTCCTTGGGATGGATCATGTGGGTAGTGCTTGAGAATTTTTGACGTGTCTCCTTGATCTCTATCATTCCCCATTTCCTCGAAAAAATTCGTCCTCGAATCTTTACCACCTTAGGATTAATTTGAATGCAATTCTTTTGTTTCAACCTCCATATATGCTTTTGTTTCACCATATATCTAAAGATAAAGGCACTCATATTTTTTTTTTAAATAACTTTTTCTCCTTAACACTTTTTTTTTCTCTTTTAAATGTGCTCTTTATTTTTTTTTTGGCACAATTTTTTTTTATAATAACTTCACAAACCAAAGAAGGCAAGGAAAACAAGATGTAGAGATAGAGAAAATGGAAAACAAAGAAGATGAAAATGGACACAAGAGAAGAACAATCAAGAAAAATATGGAAGAATACGAAACACAAAAGATAAACCTGAATTTCGGAACCAAAGCTCTGATACCAACTGATATGGACACAATGAGAACCTGTCTTAAGCACACAGAAAATACAGAGTAGCGGAAGAACTTGACTCAAAAGATTCAGAAAATGATCAGTTAGAACCCTAGAGGAACTCGTCTCTAGATCCCTAACTATAACGACACCCACAAGGTTGATCACTCCTCACGGTAGGTCAGATGAGAAAAAGGAGAGAGAGATAGAAAAATGAGGGAGAGAAAAGAAATAACTCAGTAAATCCTTACTGAAAAAGTCACAATAATATTATTCCATTATTCTCCCTAAAGAAAATGCATTACATAGAGGCCTTTATATAGGCAAAATAAGAAAAACCCTAATCCTAAAACAACTAGACCCAAATAATTCTAATAGATTTAGAAAATCTAAAAGATATATCTAATTATAAAAAAAATCCTAATAATAAAAACGAAAATTCAAAGAAATATAATAAAATTGATATCTAATCCTAATACTATTAGATAATCTCGTAAATTCAAATCTAGGAAATCTTTTAAAAGATATCTAATAGATTTTATTTATTCTAATTTAACTCGACTAATAATTTTGGCCCCAAGAAAATACAAATTAGAAGCCAATAAAATAAATAAATAAATAAACAAAATTATCTAACAAAAAAAAATCTAGAATTTCCTTGGGATGGATCATGTGGGTAGTGCTTGAGAATTTTTGACGTGTCTCCTTGATCTCTATCATTCCCCATTTCCTCGAAAAAATTCGTCCTCGAATCTTTACCACCTTAGGATTAATTTGAATGCAATTCTTTTGTTTCAACTTCCATATATGCTTTTGTTTCACCATATATCTAAAGATAAAGGCACTCATATTTTTTTTTTAAATAACTTTTTCTCCTTAACACTTTTTTTTTCTCTTTTAAATGTGCTCTTTATTTTTTTTTTGGCACAATTTTTTTTTTATAATAACTTCACAAACCAAAGAAGGCAAGGAAAACAAGATGTAGAGATAGAGAAAATGGAAAACAAAGAAGATGAAAATGGACACAAGAGAAGAACAATCAAGAAAAATATGGAAGAATACGAAACACAAAAGATAAACCTGAATTTCAGAACCAAAGCTCTGATACCAACTGATATGGACACAATGAGAACCTGTCTTAAGCACACAGAAAATACAGAGTAGCGGAAGAACTTGACTCAAAAGATTCAGAAAATGATCAGTTAGAACCCTAGAGGAACTCGTCTCTAGATCCCTAACTATAACGACACCCACAAGGTTGATCACTCCTCACGGTAGGTCAGATGAGAAAAAGGAGAGAGAGATAGAAAAATGAGGGAGAGAAAAGAAATAACTCAGTAAATCCTTACTGAAAAAGTCATAATAATATTATTCCATTATTCTCCCTAAAGAAAATGCATTACATAGAGGCCTTTATATAGGCAAAATAAGAAAAACCCTAATCCTAAAACAACTAGACCCAAATAATTCTAATAGATTTAGAAAATCTAAAAGATATATCTAATTATAAAAAAAATCCTAATAATAAAAATGAAAATTCAAAGAAATATAATAAAATTGATATCTAATCTTAATACTATTAGATAATCTCTTAAATTCAAATCTAGGAAATCTTTTAAAAGATATCTAATAGATTTTATTTATTCTAATTTAACTCGACTAATAATTTTGGCCCCAAGAAAATACAAATTAGAAGCCAATAAAATAAATAAATAAATAAACAAAATTATCTAACAAAAAAAAATCTAGAATTTCCTTGGGATGGATCATGTGGGTAGCGCTTGAGAATTTTTGACGTGTCTCCTTGATCTCTATCAGGTTTCTTCCCCTTTGTCGACAGTACATCATATTCACCATGGCCAGATCATCCCAGTACAATCAATACAAAGATCATTGAAAAAAAAAGAACAAGATCTGCAAAACTAAGGTGACATTCAAAAAAAGGGATGAGATATACAAAACTTAGGTAACCATAGAATAGCTCAAACCTCTACTGTCGTCACCGATGAACATATCTAACTAGAAGATGAGATTTGGATGACGGCAAGATATTTGACCTTTGTTGTTATTGCTAATGAACAAATCTGACCGTTGTTTGTATGCATTGTTTTGTTGTAGAAGGAGACACATTTGTTGCCATCGTTTGTGTGTGTTGTCGCAAACTGACGAACAAATTGAACCCAAAGACTTTGTTGCCATCGCCGACAAAGCACAATGGTGTGGATATGGAGGGTTGGTCCGATGATGGTCTAGAGACGATGTGGATAGAGAAGGGAGTGAAATTTTTTTTTTAATATTTGAAGGTATTTTGTTCTTTTTGAAAAGGGCATTATGGTAATTTCATAATATGTCTCCACTTAGATGCCATGTAGACCAACTAAGATGAATTTAGTACAATTGCTATGATTTCGAAATATAGAAAGTAACATTGCTTCAAAAAAAATAGTTTAGGGTGCTAATAGTGATTTTAAAAATATTTAAGGATAGATTTGCCTATTAATCATAAAATGGAACATTTATAAAAAATAAAATTATAAATATTAAATATAAAATTATCAATTATATTAGATTTTTTAGAAATGATAAAATTAAATAAAAGTATAAAGGAAGAAAACATAAATATGTTTTTTTACAAGCACTACCTTGGTGTCGGTGATGGTTTGTGCGGGGGAAACACAGTTGACAAGCTAGGCTGAAATCAGAAAGTCGTCTTGCACTTGCACAAAAAAAGCTTAGAGACAATGAGACTTTTACACTACTATATTCTACCATACAATAAAAAAAAATCAATAAATTAACTTTTTTTTGGGCCAACCACGTTAACTTTTTTAAGTTGTGACTAAATTATTTTAGAAAAGCATTTGATATATAAAAATTATTCTTTTGATTTATTTCCAATTAGTATCTAAGTGAATTGTTGAAACAATTTTTTTAATAACAATTCATTAAACATACAGAATATTTTTTTTGGTACAAATCAAACAAAATATGTTAATTATAAATAAACCTGTAAATATAGTAGGGATGAATAGTTTGGCTAACATGCAGATGTCATATCTATGTGTAATTAACTACTTTGCACTAATAAGGTTTGTGCAATTAGCATATTATTGTTGGATAGTTAAAATATGCTGTTTAGTGTTTCATTCTTGGTCTTTTTCATATAAAAAATGTCTTGTTGAAAGTGATAAAAATCACTTCAATTATCTTTACATTTTAAAATAGATTAATTTTTTTACTATCAATTAGGGAATACTTTTAATGCACATAAAAAATGATATCTACATCATAAAGGGAGTTAATCACGGACTTTCGACTGAGATATACTCTTGATGTAAAAAAAAAAAAAAACTACTTTGCTTGTTTTACTTTTGAGCTGGTTCACTTAAAAAAAAAAAAGAAGTTCATGTAAATATTTATTAAATAAAATGCGAAATGCATAAAGATCACATTATGTATGGAAAATTTGTTGTACTTATCAGTTGCATATGCACTAAATAGCACGGGTTAATCCATAAATCAAACAATGGGGTCATTGAAATAATAAGACAAAAACGTTTGGAGGAGAAAAGTAAAATTTGATCATGCTACCATTGTTAGGACTAAACAACCTTATAAATAATTATCCGAGAAAATAAGCTATTTATGTATATAAAGTGGCAAGTATATGTAGTCAAATTACGGACTCTTTTTTTTTTCTTAAAATCAAAAGAGGATGACTTTTTCAACTTGTCAACCCTTTAATTTGCTTGGGTTGGGAGAAACATAAAGGCCTTTCGTTCTTTCTGCTGATTTGTGGGCCCACATTCCTTCTTAACTTTTTTTACTAACCAACAATAATCAATGGGTGGGAACTAACTATGGGTTGGTATGCAAAATAAAATAAATATAAAAGCAAATATAATGAAAAAAATTTAAATATAAAATGTCATAAATGTTTCTATATGACAATTAATTAAACAATAATTATAAAAATCCAAATAAATTTCACATCTTAATTTTTGTGCATTGGAAAAAAATCATTTTTTTTGTGTTGTAACCAATCATGACTTGAATCTTCCTTAGAACTTCACACATTATTCCCCTAGAAACTTTTTTGTGTCATGTGCATATAGGATTCCTGACCAACTTTATTTTTATTAAAGAATTTATTAGGATCTAAATTAATTTATATTGAGCCGGCAGAATCCAAATGAAAACAAGTTCTACTACTAAATTTTAATATGATTGCATTTCTAAGATTTAAATTCTGAGACCTTTAATTAAGAAGATATAACCTCTGTTAGGTGAACCAAGCATGCGATAATAGAAAAGCTTTTCTTTTTTTCAATAAATATCGAAAAGTGAAAGTCATTGTATCATCTACCATATCCAACTAAAAATATTTTCTCTCCCTTTACCAATTCCTTTTACATATACTAAAAACATCCTTCCTCCTTTAACCCCTCACTCATTTTCTCAGGATTTTCAAATTTTATTTTAATTTAGTCCACTTTTTATATATTATTTTGATAAATTTTATTGATGCAGTTAATTATTTATCATTTTAATACTATATATATTTAAATTAACTGACTCAAGTCATGTGTCGAATACAATGACGTTACATATGAACTGATTTTCTCTGTTTCTTTATCTTTTTATGTATTTTATTTGTTTGAATCACATATTTCAAAGTACTGGAATAACACATAATATTTTATCAGCAAAGTTTGATTAAGATAACTTAATTAAAAATATTTTTATAAAATCATAATATAAATGTATATATTATAAATAAATTTAACTTAAATTACTCTTTGTATACATGTTTTGTGCCTGTGTGTGTGTGTGTTTTTTTTAAATTATAAAGAACAAATCAAAATTAAATAACACTACATGTATACAAAGAATAATTTAAGAAATTTATTTATAAAAAAAACACACACACACACACATTCACAGTCACACACAGAGTTTTAGCGGTCTAAATTTAACATAAAAACAATAATTTCGCTGGTTCATTACTTATGTGATCAGGATTATTGCAGATGAATCACATATTTGTACTGCATAAAGTGAAATTTATAATCGAATATTTTGCTCCTAATTCATTATATTATTTCTCACTGTATATTAAATATAATTTAAAAAGTTATACTGAATTAATTGGATAAAAATAATACATCAATCATATTTCTTCTAAATTCTGATTAACTCCGAAAATTTAATAACTAAAAAATTGTTTAAAAAATCAGACAATTTGACGCTAAACCAGCTAAGAAATTTTTTAATTAAATCAAAATTTTAATATAAAGGTATTATGTTTATTATGTTCTTTTGGCCCGACGTAACGTTCATTATGTTGAATTCAGCTAATTTTGTATAGATTAATGGTGGCATATAAAATGTTTCAACTAATTTTTATATTTTTAAATATTTATATTCATTTTAAAAACTGTTTTGTAATATATATTAACTTAATTGTGGAATACTGTTTACGTTTGTGTTGTGTGTGTACATATATATTAAAAAACAATCCAATGCAACAAGGATCGAATCATTAACAAAGCTCTAAAAGCTTAAAGCAGTTAGGCGGCGTTATGTATCACTGTGAATATGGATTATTATAATTAAGGAGGCACTACCACTACCAGTACCCTTGTAAGTTATTGGTCCTCTTGTTTCTGATTGACAAAGGAAAGGAAGGAACAGAAGCGAGGCCAGCAATAGCATGATGAGCCCGGAACCTCAAGGTGATGGTGATGGTGATGGTGAAGCTGAAGGTCCACATTATTGAAAAGGTGGCACATTCTGATCACATAACAAACCACAGAAATGAGGCAGGCAATGCCACTTAATAGGAAGAGCCCCCAAAAGCTTTTTAGCTCAAGTCGGCGTACGCCTTCCTTTCCGTCTTCTGAATCTGAGCTGCATGCTCTTGCTCCCACCCATTTCTCCTGCATTCTCTGCAATTCGCCACTCTCTGATAGCGTCAAAATGGCCCTTGACATCTCCACTGCTAGGGGAGAGTCCCTTGGGAAAGCCTGTTCATTTTTATTTATATCCAAAACAATTAACAAAAGAGGATAACATAGCAGATTATATATATATATATATATATACACACACACACACACACTTACAAAGCCCCATCCCATCTTGGTGAACTCTTGACCAACAATACCAAATTCGCATCTGGTTGATAAAAACAGCTCCATATAGGCACGTTCATCCACTACTGCTGCAACCCCACCATTAGCAGGGCCATCCTTCAACGCCTTCTCAAATTCGGAGGGTGAGTTCAGAGCCACCAGTCTAGATTTCTGGATGCTGAGCTCCTCGTTTAGATAATTCCCAGCAAACGAACCACTCAGATAACCTATGCGATCGTTGCTTGTCACCAAGCTTTCTATTCCGGTCACCGGAGATGACAGCTGTTCCACTGTCAGAATGGACGTCAGGCTTGCCGTGTAGCTCGAGTTTAGTATCAGCACCACAAACAGCCATATTATTACCACTATCCGACCCAGGCTGCTATGCGTTTTCTCTTCTACAAAAACAAACAAATTAACCATTCATTCATTTATTTTGCCTTTTTCGATTGACATTGGCTGCCCAAACCAATATATACTCACACAAAACAAATTAAAACACTTTACTTCATTTCTCGATCGGTCACTTACTGTGTGAAAAAAACAGGGTTGAAAAGCTAAACCTGGATGGCCAGACACAAAATCCAAACGTCAGCAGCAATACTAATATACAAAGATATGCTCTCACCAAAAAAAAAAATACAAAGATATGCAACAACAGTACTGAGTCAGTAATATCTCTGAGTACACTTATATACCATATAATGGTGGCGAGCTGCTTCCTAGGAGAACCCCTAAAGTCATCGTTGATGCGACGTTCTAGAATCCACACAACAGCACCAACAACAAAGAAAGAGAGGGTAGTCACAAACCACATCCATGGAGTAAATGGTCGCAGGAATGCCCAAGCACTAGAGTTCAGCTTCCTTATGGGAGCCACAACCACAAGCCCTGATTCTATATATGGCTGCGTGAAATCCACTATCTTTGTTCTGTTTGTGGTGATGGTAATGTCTCCCACCACAGCATCAAATTCCTGCATCACAACTCAACGACTCCACTTACTATAATATATATATATATATTTAACGCATAAAATAAAACTAATTAATATATAATTAATTATACACTCACAGCTGTGGTGATCTTGTTGAGAAGCTCTGAGTTTAATGGGTTAGTTCTGCCATCTCCAAATGGAATAAACTTGTATGGCACTGAATAAGGCAAAAGCTTCAGGGCAGCTATAAACACATCTATGCAGTATCCACCGAACATTTCAATGCCTTGGGTTCTGGAGACAAATTCATGGTAGCTGATCCTGAGTGGCACACCGACTCTCAGAGGCCTTCCGTTGCTGGCGAAAACCCACCCGCGTGGTGCTTGATGATTGGATTGACCTTGACCGGGCCATGTGACACTAGATAGTCCTTCATTGGAATTGGGATGGTTTTGTCCTACTTCTTCCCCAGTGCGGAGGCCAAGGGACTTTGACCAGAACCCAATCCTTTTAATCCCAGTGTTAATCACATTGATGATTTCATATGCGGGATGCATCAAGTTCCCATCCGAACCAAACGTGAATTGGCCTGTTAAACCAGTTCTGTTGACCTGTAAAATGTTTTGAAGCAACCCACTGCCATTAGAGAAGATCCCTATGATATCACGATGCAGGGTATGATTCCCTTGTAACATGTTTAGACTCGAATTCCTTGGAAATGACCACGTTCCTCCGTTGTTGAAATATGCGTCAAGTGCATATGCAAGAGCACGAACTGTGTCATAGGCATATAAGCCATAAACGTTCAACCCGAAAGGAGTTTGATTGGGAGCTTTTTCGCTTGTTAGGTTGATCCACCTGGAAACAAAATCCCTTTTGGTTCTTGAATCAGGTATGTACATGCGCAAGGCAACAACTCCTTGGATGGAGGAGGAGGAGGAGGGGAGGACTGGGTCTGTATCTAGAATAGTCGAAAGCCAATCAGTGGCTATCCACACATACCCATTTCCCATCATTCCTAGAGACTTGGCCATCCCAAGTACTTCCAGACCAAAAGTAGGGTATATGTGGAGGACCATAACCCTAGACTCCCTTAAAGCTACCTTAAGTAATGCACTTTTTATTTCTTCTTGTCGGTTTATATTATCAGGCTTAAGGGGTGCCCTATATGTGATTTTACGCCGTTTCTCTGCCAGGGCATCCCCTAATGCAGCCACCCCATTTCTTCCGTGATCATCATCAATGAAAATCGCTACCACATCCCTCCACTGATAGTAGTTCACAATTTCAGCCACAGCTTCCATCTGAAACAGATCACTCTGTGTTGTCCTCACAAAATATGGGAACTGAAGTGAAGATAGAGAAGGGTCCGTTGCTGCAAATGAAAGTAAAGGCACTTGTAGCTCATTTGCTACATGAGAAACCACATGAGCCATGACCGAATACTGAGGGCCAATAATGGCCACTGTATCTTTCTCCATCAACAGTAAAGCTGCAAATTAATTATACAAACCAACATATGTTATGTTCCATGAGTGAGTATGGAAAGTTTCTGAAAGAACAAGGACTGGAAGCAGATGAACTCACAATCAATGATTCCCTGAAATCCACTGGAAAGGTTTGTGTCCATCATGGAAATATTAAGCCTAGTGCCATTGAGAACCTGTGGGTTGGAGTTTATGTCATCTGCAGCGGCTTCCATTGCAACTTTTGCCACTTTGCCAATGGTTGAATTGAAAGATATGACTGCTCCAACATTAACGACACGGGGCTTGGTGGAAGGGAACAAGTTATTAATGTTGCCGTTTGAAGGGAAAACATTGTAGAAGATGGCAAGTACAAGAAGCCAAACTATGCTCATGATGTTTTCTCCTGCAAATTAGCATAACAAAGAATTAAGTTAACCACTTAACCTTGCCTAAAATTTTGAGAGCTCATGATCTGCTTGAATGAATGAATATACTTGAACTAAATGAACATACCTTTTCGAGTTTTTCTTTAATGGGGAGGTAGATAAAATTATGGAACTGAAGAATCCACCCGGGTTTCCTCACATGCACTTTGCCTAAAACATGTACTTGTCGATTATGTTAAGCATGCTTTTGTCAGTTTGAAGTTTTGACATGGCTTGGAATCCCTTTATATAGAGATCAGCGAAGCCGGGGGTCAAGATCGGTTTCGCGGTTGCACACACACACAGATGACACGAGCTGGGGGAAAAAAAATTCTCTTCTTTCATGTTTCTTCAGTAAATTTTTTTCCTCACGCACATCAAATTTTCGGTTCCGGTTGCACACATGAACAGTTTTTATAGTTTAGAATACGAGCTTGGATTAATATTATTCATTGCAGGAATCGATTCACTGCAAAAATATTTACAGAACTCGTCTTGTCATGAAAGTTTGCATTTCAATATAGATGATTATTTTTTCATACCCTGAAAATTTAAGACCTAGAAAAGCTTCATAAATAATTTTGATGCTTATGTGAAACTTATACAAATTCATTTTTAAATAGAAAAAATAAATAGACTAGTTTGCCCGTACCATAAACATAAACATAACAATAACAATATTAACTTTATCCTACTAAATGAAATGAGTTACATAAATAAAGATAAACACTACAAGAAATATTTAAACTTTAAAAAGATACCAATTAGAAAAATGAAAGACACAGAATTAAACCAAAAATATGTTACTGTTTATTGTTGTTTGATGAAATTTTAATAAAAGTAATTCATAATAATAAACTGTGTATATACATGTACTATACTGAGAATTAACACATGATTTAAATTTTCAAAATTAAATTCACTCATTTTCAAGCTCAGTTAGTCCAGAATAACACGTAGATATTGACTAGGGCAAATCTATTATATATATAAAATTAGAGGTGATAAGCATTAGCTTTACATTAAATCTGTTTAAATGCTGTTAAGATGAAATGCCATATAATTATTGTTGAGGTAGAAAGCCATATAATAATCTCATGTATATTTTATTTTCACATTGTTTCTATTAGACACATCAACCCTACAAAAAATTTCATGATGAATTTGAATATGTAATTATGGCAAATTATGGTTGACCAATTATTTGAATTCTAAAATGATTCCTCATTTGTAAATTCAATTTATTGCCCTTATAAAATTTTTTGTTTCAATTAGAAATTAATCACATACTAAATTTCAATTTTTACTCTTAGTAAGGTGATTAATAACTTTCACTCATAGTGAAATTAATAATTAATTTGACATTAATTAAATTTATTCCAAATTGTTAGATACAAATTTGAAATTTGAAAATAATTAATTACTTTATATTGTATTATTTATTAAATAATTAATCTATTATATATATAAAGCTAAAGGTGATAAGTATTAACTCTACATTAAATCTATTTAATTGCTGTTAAAATGAAATGTCATATAATTATTATTGAGGTGGAAGGTCATATAATAATCTCATGTGCATTTTATTTTCATATTGTTTCTATTAACCATATCAGCCTTACAAAAAATTTTATGAAGAATTCTGATATGTAATTATGGCAAATTATGGTTAACCAATTATTTGAATTCTAAAGTGATTCCTCATTTACAAATTCAATTTATTGCCCTTATAAAAATTTTTGTTTTAATTAAAAATTTATTACATATTAAATTTCAATTTTTACTATTAGTAAGGTGATTAATAACTTTTACTTATAGTGGAATTAATAATTGATTTGACATTAATTAAATTTATTCCAAATTGATAGTTATAAATTTGAAATTTGAAAATAACTAATTACTTTATATTGTATTAATGATTAAATAATTAATTAAATAAAAAACTATGAAAGCATGAGTAGTAAAATCTATATTTGGAACACTCTCTCTCTCTACTTATTTCATATCAAAGGAAAAGATTGTTTTGAATGTTGTATTAAGTGGTATTGCCTCACTTCTATTACCTAGTGGCCGAACAGCCTATTCATAATTTTGTGTACCAATATTTACCAATGAAGATTCTGTATATAATATTATGCAAGGTAAGCACATTATTGAAGCGAAAATGATACTAGGAGTTAGTAATGGGTTAAAGGTGGTCATACCTCAAATCACAATCACGCCTTTTGACTTATAATTCACATTCGATATACGTAGGAGACAATTTCCAATATGGTTAGCTTTTACTATTAGTATTAATAAGAATCTAAGATGAAACCTATACAATGTTGGCTTATACCTTTCCCAACTTGTATTTATACAAGATCAATTATATATTGATATATCTCGAGTTCAAAGTAGATATAAACTTAAAATGTTAGTACTTGATTTTAAAAAGAGAACAACATACATGACTTCAAATGTTGTATACAGGAAAGTGTTCAATAACTTAAGATTTTGATTTAGTGAACTATATATATAATAATAAATATTTAATTTTTATTAGTTTTATAATATGTTTAAATAAAAATTATGATATTTTTTATTATCACAGTATCAACACGCGGGTAGTTTTATATCTAAACATAAAATGGACGGGTATTAATTTTCAGTGACAGATATCTATGCAAAGTGGAATTCTTCAAAGGATTGGGGCAGGGGAGTCTCATTAGCACTTGATTAGTGGGCAATAGTGTTTCGTCACTTGATTTATACAATGACTGATCGATTGAGGTACGGAAATATAGTAAAAGTAACCGCAAACACACCAATCGTTTCAGCTTTGGCCAGCTGCCGGATGTATTAAATAGTTTTATTCAGTTCTATAATTCAAATTTTAAAAAGAATCTAATTGTTTTAAATATACATTTAAAAATTTAATTTTTATTTTATATTGTTAAGATCAAAATAAATTATTTAAATTTACTTTATAACTTTAAATAAATAAATCACTTAAATTGCTTAAATTAAATTTTAACTATTTCATTGTCAATTTTTTTTAAATTAAAATTTAATTAAAAAAATGAGAACACCAATGCCATACCTATAAATCCACCCGCGTAGTACAGTAAGTCAAAATAGTGTTTCACGTTTCTGCCTTTACCGGTGGTGTGATTTTTTGGCGAGGTGAGAGAAATTTGATTTGTACTATCATTTTAGTACTTATTTGATTTACAATTTTATAAATTAAATTGTGATTTGTAGCTATTATTTTTTTATCTAAATAGATTTATAATAAATTTTTTATTTTTATTTAAATTTTATTTTCTAAATTATGATTATATTAAAAGATTTTTTTATAAAAAAAAAGTAATTCAAACGGACATTTAGCAAGTGTTCAGCGTGGTTTCCGTGGCCAACACAATCAATGTATTGCAGAAATGAGCATCCAATCATGTCCTTTGTCTGTGAACTAATAGCATCTTCATCATCCAGTGTCCATCTCCATTTTTATTTTATTAATAATTAATAAAAGAACATCATTAAACTCTTCAATAATGACTTCCAAATTCCAATCAAGAATTTTCTTTTCTTTTTTTTTAAAAGAAAACTTGAGATGAATAAAGTCTAAGATTCCCCTTTCCGGCCACCACCACCATCATGTTCATGAGGCTCCCGTTTACTTGATCATGGCAAATAATTAACATTTAACAAAAGCAATGCGAGCATAATCCCACTAATGAGATTAATTACATTAATCATATGATATAACAATCTTCTTTATCAAAGATAATATCTTCAAATAGGTCATTAACCATGGGATCTACTCTAGTAATTTCCCTCAGTGGAAATAATCTCATGGTGAATGACTTATTTAATGATATGATTTTTATATAGAACACATTGACATGATATAATTCATGAATTATTCTCAGTTAATGAGATAAGGTTTGTGTTGTTGTCATTATTATTATTATTATTGCTAAATGTTAATTATTTGTTATGAGCAAATAGATGGGAGCCTTATGAACATGATAATAAATAATTAACAAATAACGAAAATTTTATTCATAGTACAGTAGTATGATAAAGATTATTTTTAAGAGAAGTCATTGATGATCAGAAAAACTAATGTTATTGTGGGAAAAGTAAATTATATCAACGTTGAGTAAACTTTAAAATATTAAATATAATTAAACTAAACTTATTTTCTAGTTTTCAACCATCATTATAAAAGGGAAGAATCTAAGCTAGCTATAAGAAGTTAATGGCTTAGGAATAATTAATGCCTTAATATATATGATGTATTTGACTTACCTTAGGTTTTGATTTTAGATTAATTTAAATTTAAATATGTATTGATCAGATTAATAATAAAAATTTAAATCCTGCATTATGAAAAAATAACCAGTACATGACAAGAGTAAAAAATCTAGTTTCACAAAGTGTATATTGTCCAACAATGTTGTTGGTTTGACAGACCCGGCGTTAGTGTTGGAGGGGAGGGAGGGAGGGTAATGTGAATATATATCAATATGCAATTGCAACTAAGGCTGAACATTCCTGCCCGAGGCCCGGTTGGCCCGGCCCGACCAATTCGGGCCAATCGGGTAGGTCCAAATTTCGGGCCGGGCTAGAGTTAGAGCCAAGCACTCTAACTCTAGCCCGGCCCGACCTATATATATATATATATTTTTTAATTTTTTTTTCTAATTTTTTATATATTTTAATTAATTTTTATAGAATTTTTTTTTCTTTATATATCTAATATAATACATTTACTATGTAAATATTATGAAAACTTTTTAAGATTTTAATGTTTCAAATTTTTTTAAATTTTGAATTAATTTTTTAACTTAATATTTATGTAAAAATAATGTATAATGGTTAAATATTCATAAATTTTGGATAATTTTATTTTTTTCTAAGATTATTTTTTAAGAAAATTTATTTTTAAGTATAAATAAATATATTTTTTATTATTAAATAAGTTTTTTTATTTTTTAATTTAAAATATATATATATATAGTATCGGGCCACCCGGTACTTGGCCCGAAACTAGCCCGAAATATTTCTGGCCGGGCATCGGGCCGGGGTCAAACCCAGCCCGGCCCGGCCCATGATCACCCTTAATTGCAACCTAACCCAACTACTACGGCTCGTACTCGCACTCGCACACATATTCAAAGGAATTTCACTTCCACAGCCACTGAGGTCATCCGGTCAACTTGTTATACGCCACAACTGATCCACATGTCACTACCCCTTTTCCCACCGCTACAATGGCGTTCGCAAAACCTGCATTATTTCCCAATATCTTTCCTACCTTATTTTCTCTTCTCTCAACCGCCCCTCCTTCTCCTTCTCCTCCTTCTCCTCCTTCTCCTCCTTTTCATATCGGTCTCATCCCTAATACTACAAAGCTCGCTTGCACCCTGCCATTGTTTCTCTCACAACTCCAACTTAACAAACACTTCGTCACCAAAAGAATTTAAAGAAAATGGCTTCTTCTAATCTCTATATTCTTTTGGTTCAAGGGTTGGCCTGACTTTCCATCATTGGATCGAGTGCAAACAATACCCATGTCATGATAGCTATATTTGTTGGTATAATCTCGCAAATGACTTGCCTTTAGCCAAGGATAATAAGTTTTCCGGCTCCTTTTTGGTTCTCTATAATTGCTTACTGTATGCTAAGCTATGGGAAAACAATGGGTCGAGGAACTGATTATTCACCTTTGACAACTACATCGATTGGTAATAGCATATCGGCCATGGAAGAACAAAATGCCGATGCAGTGGGAAATTCGAATCACTTGTATGGGAAACCTCCTAGAGACCGTTCGGCTCTACGCTATTGCAATAGCTTTAAGTGGGTAGCTGAATTGGTCAGTATGGAGGGAAATTGAAAAGTTAAAGTTCGACATATTGTATCCATGAAAGTGAACTCTGCTAGAAACCTTACATAGTACATTGTCTTTCTCCATTTCTTATTACTTTGAAGCAAATAATCATTCTAAAGGATTATCTTGAATTAATGGCTCATTAATTAATATAGATTTGTGTTACTTAATTGAAAGATTTTATTACTATGAAGTTTTTGCTATTGTGACAAATAAAACAGGAGAGAAATAAACTGAAGGGAAAAAATTGTACATTTCAGAGAACTAGATACAAGAGTATATATATAGAAAAAATAAGACTACCTAATAAATACAGGAAAGATATTTATAGAGATTATAAATCAAATAATATCAACAATATCTAAGTAATATCAACACAATATCAAAATAATATCAACACCTATCTTCAAACTCAAGATGGTTTGAGATCAAACATCTTGAGTTTGTTGACTAAAATGTTAAACCGGCTTGGATTATGAGACTTGGTAAATAAGTCAGCAGGCTGATCAGCAGTCTGGATGGAAAGAAGTCTGAGGGTACCACAAAGAATATGCTATCGAGTGATGTGACAATCAATCTCAATATGTTTGGTGCACTCATGAAAAACATCATTATGAGCAATCTGTCTGGCACTCTAACTATTACAGTAAAGCTCAGTGGAGGAGTCTTGATGTACACCCATATCTACCAGAAGCCAGTGAAGCCAAAGTATTTTAGAGGTAGTGTCAGCCAAAGCTCGATACTCTGACTCTGTGCTAGAGCAGGAAGCTAAAGTTTGTTTCTTACTTTGCCATGAGATTAGAGAATCACCAAGGAAAATACAAAAGCCAATAGTAGATCTACGATCAGAGTGGTCACCACCCCAATTTGCATTAGAGTAAGCTCGTAGAATAAGTGATGAGCTAGCAGAAAAGTGCAAACCATGAGAAAGGGTTCCTTTAACATATCGAAGGATACGCAGGATTGCAACATAATGAGTAGAGCGGGGATACTACATAAACTGACTAATAATATGCACTACATAGGCAATGTCAGGTCTGGTCACAATGAGATAAATGAGACTTCCAACTAGCTGGCGATAGGTCGTAGGATCTTTCAGTAAGGTACCATCAGTAAGGGTAAATTTTGCATTAGGTTCAATGGGAGTAGTCTCTATCGTATCATTAGTGAGTCGAGCCCGAGAGATCAAGTCAGAAGCATATTTAACTTGAGAGAGAAATACCATTCGCCCCTAAAGTACCTCTAGTCCAAGAAAATAGCTCAAATTCCCAAGATCCTTCATTTCAAAATGATTCCCAAGATAGGACTTGAGCTCCTGTACCCCTAAATTGTCATCACCGGTGATAATCATGTCATCAACATACAACAAAAGGAGAACAATACCACGCTCAGTAGTGCAAACAAACAATGCAGAGTCATAAGGACTATAAGAAAAACCAAGCTGACTGATGGTAGAGCTAAACTTAGCAAACCAAGCATGAGGAGCCTGTTCAAGACCATATAGTGCTTGTCGGAGTCGACAAACCTTGTTTGTTGGATGTAGATATCCAGGAGGAGGTTTCATATACACTTCTTCCTCAAGATCCCCATTCAAAAAAAACATTTTTAACATCCATCTAGTGAAGAGTCCAAGACTTAAGTGACGTAATGGCAAGAAGGCTTCAAACAGAAGTAATCCGAGCAACAAGAGCAAATGTCTCCTCATAATTAATTCCATATTCCTGAGTGAATCCTTGAGCTACCAAATGAGCCTTTCGCCGTTCTAAAGACCCGTTTGAGTGAGTCTTAAGTTTGTAAACCCAACAACATCTAACCAGAGTCTTATCAGAGGGAAGATCAACAAGATCCCAAGTGTTCATTTTCTCTAAGGCCTGTAATACGTCTTGCATAGCTTGTTGCCAATCAGGGTCACAGGAGGCTTCCAAGTAGGACTGAGGTTCCTGTAACTGAAGGATGGTGGAAAAATAGTGGTAATCATTGAGGTAGGAAGGAGGAAGTCTTACACGGGTGGGCCGAGTAATGGCGGACGACACAGGCTCCGTAGGCATAGCATGTGCTGGAGGATCATAGACAGTAGGTTCATCTGGAACAAGCGTTGCGTCAGGCATGTGAATGAGTTCATTAGGAGAATCTGTACCTGAGTCACTAGGAAAAAGATCAACATAAATATCTGTAAAAATAGAAGGCGAAGGAGGAGATAGGGAGGAAAAGTCAGTCAATGATGAAAACATCATATGTTCCTAGAAAACAACATGACGGGAGACGCGAATGCAATGAGAGATGGGGTCCCAACAACGGTAACCCTTATGTTCAGAATCATAACCAAGGAAACAACAGATACGAGCACGGGCTTGCAATTTAGTGGTCTCATAAGGCGGAAGGAGGACAAAGCAAACACAAGCAAAAACTTTTAGGAAACTGTAGTCAGGAGGCGTACCATGAAGACGCTCAAAAGGAGAGATATTACCAAGAATCGGTGAAGGGACTCTATTAATATAGTAAACAGCAGTTAATGCTGCTTCACCCAAGAATCGTTCAGGATAGGAAGATGAAATAAGTAGGGCTCTGACGGAATCAAGGATATAACGGTGTTTACGTTCAGCCCGACCATTTTGCTAAGAGGCATAAGGACATGAGTACTGACAGATTATGCCCTGAGTATGAAGAAAATTGAGCAATTTAGAATCACGATATTCCAAAGCATTATCACGGTAAAAATTTTTTATAACCTTAGAGAATTGAGTTTGTATTATAGTAGCAAATCTAATATAAATATTAGATAACTTAGATCGATTTTTCATCACATATATCCAAGTGAAACGTGAATAATCATCCACAAAAATCACAAAATATCGAGAGTCTCCCATGGAAAGAGTAGGCCGGGGGCCCCAAATATCTGAATGAACCAAATCAAAAATAGAATCATTTTTATTGAACGATAAAGTAGATTGTTTTGCAGTTTGATAGGAAATATAATGTAAAGACTCATTATTGACTCGGCCTAAGAGACCACTAGAAAGCAAATGACGAAGTTTATTTAAAGAAGGATGAGCAAGACTGTGATGCCATAAATCAAGGGTCAAAGATGTGGTAGCAACACATAATCCAAGAGAAGTGACTTCAGGAAGATGTAGTGAATCAAGCTCAAATATACGACCGACTTTACGCCCAGTCCCGATAACCTATCCTATCTGAGAATCCATCACAACACAACCATGCTTGTTAAATAATACATTATAACCCATACCAACAAGTTGTCCAACAGAGATTAGGTTAAAGCTAATAGCAGGGACAAAGTATGTGTCGTGAATAGATAAAAAAGGTAAAGAAACAGTACCAATATGACTAATAGGCATTTGGGAATTATCAGTAGTGTGTATAGGATGGGCAGTAGCATTTGGAGACATAGAAGAAAAAGAGTTTTCTTGACTAATCATATGGTTGCAACAAGCAGAGTCAAAGAATCAAGAGGTACCTAAAGGAGTAGCTAAGGTAGTAGGTGGGTTGGAAGTACTAGAGATGAGCTTACGAAGTAAAGCCTCGAGGTCTGTAGGAGAGGATCCCAGAACAGAATTGGCAGCAGCAGCAGAGACTTTATCAGTGACAGATAATGCGGGCTTGGAGGAGGAACCAGACCTGATTGACCTTCCCTGATCAAACTTGGGAGGACAAGTGGGGCATTGTTCAATAAGGTGCCCAGTCTTCCTATAATAATGACAGAACAAAGCAGAACAATTCGCAGCAATATGACCCTTCTGATAACAGGTGCGATACTCTATATAAGGACACTAGTCAAAAGTATGATTAGATTGTGGGCAGTGGTGACAAGACTTAGAAGTCTGTCCAGATGCAGCAAAAGCCATTGCATGAGTGTACTGTAAAAGCCCCAGTCGAGTTTCCTCAGAATGGAGCCGAGGAAGAGCTTCCTTAAGAGTTAGAAGTGAGCTTTGGTGAAGTAAAGAGGCTCGAACAGGCTCAAAATCATCCGTGAGAGTCATCAAGAACTGAATAAGACAAAGTTGATCTCTGTATCAAAAGAAAGCTTGTGCATCAGGCTCACACTTGAAAGTAGGTTTGGAGTAAGCCAACTGATCCCAGATAGATTCAATCTTGGTCAAAAATTCATATAGTGGTTGACATTTTTCCTGCTTCAGAACACTAAGGGTTTTCTGTAACTAAAATTGGTTGGACAAGTCCGATGAAGTATAGCGACTAGCAAGATGGTTCCATACCTCTTTTGCAGTCTTAAAGGTTCCAAACTGTTAGTGTATACTAGCAACAGAAGTGTTACAAAATCATATGATAATATGATTGTTTTTGTTGTCCCACTCATCAAGTCGCTCAGTAAATTTTAAATCAGTCTCAACGGCCTCTCGAACAGGATTTCGAATATCACTAGTGATATAACGCCACAACTTGCGTTCTTTCAAGGAGCCACGCATGCTTTCCAACCATAGGCAGTAATTGGAACCAGTCAAAATAACAAAGATACATTGAGCAACCTCGGACTTGTCCATACTGTAGACAAGGAAGAAAGGAAGTCAAACTGTGTCAAAATCTGGCCTAAAAGATGGAAACACGTGTTGGTTGAATGAGGAAAAAGCAGTCGCAATTGAAGAGAGCATGAAGGCGCATCAGATGCAGGATGGCCGTGAAATTCTAGGGATGGGACGGTCAAAGGCAGACGAACACAAAAGAGTGGCATGTGTTCACGGTGGAGTCAAGAGACGATAGAGATCTGAACTAGAACAAGACGGTGGTGTAAAGGAAAGAACTTGCCTGTGTCTTGAGCGTGGAGGCACGTGAGGCTAAGGATGGTGACCGGAGACAGTGGATAGACCAGCCAGAGGTGGGCGATGGCTGTGGAGGAATCTGGTGAGGCACAGATCTGAGAGAAAAGGACGAGACGACAAAAAGTTGAAAGGGAATAGTGACGGCGAAGGTTTTGATTACTACGGGCTCTTTGGTTGACTTGGATAATAATTACGGCTCTGATGCCATGTGACAAATAGAATGGGAGAAAAATACACTCAAGGGAAAAAATTGTATATTTCAAAGAGTTGGATACAAGAGTATATATACAAAAAAAATAAGACTACCTAATAAATACATGGAAGATATTTATAGAGATTACAAATCAAATAATATCAACAATATTTAAATAGTATCAACACAATATCAAAATAATATCAACAACCATTATATAACTCTTAAATTAATTATTTGTCTCCTCTATTCTTTTTTGCTTGCAGAAAGTAAATTTTGGGATTATTGGGTCCAAATCACCCCTAGCAGAAAAATCAGAGTTTTCTCCTATATTCGATCTGGGAGCTGTTCTGAGAAAGGTCCAAAGCAGTACATGGAGGATGAATATATGTGTGTTCATAATCTCCATGAATATGTCCATCCAATAGCCAACATCCCGGCTCTAGGGGCATTTTATGGGGTATGTAACTTGATGTTTAAGTCGGAGATTAGCTCAACTATTCACTGAATTAAACATGATAATTATGTCAATGATAATTATTTCGAGGCCATATAACTTAATTGCATAATCATTAATTAATCATGAGAGCCCAAATTACATACAATGATTTTATTTGAACTAGGTCCAATTTTGAAGTAACTACATGGTGTACTAAATGCATTAGTCAATATTGACATGAGATGGTCATTTTCACCATGCAAATATACTCAGATGCATTGATTGTCTTTTGTAATATCTACAGGTATTTGATGGGCATGGTGGTGTTGATGCAGCATCGTTTATAATGGAAGATTCCAATTTCCCAACTGGCATATAGAAGGCAGTAAAGAACGTATTTTCAAAAGCTGATCATGCATTTGCTGATGCTAGTGCCCTCGATAAATGATTTGGTACCACTGTTCTAACAGCCCTCATGTTGGGAAGGTGAGGACTATAGTAGTGTTAATTAACAATCCAGGCCTACCTATTATCATTAATTGCTACTTGCATATAGGTTTTAACGTACTTTCTATTTGTCACAGGTGTTATTGATGTTGTGATTTTGCAGGATCATGCTAATTGCCAATACGGGGGATTCTCGTGCGGTATTGGGCAAACATGGCAAAGCCATTGAACTTTCTAAAGATCATAAACCAAACTGCACTTTTGAAAGACTAAGAATTGAGAAACTAGGAGGTGTCATCTATGATGGATACCTCAACGGCCAACTATCAGTAGCGTGAGCTCTTGGAGACTGGCACATCAAGGGTTCTAAAGGTTCTAAAAGTCCCTTAAGCTTTGAGCTTGAGCTGGAGGAGATTGTCCTCACAGAAGATGAGTTCTTGATAATGGGTTGTGATGGCATATGGGATGTGATGAGTAGCTAGTGTGCTGTGACAATCAGTGAGGAAGGAGCTCATGCATCATAATGATCCTACAAAGTGTGCAAAAGGGCTTGTCACGGAGGCACTCCAACGTAACTCATGTGACAATCTAACCGTTGTGGTTGTTTGTTTCTCTAAAGATCCTCCTCCTAAAATTGAAATCACCAAAAATCAAAAGAGGAGGAGTATATTAGCCAGTGGCGGACCTAGGATCCGGGACCAATGGGGCAACCTAATATGAAGAAGATTTAATTTAATAATCTCTTAATTCTCTCTCTCATTAATTTGAATTTTAGAAAATAAAATAATATTTGTTATATAAATTATTTGATGATTTAAGTTAGTTGGTCGTTTCTCTTACATATCTGTATTTATTAAACTTAATAAAATCTTTACAAAAATTTTGAACTATGTATCCAAAAAAATTGAATAAAAATGTATTCAAAACTTGAGTTTAAAGGTTAAAAAAATAAAACTTGAATCTATTGGGGTCAAAATATCAAAATTAATTGTATCAAAATGCTAAAGTTTAACACTATAGTATACAATTTTTCCAAGTTGAGGGCTGTCAACTGACCCCCCTCATTTATATGTAGGTCTGCCTCTGATATCAACCGGAGGCCTGGATCTTCTCAAGGGTGTTTTAAGTTGTTAGTGGCTTTGTAGATTGTACATATTGAATTGGGAATTAATATAACTTGGTGGGAGATTTTTTCTTTTTTTTGGGGCTAACTGCTAAATTAAATCTTCTGCCTTTGAAGATTGCTATTTGTGATTACTTGAAAGTCAAACATGGTGAAACACTAGTTGTAACATTTTGAACTCGGTGGCATCAATAAGAGAATTCTTAACTGATTTGGTTATTTCAAGGAGCCACATCAATGGGCTTTAGTTCCAGAGGCAAAACTTGTAAAATGGATCTGATTCAACTAATTTCCTCAGCACAAATACAAGAGCACAAAGATGAGAGTGAAAAAGAATGGGGTGTGTTTTTGAACTTATCTCCATTTATATATGTATTTCATATTTCTATGATGTAATGTAAGTTCGTAAGCATTGGTTGTCTTATTTATCTTGTTTGTTGCAATGAGGCTGAGCCATTTTCGATCACTGTCCTATTTTCCTGGCCAATGTCTTCCATTACCGAGAGCAACTAAGAACCATTTCTATTGCACTCTCATAGGCATCAAGCTCAGAATAGCTTGTTTTTGAAAGGTTATCTTGCGGTCTAGCTTGCCAAATAGGCTAATTAAACTATTTAATTATACTCACTTGCATAAATAACTTTTAATATGTGACTTAAAAGTTAAAACCCCAATCCCTTAACAAGGTGGGTCTAAATACACAATTAACACTCTCATGTCGAAACCCAAAAGGGGAGAAAAACATGCTCAATTTTTCAGACTAGGTGTGTGTTTTTGTTTTCTTGGCTGCCCCCCTCCAACATTAGTCCATCGCTATTTGTAATTAATGGGACTTGACTTTCACATAAAATATATGATTATTAATTAATGGGACTTGAGTTTCTCACAGCAAAAACACGCACACAAACATCATCATCAATTCATCATCCTTTGAGGAAAAAAAAAACGCATGTGAAGAAAAAAAGACTTCCAAGAAGGAGACAACTAGAATTATCAAATGCATGTTAAACTCATGTGAAACAAGGCTGCCTTCTAGGATGATTCAAAGCGCACAATATTCATTTTCAAGTAAACAATTATGAAGTTTTGTGATCCTACCTTATTGAGATGTTCCAAGTCATAATTTACAAATTTAACAATGGAGATTCAATGCCCGAAAAAATCCATTACAAACTATTGGAGGTTCAGATAACTCTAACTCGAAACTAAAGTTGTAAAAGAAGCATTACAACATTTGATCTAAAAATTACATGAAGATGAGCCTATGTTTGAGGAACAAAAGGTTTTTAAGTCCATTATTAAATAAAGAATAATAATTCCGATTCAAGTTTAAGTTTCATGTGAGATTCAATTCTTAAATCAAGACCCAATAATAGAAGAGTTTCCTTAATGGACATCTCAATTAATTATTTTTAGGGTAATTTTTCAAATTTATTTTCTTTTAATTTTAATTAATTTGATTTGATTTAAATTAAGATTATGATAATTTTATGGTTTTCTATTTGCATTTCAAAAGATCAATCATAAGCTTAGATTTAATTTAATTTAATTTGAATTCTATTATATAGAACTTATTTTTATCTAATATCCTTTAGAAGTTTTATTAGTATTTAGTTTTCTTTTTTCTATTTATATACTTTTGTAGTGCTATTTTTTTCCTCATATCAATAATATTCAAATTTTATTCAATTAGTAAGTATTACTAGTTTTTTATATTCTTCCTAAAATACATATTGACTTATCAAGAGAATTGATCTCTCTCATGTGATATCCTCTTCTGTAGTTCTTAGAATCCCTACATTCTATTGGGTTTCAGAATTCTTTTATCAATTTTTCCTTTAGGTTTATACTTCTGTTTTAGTGGAATCGACATTGTTGGGTCATTAACAATATCATATTTATCCATGAAAGAAAATTTGCAATTGTCGCTTTGATCGATTCACCAAATAGGAAGCAGCTTAATCTGTTACAAGATTGATATACAGATTTTTCAATTTTCTTAAGTATTTGGCCAAATTTAATGTCTTTAGAGCGTTGATTTTTGAAAACAAAGCTCGTCCATTGACAAAAGATTCCAATAAAAAATGGTGACCAAAATAAGATCAGTCATCAGTTTGCCTTAATCAAGAAAGACCTGAATAAAGATTGTCTAACAACCGAAATAAGATCATTGGACTAAATTATCAGTGAGTTCATTCTAGCATGCTTTTTTATTATATTTACCCAACATAGCTATGGTCCCGTTCTCTCCACTGCACCGCAAGGGCATGCTTATTTCTTCCCTACTCAATCTCATTATTTATTCAAATTAAGGTGGCCGCCATGAGGTTGTCTCCCCAATTTCCGTTTTTGTTTTTTTGTGTTCGTTCGGCCAATCTTCGTTCCATGTCTTGTTTTCTTTGCTGCTGCAGCTTCAATTTGCTCTTTCTCAATTCCCATTTTTCAATTCAATGGATTAAGAGGCAATTGTAGAAGCAAACAACAAAAAGGGCAATCCAATGGGGTTTGAGAAGGAAACAAGCTCATCTTCTTATTCCTTACCACCATACCCTCATGAGGACGCCCCTCTTATCGCCGAAGCATCCCCTCTGTCCTCCAATTTCAAGACCTTCGCAAACATCTTCATCTCCATTGTCGGCGCTGGTGTCCTGGGTCTCCCTTATTGCTTTAAGAGAACTAACTGGCTAGATCATAGGCTTACTCATGCTCTTGACAGTCGCCATTCTCACCTACCACTGCATGATGCTTTTGGTCTACACTCGTCGTAAGCTTGATTCCGTTATAGCTTTCTCTAAAATTACTTCTTTTGGCGATCTAGGGTTCGCAATCTGTGGCCCTGTTGGGAGATTCTCCGTTGACGCCATGATCGTCCTTCCTCAAGCTGGGTTTTGTGTGAGCTACATTATTTTAATAGCTAATACTCTAGGATATCTTGTCAGTAATACAGCCACCTCGGCCCCAATATTGGGTTTGACTCGTTTTCCTTTTCAATTGGGATTGAATTCCATCCCAACTTTGACCCATTTGGCTCCTCTGAGCATTGTTGCTGATGCGGTCGATATTGCCACCAAGAGTGTGGTAATGGTGGAGAATGTGCTTACTTTTATGAAGAATAGGCCTGCTTTGGAGGCATTCAAGGCCTTCTCAGTACTGTTCTGTGGTCTTAGTATGGCTGTCTATGCCTTTGAAGGAATTGGAATTATTTTGCCGTTGGAATCAGAGGCTAAAGACAAGGAGAAATTTGGGGGTGTCTTGGCCTTGGGCATGACAGTTATTGCTCTGTTGTTTGGTGCATTTGGAGCTCTGGGCTACTTTGTTTATGGCGAAGAAACCAAAGATATTATCACAACCAATCTAGGACCAGGTTTAGTGAGCAATCTGGTACAGTTAGGTCTTTGTCTAAACCTTTTTATCACGTTTCCATTGATGATGAACCCGGTTTATGAGGTGGTAGAGAGAAATTTCCACCACTCCAGTTATTGCTTCTGGATGAGGTGGTTGATGGTATTGGGGGTAAGCTTGGTAGCCCTCACAGTGCCTAATTTTGCAGATTTTCTGTCCCTAGTCGGAAGCAGCGTTTGCGTTGTCCTAAGCTTCGTGTTGCCTGCCTTGTTTCACTGTTTGGTATTCAAGGAAGAGTTGGGTTGGAGCCGTATTCTTTCAGATGGAGCAATTGTGGTTTTTGGGTTCATGGTGGCAGTCACTGGAACCTGGTCTTCGTTAATGAAGATTCTTACCCATGAGGCCCGAACATGATTGAGCTGAAATCCATTTACTTGATCATCAATTAGATTTGGTGCTGTTCCACAATGTTTGTGTGGGATGGAGTTGAGGCTTCTAATGGGGCAATCATGGTTGGTGAGGTTATTTGTTGCAATCAGCAGAACTTGGGCTTCCTTAATGGAGATTCGTGTCCCCATAAGATTATGCTTGAATTATATCGTGCTTCAATTAAGGCGAATATTGGAGAAGAGAAGGAAGTTGAAATTACACCTTTTACTTGAATCAAACTTTTTTCCCCTCCATTATTCTCAATTCAAACATACCCTAAGACCTGCGTAAACAGAAAACCTCTTGTTTGGATATATGCAAGCCATGATACTTTTTCATTATAGAGATCTATAACGAAGATCCACAATAAGCCAGCCTATCATTTGTTGTTGTTGTGGCGTGTTTTGTTTCCTGTATATTCGCAGCTTTCCTGGCTGTGACCATAAGAAAAAATGTTCAAAGGAAAAAAGAAAGAAAGAAAGAAACCAGTTAGCTGATGTACCAAGTTTTCTGGCTTGAAAAATCATCATCTGGTCGTAGTACTTGGCTTTTTCTTTTCACGTGTCTCTGATTTTGGGACGCTTTTGCGGATGGGGTAAATTGTAGGTATAGATTTTCTGGACATCTATAGGAATGTACGAGAGTATATATTTCATTTCAGTTGTCTAGACAAAATTTAAATCGTCTAGATTTTATTTTATTTTTTTAATATTAAATAATATAAACTGTTCAAATCTGATACACTTCTTCCTATCCATGCCCAGAAATGTGCATGGTAAAATGTTTATGGACAATGCCTGTTGTACTATTGACATAATTACAGGGTGGTACATGGCTGTCCCTGTCCATGGATGGATCAAGTGCGATTTACAGTGAGAATGCAATACGCAATATATGCCGAAGCTTAACCCGTATTGGTGGCTTAACATGATCACGATAATCCATAACTAAAATAAGGCAACATTAAATGCTTAGCAAAGTATGTGGTTGTGAAAGAGAATGTAATGAATGGTCACATAGTTATTGAATCAGGATTAGAGAAGAAGAAAAGAACGAAGAAAAAGCATAAGAAGCATGAAATCGTCCATATTTGGCATTGGCATTAAATAATTTAGTTGTTGAACTGGTATAACATCAAAGGTACTACTGGCAACAGAACAATGAAGTTGGATTGATTTATATTCGCAAGAGCAGACTTTCTTGAATGAGCATAAATTCAACTGGCTAAGAGGTCTGCCTCCCTCCACATCAAATAGGTATTTATATAAAAAAAAATTAATTTGTTTTTTAATAATTTAATATATAGATCTTTTTAATTTGAAATCTTAAATTATAATTTTTTCCTGAATATTTCAATTATCAATAGTGTTGTCCCTGTCACCTGGAGGCAATGATAATGACCAGACATGGTTAATTTTCCTTATGACTCACTAAATTTGAAGCTGACCCACAGCAGAAAACGGTGATTAAATATTTTATTTTATTATATAAATTTTCTAAGATGGGGTGGAAAAAATTATTTGAATGAAAGAGTTCAATTCAGTGAAACATGCACAAGGTGGTCCAAACATTACTAAATGAAAACCGAAGAAAAAATATTGATTTCTTGGATTAGAGCAAAGTGAGCATTTGCTAAATTCTTTTAAACTAAGGTCTTGGTAAAACCATGATATGACAATTTGGATACAATTGCGTTGGGTTCCAGATGTGCATGCACTCACACATCACCAAAAAAGAAGCTTGTGGGAGGGACGAAAAGGAAAAGGCAGAGCTTAGGAGGAGAAGGCAGGTGGGTGACGCAGGAAAGAGCAGCAACTATCAACACCTAAATAAGAAGAATCTGACTACACCACATCACCTAATAATTTTTCCAATTATCGATTTCCCAAATTGGTCACGCTTACCATACCGTGCAAAATGGGAGGTTCAAGGATAAAACAGTAAAATAAAAAAAAGGTGGGCTCTGATCTGAGAATGGACTTGTATCGCGCAAGGAGAGAGAGAGAGCAGAGAAAAAAGTGGAGGGTTGAAGAGTCTTGCGTGTTTGTTAAAGGTTATATGCCACAAATTTTGACAGTCTCCTCCTTCTTTCTTCCCTCCCATCTCCTAAACAAGAAAGCCTTCAAATTTGATCTCCCCCTCAAAATCCCACGTCCAACCCATTTCTCCGTCCAAAGAAAACACCATTTTGAAAAAAATAAATTTTTATTCAAACGAACCAATTTTGGCCGAGAAAAACAGACAAAGGGATCATTGCAATTTCCTTTTGTGATTTGATTAGATCAGAGGCGTGACGAGAGAAGAAGAGGAAACGATGTCGTGCTCCTCGTCGTCAGGGTCCGAGGAAGATGATGAGGGCTTCGAATCCTATAGAAAAGGAGGCTACCATGCCGTCAGGATCGGCGATCAGTTCGCTGGCGGCCGTTATATAGCACAGAGGAAGCTTGGTTGGGGTCAGTTCTCAACTGTGTGGCTTGCTTACGATACTCGCACCTCTGTACGTTTGATCCTTCCTCTTCTATCACTGCCTTATGAATTAATTCATCTTTTTTTTTTCCTCAGAAACAAGTCTGTTTTCAGTTTCTTCCACACTTTTGGATTAATGTCGCGTGTGATTTTTATCCTAGATGTAAGAGTTTTTTTTGGAAATTTTCTCCCAATGCAGTCGGTTACAAATCTACAGGAGCAAAGCAATGCAGCTACGAACATCTTTATTATTTGTATTTATCAATTATCAATTCAAAATTTTCTGCTTTTGACCCGTGAAGGTTCCAATATCACCGATTTCCCTTTGCTTCCACTGACATCACCTTGTTTCGTATTTCAGAATATGTAGTTTTAATCCTTTTATTTTGTGGTTCTTTCTCCTTCCTATGGTTTTCTTCGTGTTATTTATTTATTTACCTTTTTTGGGCCAACAGTTTTCTTCTCGCTATTAACAATGGCTTGCTGTATCTTTTGTATTTCTATTGTCTTTTCTATCCTTTAGGTATACTTCCATTGTAAGCGCGTGCATGTCTGTGTGTGTGCGCATGACTGAACAATCTCGTTTTCTTCCCTTGCTACTGCTGCCCTGTCTTTTCTACACCGGCGTGTTTGTCAACATGTGTCAACAATTGATAAATCTTGCATGTTGCAATAGCAATAAAGGTGAATGATTATAAAAAATGTCTCTTTTGTTAGTTTTTCACAAGGTGATGCATATTTGAAATTTGTGTATATTATGCTTCTATTTAATAAGAACGCTTGCTTTCTTTTGTATCTATTTCGTATGTAATTCTTGTTGGCTTGCGCATTCAGTGAGCCATATATGGAAACTATGACGTTCTCAATTCTAACATTGTGTTGACTGTCTTTATAATGTGCCCACACAATCACCACCTTCATGAATTCACAAACCATGCCTTATGCTTCCATAAATCACTTGATCTGTCATAGGTGATTAATTGAAAAATCTTATATAGAAGTAAAATAGTTATGCATATGATGTTATTGACTTTGCTTCCGTTTTTTATTCTTTTGAGTGACGGTATTTTATTTCCAGATCCTTTTCTAATTCCTTATTTCGGGTTTTCAGACATATGTTGCTCTTAAGATCCAGAAGAGTGCAGCCCAGTTTGCTCTGGCTGCCCTTCATGAGATCAGTGTTCTTTCCTCTATTGCTGATGGAGACCCTTCAAATTCTAAGTGTGTTGTCCACTTGATTGACCACTTCAAGCACACAGGTCCAAATGGGCAGCACCTTTGTATGGTCCTTGAGTTCCTTGGTGATAGTTTGCTTCGCCTGATCAGATATAAACGTTACAAAGGCCTTCCACTAAATAAAGTTAGGGAGATTTGCAAATGTATTTTGATTGGTCTGGATTACTTGCATAGAGAACTTGGTATAATCCACACTGATCTAAAACCTGAAAATATTCTTCTCTTTTCTTCAATTGATGCTTCCAAAGACCCTGTTAGGTCTGGACTTTCCCCAATCCTAGAGAAACCAGAGGGAAATCCAACTAGTGGAGTTACAAGTCTTATCGAGAAAAGGTTAAAAAGGAGGGCAAGGAGGGCAGTTGCTAAGATATCTGAAAAGCGTGATTCAATGGGAGGAGCGGGAGGAGCTCGGAAGTCTGAAAGAAATGTTGAAGGGATTAATGTGAGATGCAAGATAGTAGATTTTGGAAATGCATGTTGGGCTGATAAGCAAATTGCTGAAGAAATCCAGACAAGACAGTACAGAGCTCCTGAAGTAATATTGCAGGCTGGTTATTCCTTCTCTGTTGACATGTGGTCTTTTGCTTGCACTGCTTTTGAACTTGCCACTGGTGATATGATGTTTACCCCTAAAGTTGGACAAGGCTTTAGTGAAGATGAGGTATGGTGATTCTGGTTGATGATATTATAGTTTCATTCAGTCCTGTAATTTATGCATGGAAAAACTTACGATAATTGTTTCAGCATACATTGAATGTCGTAGATATCCTTGACATTGCTGCAACATTAAAACTACATGAATTGTCTATTATATATGTAACAACTGGGTTAACTGGAATCCCTAAAACTTATTTAGAAGTTCTGTGCTCATAATCTGTCTCACATACCTGGCATTTCTGAAGTCTACTGTTACTGCTTCCTGGCTCCTTGTTACTGAACTCAGTAAGATATGATACCTGGATGGGAAGATGGTCATATTTTACATAATGGATCGTAGACTTGATTACATGGTTCTGCCTTTCTGTGATCTGCTTACTGAAGATAATTAACATGGTGATGGATTGGAGAATATATCTTTCATTAACTCACTGTTTATTTGTGTGCAAGTGCCACTGTGACAGATGATGAACATTGAAGAGATAGAGTAAGCCAGAACTGCATAAATTCAGGATATAGAAATTTAAATATTTGGATTCAAGTTCTTTTGGGATGAAGTGGATAACACTAGTAGCCTATTACATTTACAAATTACAACTCTGAATTTTCTTTTCTTTTATATATGTGTGTATATATATATATTTATAAATGTGTCATTGGCAACTTCTGTCTGAGTTTTCTGTTTGGCTCGTGCAATGCTGAGAATTGAACCTAAGACCTCTTGCAAACTATCTAAATCCTTTGATTCTGAAAATGAGTTTCCGTCATGATAGCATGGTTTTTTTTTAAATTTTCATGCATAGATCAATGAAAAAACTTCCTTGAAATAGCCGTGGGTAGGCAGGTTATTGAATTCTAATGTCATCTTGTACCTCTGTTTGTGATCTTCATAGTGTACATGAAAATCTAGATATAGATATTTGCAATGAGTCTCATGGGGATGCAATTGCGTTTCTAGCTAGGCTCTAGGCTAGCATTTGACTATTATTTAGTTATTTCAGCCAAAAGAGAGGGGGAAAAAGAAACATTCTTTAGTTTTTCCAGGACCTAGAATAAACGTTAGCTGTCATTGTGTGAGCTTTGGCAAAAGCAAGTTTCAGACACTTCGGATTGTCATTGTGTATTAGAATAACAGAACTAAACATTGTGGTTTCAGGATCACCTAGCCATGATGATGGAACTCCTTGGAAAAATGCCCCGGCGGGTGAGTACATTCCTATTGTTTTGGCATAGTTCTTGAAAAAGCTATTCTAGCATGTCTAATGCTTGGGTTGCAGGTTGCTACCTCTGGAGCACGATCCAAGGATTACTTTGACAGACATGGGGATCTAAAACGGATCCGGAGGCTAAAGTTCTGGCCACTGGATAAGTTGTTGATTGATCGATACAAATTCTCAGAGAATGACGCAAGGGAGTTCTCGGACTTTCTTCTCCCACTTCTCAATTTCGCTCCGGAGAACCGGCCAACTGCACAGCAGTGCCTGCAACACCCTTGGTTCAACGGTAAGGATTCACCACCAAGTGAAAAGATGAATGAGTCTAGTGTGGAGAAGGTTAATGTTGGGATGAGCAACCTTAAAATCAAGGTGGGAAAGTGAAGGGTGTTTCACAATAACATCACTTTCAGGTCCATCGTTGCACTTGAATGATTTTTAGTCATGGCTTATATTTGGCTTGTTTTTCCCCTTATTTTGACAAGATTTATTTTTTTTTCTATTGTATTAACTACAGAGATGTAAAGTATTAAAGAATTTTGTGAACAAAATGACATCATTCACAGGATTACTGACACAAGAATGTGTTTATTCTCCGTGTGATATAATTCATCTTGACATTATTCTGAATAAAGTCACAACATACAAGGAATTTTCCTTTGATCAAAGGTAGGGTATGTCTCATTTTAACTTAATGATACTTATATTTAATTCCATAATATTAGATATCAGATAATTGGAAAAAAAAGAAAATCATATTTGATTCGATACTAGATAGTTGAAAAAAATATGATTTTATTGATGCATATGACCATTTTTTTTGTGTATAGAAATTGTCATTAGAAAAATTTTAAGCCAGACTTGGTCTGTAGTTGTGTGGACTAAATCGAGTATATATCTAAAACATGTCAGGGAGTCAGATGCAATTTTGTTTTTGGGGGGTGAAATTCAGAGATGCATTTTATTGAAGAGTATATGGAGTCCATTTAATCTGGTCTAAACAATTTGGTCCCCACGAGAGAAAGGGATGTAAACAAATAGTGTTAGTTGCTTGCACATATACTTACAGCCCATATAGTTGGTTTACAGGAGGAGCATATAAAGTAAATGAGTTTTACATTACCTAACTAATAGTATTTGGTTGATGATATGAAGATTATATGTGTAATACTAATTACTTAAATTCATGTAATAAATAACACTTTTCAAAAGTTGAGCATTGGGCATTACCTGTATATAATGAAGATAAAATGACCATATTATCCTTATGAAAACAAATTATTTTCATTCACATTTGCTTAAAACTCATTTTGTGTTTAATTAAATAAAAAAAATACATCTATTTTCCATATCTCCATTATCTACCAAATAAACCCACATATAATACTATCTCATCACATTACATTACATTACCTTTATGTAATTAAACCAAAAGGACTCTTAGTCTCTCGCAATACTAATTTAAAAATTAAACTTACTAATGGGACTTTTGAATTTCCTTCTATAACTATTTAGTATTTGATATTATTAATTCAAATTCAAGGCAGCTAATAAGCACAATGAACATGTATTTTTATTCTCTCTCGAAACATAATCCACGCAAGGTAAAATAAATAATTATGGTTTATTAATTCGTTAAGACCCCTTGTAATGGGATTTTATTAATAATGTCTTGAATTAAAAGTTTTGGTGACTCGTAGTTGAAGTGATTCGTCCGAGTGCTTTCAGTTAGATTTGAAAAGGATGTAGAATTCCCTGGCTTTTTTTTTAAAGCAATGATAGTATTTAGATATGTATTATCATCACATATATTTATAATCATATATATATATATATATATGTGAATAAGATTTATACATAATTAATTAATTTTTTTCAAATAAAAGATAAAAGTATACATTTGATTCTTTGACTTTTAAGTAGCTTTTATTTTAGTTCCTTAACTTTTTTTTAAAAGTTTCATTAAAATTAT